>QLTV01000615.1:729026-744874 GCA_003457575.1 Thermophis baileyi | reverse complement strand
CCAATCTCTGCATTCCATTTCATTCCATTCCATTCCACTCCATTCCATTCCATTCCATTATATCTCTCTCTCTCTCTCTGTCTCTCTGTCTCTTTCTTTCTCTTTCTTTCTGTCTCTCTGTCTCTCTGTCTCTCTCTCTCTCTCTTTCTTTCTCCCTTCCCTTCCTTGGGGCGCGCACCTACGGAGCTCTGCCAGCCTCAGGCTCCGGGGCTGGCAGGTGCCTTGGCGGGGCAGGGAGACAGTGGCACTGCCTGGAAAGCCGGTGGGTGGATGGGCATTCTGGGCGGTCTCCGAGCCTAGCCAGGAAGGTAAGCCAAGTGCCGGCCAGGCCCATGCGCGCACCCCCCCACTCCTGCCGTATCCTAGGAAGTTCACAGGAAGTGGCAGCGGGCGGAGCTGGGCAGGGCGGATCCGCCGGTGCAGCACCCGGCAAGGCTGGGAGGGGGGTGCAGCCAATTGTCTCGTTCATGCCGTGGGGTGGATGAGCTGGAACTTCGTGTTGTGAAGCCCGCAGCTGGGTCAGGCAGAGACGCCGGCTTGCAGCGAAGCCCACCACCATGAGGCCCATTTGCGCAATAGGCTGCACTGCCCCGGCCTCACTCAACTGTGCTTCTTTGCTGGGCACCGGCGGCGGCTTCCAGCCTGGAAGCCGGCGCCCAGCAAAGAAGCGCGATTGAGCAGGGCTGGGGCATTAGCGCGGGAGCGGCAAGGAGTTCAGGGCAGGTGGCGGTTCGTCTTCATGCACAGAGGACAGGTGAGGTGAGGGCAGGGGATCCCCTGCCCCCAGCGTCCCTCCTCCACACAACCTGCTGCTGCTGAGTGGTTTCGTTCATGCCGCCCGCTTCACTTGTGGGGTGGATGGGCTGGAACTTCCATGCTTCTTTGTTGGGCACCGGCCGGGCTCCTTGAGAGACGAGAGTTTGCTCGGCCCCATGCAAACTCTTGAGGAGGCCGGCCGAAGTTTCCCGCACCGCTTCAAATGCTGGTGCTGCACTACAGCTGAGAGAAGCACTTCGGCCGGGCTCCTCGAGAGATGAGAGTTTGCTTGGCCCAATGCATACTCTCAAGGAGCCCGGACGAAGTTTCCCGCGCCACTTCAAATGCTGGTGCTGCACTACAGCTGAGAGAAGCACTTCGGCCGGGCTCCTCGAGAGACGAGAGTTTGCAGGGAGCCAATCTAGCAGGTGTTTTCTCTCAGGCATCCCACCCGGAGGCCTTGCAGAAGGAGAGATGTAGGCCCGATAGGTGGCTGAACCTTCCCCCCCCCCCCGGCAGCCGTTCGGCTGAGCGCATCGAGTTCTTGGTCTTACCATCCTGTTCCAGCTCGTGTGGCTCGCACCGCTATACTCCAGGTGAGGTTTGCGCTCGGCCTTAAGAGTGGGGGCTGGTGTGTGGGCAGGGTGATGTTGGGTGGTGCATCCTTGTGTTCCCGCGTGCGGATTGGATTAATTGCTCTCGGCCATATCCGGCCCAGGGGCCAAGATTTCTCCACAGACCACCAAAATTTTCTCGCAGACCACCAGTTGGTGACCTGTGGTATAGATTATAGCTTTTATTAGCCCCATCCAGTATAGCAGTCATGATAAAGGCAAATTATGGAAATTTGAATCCAACAGATCCCTTGCTATCAATTATCTTGGTGTGGCTGTTCATGGTTTTGAGTGGCTCCTGCTCTGTTAGAACCAAGAAGAGCAAGAAAAGTCTTTTCACAGCAGAATATCTGGTGACAAGATAATGGGGAGAGATGATTCTTTATTGCCACCATCTTATCTTCCTTTGATAGAAACACAAGACTTCTCCAATAGTCTTTTTTCTATCATTTAATTAACAAAGGCCCAGTCTTGAGTCAGATCTACCAAATTATGATGTCACTGGTTTTTTTTCTCATGCTGGTACCAGAAGCAAGTTAGATGGATTCCTCAGAGATGAGAAAAGACAGGGATAGGAGTATGATCAGCTTATGAGCCGTGGTGGCGCAGTGGTTAGAGTGCAGTACTGCAGGCTACTTCTGCTGACTGCCGGCTGCCTGCAATTGGCAGTTCGAATCTCACCAGGCTCAAGGTTGACTCAGCCTTCCATCCTTCTGAGGTGGGTAAAATGAGGACCCAGATTGTTGGGGGCAATATGCTGACTCTGTAAACTGCTTAGAGAGGGCTGTAAAGCACCGTGAAGCAGTATATAAGTCTAAGTGCTATTGCTATTGAGAATGCACAGAAGCAATGTCCACAAGACACAAGCAGACTAGTGTATAGGAGATGATTGTAGAAGAGTGATTCTATTTTTCAAACTTACTTGTGGTTCCACAAATTTTCTTAGGGGATCAAATTATTTTCCAAAGCACCGAAAAGCAAGATGAGAAATAATGGATGGAAACTAACCAAGGAGAGAAGAAATCTAGAATTAAGGAGAAATTTCCTAACAGTGAGAACAATCAATGGAACAGCTTGTCTTCAGAAGCTGCGGGTGCTCCATCACTGAAGACTTTCAAAAAGAGACTGGACACTTATCTGAAATAGTATAAGATCTCCTGTTTGAGCAGGGGTTTGACCTAGCAAACCTCCAAGGTCCCTTCCAACTCTATTATTCTATGTTCTATTAAAAATCTATTTTCAAAATCTTATTATACTAGTCAAAACATACTTGCAAACTAAAACAATGCCTTATTTTCTACAAAGGACAGAGAATTTATAAAGCTATCACGTGACAAAGGAATCACCAACTGCACAATTTAATTTAGATTGGAATATTAGCGCATCAAATGTAGAAAATGTCCAGAATTTTTTTTTTTCAATGGAGGCCAATGGAGTGAATGGAGCCAATGGAGTGAAAAAAAATAAATTAGAGAAGGGGAACTGAGTATCTAATTAGAAGAAAAACAAGTGCCATTTCTTATTTTATCTCAGACTCTGATATCTGGAACTCAAAGCCAGGCTGGATCATACAGTGAACTGTGTTAGGATTGTAAAATCTTCATTTCTTTGATATTCTGGCTCTGTGTTTATAACTATATCTTAAATATGAGACATGAACTTTTAACTAAATATAAATTGAGAAGGAAATAAGAGCAGCGTTCATGCTGAATACTCTTCAGCTGGCTAAAATGAATAGCTAAACCCCTGCTTATGGATAGCAAGACATAAAAAGATTTGATACACCTGTAAAGCAAATGTTTGATAAGACTTAATGGACAAGTGCTTAATAGTTTACTTGATGAAGTGAATGCACCATGCTAAATATGAGGACCTTTTGCAACAATGTTATCAGTTTTAAATTGTGCAATTTATTAAACGAGTGTTTGCCTTACTGAATGATTTTATAAGAAATAGTGTTCATTTAAAAACCTACAGAGACATATGTCTTCCAGAAAGTTTGACAATGTTCTTCAAAAAAACACTTAAGCGTGAGTAGAAACTGTTCGGCTTCATTCAAACATACATAAAAGTTTTTTGAGTACTTAGCAAGTAACAACCTGGAAAAGAAAACACATATATTATACCTTTGACAATTTTCTTGTAACACCCATTAAGCTTAGACACAATGATGTAATATTTGAGAGAAACCCATTTGGCAGGATTGTTCAGACAGGAGAAGACTTCTCCCACACTTACTTTGGGTTTAGTTATATTGTCATGTTCGGTTGGATTTCTCTTTGTTGGGCTTGAGATAGAATGTGTACTGGAGTGAAGCAAAAATAAATATGCAAGCAAACAAAATGATAAAATGGAGTAAGACATTCTCTCTGATGCTGCCATGCTGATAGGCATGTAAACGAGGATCTGAGAATATCTGTATAACTGATACTTTTGCATTTGACTAAATGATTCTAACATAAGAGGATCTGTAACAGACCCAAGTTAATCAGGACAGGAAAATTGAACAAGATAGAGCAAATAACCAAGGCCCAAGGTAAAAATCAAACATAATCCCAAAATGGCATTCACAAATCAAATATTCAGCAGCAGCTTCTCTGCATACATGAAAATGCTTATTTTAAGGGATACTTAAATGAAGCGTCTACCTAGTTAGACCAATACAAAGGCATTGATTCTAGCCTTACAAAAGTTTGAGAATAATAAAATCTGTGTTTCTAGCATACCCTTACCTGTAGTTAATGACAGTCTAAGAGATCCTGGAAAGTATAAATGCTAGGGTAACTGAATATTGAGTATCACTATACTCAGTGTGAATATTCAGTGTTTTTTATTTGACTATTTTCCTGTCTGCCCAAAAAGCACAAGTTTTTAACTAATTGTTATTTTTTTCCACTAAAAATATATCAAGAGCTAACGAAACAATCCTGACAAATACAATATATAAAGCTAGAAACCAAACTGTTGTAGACTACTTTACCTAGTAATTAAAAGGAAAAGGTGTTGCTCTGCATTCTACAAAATTGCAAAATAAATTGAAATGCAAAACAATTCATACACAATTATGTGCTCTAAATATGGAGTATTGGGGGGGTGGGAAAGTTTTTCCATTGGAGATCTAAAACTCTGAAGCCCTACAGAAAAACCAAAACTGAGGCGTTACCACAAACTTCAACTCTGAATACCCAAAAGATTGCATATATTAATGTTAAATTATCCCTTCTATTTATACCAAAGGGGATTATTCTTTTCCTTTTAAATCCTCTGGTCTCCAAGAAAAGGAAGAGTAGAAGACATTGCTTCAGGTTCTAAACTACCAAACTTTTTAAAAATGTGTCAATGATACATTTAACCAATACCAGATAGTTTGAAAATCAAAACTTCCACCCTATAGTCATTAAGATAAAGTTGAAATAAACTTGGAGCAAGGATGGATTTGGAAATAAAGGGTTGGTCAAATTACCTCTATAATGAATATAATCAGTAATAAATACAACTATCTCTTGTCCATAGAACATTGTCCAATTTCTCTAGAGGTGGGCTTCACATACTGTAACAACCGGTTCGCCCAACATGGCAATGTCAAACAACATGGCAATTCGCTCGCGCGTGCCATCTGCACATGCATGCGGCATCAAAACCACAGCGATATAGGATGGGATTGCATCCCGGCGGGTGGGCGCCCGGGCCCACCTGCAGGTCGCTACTACCGGTTCGCCTGAACCGGTCCAAACCGGTTGAATCCCACCTCTGAACTTCTCCCACAAACTTTTCCTGGGAACAGAATCAAAGGCAGATTTCAAATTCAGAAAGGCTACCTATAGGCCTTTACCAGATGCTAGCATATTGCTCAACTAGGTGGCTCAGTACAGTATTGTAATGTGGCTCTATTCTTCCTGAAGGTTACCTATAATCTAGCACCTGGTAAGCACTTCTCCAAATTATAGTTTCCTACTCAAATAGCTGGCAATTATTGAAAGCAAGCTAATAGACCTATAATTGGAAGAGCTGACTTCCTCACCTTAGTTATAGGTAATAACAGCTTGAAACTAAGTCATAAGAAAATAGGTTGTTCTATTAATTTGTATATTAATTTGAGGCTGCCAGAATAAACAATTATATATAGCAACCCACATGCTTTTAGTTTCTGCAGAATTATATAATCAGGCCCAAGAGCTTTCTTAGGATTCAGCAAAATGGACTAAGTTCCTATCTCAGAATGAGCTATTGGAGCTCAGGCTGGAAAGTCAAGAGCCCTGTAGATATCAATAGCCTGTTATATTTTTCAGTGGAATAGATTTTCCATTAGAGCAATGTTTCTCAACCTTGACCACTTTAAGATATGTGGACTTCAACTCCCAGATTTCCCCAACCAGCATGCCATCTGGGGAATGCTGGGAGATGAAATCCACACATTTTAAATTTGCCAGATTTAAAATGTGTGAGAAGTGCTGCATTACAGAACAGAGGGAAATCCATTGAACCTCAGAATGACTTGATAACAGTGCTCAAAGAGGAGGAAATCAAATATCTCTGTTGGTCCTGCAAGACAACCCTCTTCCTTCCACCTCTAACCATTACAGATTTAAATATTTTATTTTGATATCAATACTGGTGAGCTAGGCTAGATTATGCCTGCAGTGATTATAAACCAGTCTGTGCTCTTTTTGGCCTAGTGAAGTCTTTAATCAAGCCAGGTTTGAGAAGATTTGTTTTTTTAAGTAAATTCTTCCATCTGCATTCCAAGCATCCTGCAATACAGCTATGAAATATGCATTGGCATATCCACGTACAGCAGATCTAATATTGTTAGCTTCTTTTGCTGCTGCTTTGAGAATTAGAATCTGGGGAGAAACAAACAAATAAAAAGTATGTTTGGTCTGCATAGCTTCAGACTGCTCTACTTTATTATATCTATAAATAGGAGGATTCTGAGGGTTAGGAGACAGCAACAATCAGCTAAACAGGCTGAGTATGAAAGACAAATGATCACTTTCTGTTTAAAAGTTTAGTGAAAAGCTGCCAATTGCCCCCCCCCCCCCAAAAAAAAACAGGAAACAAGAAAGCCCCTAGCAGAGGCTAGAATGTAGCTGACTATACAGGAAACCTCATCTGAAATAAATTTGTATTTTCCATATAACCAAAATAAAGATTCAGTGAAAACAATAAAACAGTGGAATGGCTTGTCTTCAAAAGTTGTGGCGTCCATCACTGGAAGCTTAAAAAAAAAGACTGGACAGTCATTTGTCTGAAATGGTATAGGGTCTTCTGCTTGAGCAGGGATTTGGACTAGAAGACCTCCAAGGTCTCTTCCAACTCTCTTATTCTGTTAAGGATTCTATCAGTGAGCAGTAGATTGAGGAAATCTGTCATCCAAATCAAGCCAATATTGGGAAAAACAATAATGTTGAGATTTTTAGGACCTAACTTATAAAAACAAGCAAACAAAGAAACAAACAAAGCCCCTCATATTCATGGGTAGACAAAGTATTAGAAAAGAAAAGATCCCAATCATGGCCTATTCACAATCATGCCTGGCTGGGGAATTCTGGGAATTGAAATCCACAAGTCTTAAAGTTGCTAAGGTTGGACACCCCTGTTTTACTGCCTCCCAATATTTTCTTATCAAATGAGGGAGAACATAAACTAATCAGCCAAAGACTATCCATCTCTAGTTAGTTAAACCCTTCATGTCCCCAATCACAATGGAAGACACATCATAATGAGGTGAAGGGCAGGAAAAATTAAAATTTTAAAATTTATCAACAGTGAACCTATGGATGGAATTACTCTCTGGAACAGCGCTTGTGCTGAAGCAAGATAATATGCTAGCTATCTAGGAGCTGAGTCACTTCTGCCTCAAGTGACTGGGAAAATGATGAAATGTTATACCGCTGGCCTTTTTAAAAAAGAAAAAGAATAGGCAAAGAAAAAGAATAATATATTTGAAAAACATCTCTGCCAGGTTTTGAATCACTAATCTTTTATTTATAAAGCAAATTCCATAGCCATTATTATATTAGTGTATTCATGGGGAAAAAAATAACTCTGAAAAAAGAGTAGCGATCAACAGGTTAGTAAGGAAGGAATTTTTATTTTAAAGTTGGTTTGTTGTACCTTCATGTACCATATCTGCATTTTGATGCTTAAACTTGCTATATATAAATTCAATTTAAAATATGTATGTTTGTGTGCATGTAAATGTGTATGCACAACTTTAGGTGTGCAGGAAGACCTACCCACAGGAAGGAAAATAATTGGCAGGTGCCAAGGGAACTATCCAATATGGAATCTGTTATAGAGTCAAGCCAGGGCAGAATCAGCTTAAAGATGAAATACGGATACACCTTTGGTTGGATTCATACATTGTGCCAATGGTTAAATTATGCTTTAACCCTGCTTTATTGAACAAGCTGTAGTTTGTTCATAAATTAGCGCTAAGCCATGAACCATGATGTATATAACAAGAGATCAGATTCATACAATGTGAAGCTAAAACCATAAAAAATTACTTTAGGACTTAGTATTTTATATGGATTAATCTGTTTAATGTAGTTTGATGTAGTGCTTAAGACATCTGGCTAGAAACGGAAGATGCTGAGCTCCAGATCTACCTTAGGCATGAAGTCAGCTGGCTGACTTTGAGACAGTCATTTTCCCACAGCCCAAGGAAGCAAGCAATGGTAAACCATTTCTGAAATCTTGCCAAGAAAAGTGTAGAGACTTGTCCAGGCAGTTGCCAGGAGTCAAAATTGACCAATTTTGTAACAAAAAGTTACAAAAAATATAACAATTATTACATATAAAATGCACTACGTTTTAAATGATGAAATTTGGAACAGAAATTCGAAACTATGAAATGGGTGAAATCTACAACAGATGTTTGATCCTGTGTAGTTTATTCAAAAGTGAATTATAATTGAGTTCACTAGCCATTTCTAGATAATTAAATAGAGCACAATTAGCTTGTAGCACCCAGTGCATGGAAGCTGACCTCAAAAAAGGTAGGTTAGGATCAGCGATGGCTAGTGTTTAGATTATAAAGAAATGCCAGGACTAATAATTAGATCAAGAAAATGACAGCCATCTATTCTTTTTTTGCTGCTCCACATCCAAGAAATTACGTGGACTCATACTCCATTTGTCTGTACTAATTATGTATTTAATGGCAGTCTTATGCAGTCTTTGTCGATTTTAGATGTTTTTTTTAAACAGTGAAAACAAAGTTTGTTTAAATCTTAAAACCTTAACCCATAAAAATGCCTCCAAGATCGATAATAATTCTTCTGATACATTTCCTTGTTCCTTTGTCATCACCAATTCTATTACTGTGAGAACTTAATGACAGATAGCCTGAGGACAATTGATGAAAAGCAAGGCTCAGAAATCAACATATAATTTAGGAGTTTCTCCTAAACTCTTTAGGAGAAATCTTTCTCCTAAAGTTCCTAGCAGAAAGTAGCAATGTCCTTAACATTTGATATCTCTAGATACTACATACTTAATCTTTTTGAATTATTTCATTCTGTAAAAACATGGAGGATAGTTAATGGTTCCTTGTATTTTCATCTCAAAATTTATTTTGCATTAAAACTGGGGTCTTTCAGAGGGCTGTAGAAGGACAAGTCCCATATTTCCTAACTGACAGGTTCCCTCACCAGTGACCATACTAGCTGTGGTTTCTGTAAATATGAAATGAATATACCTGGAGAACAGAGGTGGGTTCCTCCCGGTTCAGACCGGTTCTATAGAACCAGTAGTAACTTGGCGGCCTAGGTCGCTAGAACCAGCAGCGACCCAGGCCTGTCACGTCCCCGAACCGGTTCTTTTGGTGGTGCCATAGGCGCCGCCATCTTGTTTTTTGCTTCTGCGCATTTGCAGAAGCTTTTTTTAAAGCACTGTGCATGTGCAAAACGCACGCGCGCTGCACTGACCAAACCGGCAGCGAAGAAAAGAAGAACCCACCCCTGCTGGAGAACATTATTTCATCAATTGTAGTTTAAAGTGTTCTGAGTTATAAAAATAAATCCAGTTATACTTTCCAAGTGGAGTGGAAAAGTGGTAAATATGTAAGAGATTGTGTAGAGTGCTGACTAAACACACAAAGTAATACTCCACTGCAATTTAACAGCAAATCTGAGAAAACTGTCAAAAGGAAAGGCCCTGGATAGAACTCTATTTTCTGGACAAAATCAAGGAATCAAGTTTCAACAAAAGATTTCTTTTTTTTTTTTAATTTAAATATTCCTAAAAAATCTGAAAGATTTAGAACAGGGTTACAAATAAACCAAGTTACTTTTTAAAGATTAGCCCAGTCATAATCTTAATTTCTTAGCAAGAAGCCTAAAGAGTTTATACATACATCATTTCCCCATGAAGGGACTTGTCTCCATAGCATAGTGTTACACAGCTATTGCTGCAACCTGTCCTCATTAGTGTTAATTGGGCACAATGATGGTTGGATAATTCTAGAAGATGCTGTAAGTTGCTAGTGATAGATGGCTTGCTTTTAATAAGGAGCTTTAAATGTCCTTCTTACATCCAGGCAACATTATTGTAATAAGCTATGCTTAAGAGCCTTTAAAAATGGTTCAAAAAGTTTCTCTAGTATAAAATACACCCACTTGGTTGCCTGAGGAAGATGCAGACCAAAATTTATTTACTCACCATATCTATTAAGAATGTTTGATATCTGTTCTGCGTCAATAAGAACATAGGATTTTGTGTCATTATTGTTGATTGGCAATTCACTTTCATTCCTAACTGATAAATTTAACCCACATTTCCCAAACCTGAAGCTCCTTTGGAGGTATATACAGGTAGTCCTTGATTTACTAGCATGTGTTTAATGATGGTCTGGAATTTGATGGCCACGGAATGGGTGCTTTATGGCCTGTAAAGAACTTCCGGTTGTTGGAAAATGTTGCACTACCACCTACATTTTACATGATAATGATCTAGGTACTTGGCAACCTGTTCGCAATATAGATAGATAGATAGCTAGATAGCTAGATAGCTAGATAGCTAGATAGCTAGATAGCTAGATAGCTAGATAGCTACAGAGGATAGATGATAGATAGATAATAGCTAGATAGCTAGATAGCTAGATAGCTAGATAGCTAGCTAGATAGATAGATAGCTAGCTAGATAGATAGATAGATAGATAGATAGATAGATAGATAGATAGATAGATAGATAGATAGATAGATAGATAGATAGATAGATAGATAGATAGATAGATAGATAGATAGATGATAGATACATACATACATACATACATACATACATACACAATTTTTATTTTTTATTCCCCCCCCAACATACATATTTTATGTATGTTATGTACATATTTTATGTAAGTGTTGTCCGGATCAATCTTACATAGCTTTTCATGTACATAATCCATTTTACATCATCTCTTTGTTTTCAATTTCGGCCGAGGTGGCGCAGTGGTTAGAGTGCAGCACTGCAGGCTACTTCAGCTGACTGCTAGCTGCAGTTCGGCAGTTCAAATCTCACCGGCTCAAGGTTGACTCAGCCTTCCATCCTTCTGAGGTGGGTAAAATGAGGACCCAGATTGTTGGGGGCAATATGCTAACTCTGTAAACTGCTTAGAGAGGGCTGTAAAGCACTATGAAGCGGTATATAAGTCTAAGTGCTATTGCTATTGCTATAATATTCTCTTTACATATTTTTTAATCTTTATTTTTTTCTTAATACATAAGCAATCTTACCAATTGCCCTAAATTCCTAATCTCTTACAATAACATCAATTAGCTGTCTTATTTCTTCCTTACTACTTATATTTCTCAAGTTTACTATGCATTTCAAGTTCATGTCATAATTTAATTTAGGTTGTCTCTAGAATTAAACCAAATTACCCTTTCACATTCCATCCGCTGTTCTATTTTACTATAAACAATATACATCATCATCTTCACATCTTACATAAAAACCTTTTAACTTAATTGGGTATCTACAGTTAATAATATTTCAAATTTCCCATCCCATTTTTCTACTAATCTGTTTTACCATAAACAATATATCTCATCATGTTGCTTAATTTTCAAATCCTATCTAAAAACCCTTTCTATTTTACCATAAACAATATACATCATCATATTCAAATCTAACATCAAAAACCCTTTGACTTAATTCACTATCCACAATTAATAATATTAATACAGTTTAACTCTACTAATATGAACCCTATTTCCTTCCTCCTTTCTACTAATCTTCCTCTCTTTAACCATTTTCTTTTGGTCTCTCAAAAATTCCACTTCTTATTAATTTTCTCCTTTTATCCCCTTCCCTTAGCTTCTTTTTCTTTTTTTTTTTCTTTTTATGTATCTTATATCTTTTCTCCTGAGTCCTTATTCTCTCTTTTGAATATATTTTTCGAGTGGTCTCCCCAATTTTCCCTAGTATTTTCCCATTATTTTTACCCTTTGATTGATTCTTTTTTGAGAGACGATCCCCTCTATCACTTACCACCTTCTCTCCTGTTTCTTGCTCTGTGTATTCCGGCAAAATTTCTGTCTCTTCTCCTATTTCATGCTCTGTATTTTCCAACAAAATTCCTAATTTTTTATCACCTTTTAGGGTTTCACTCACATTTTTTACCATCTCAAATTATTCCTCATACATCCAAATCTCCATATTACCAATTTAACAGGCTTTTTCACTTTTTATACTTTAAAATTTTTTATATTCTATCACATTTAATTAAAACTTAGGGTCCATATAGTCTCTCTTTATTTTCAGTTTCTAATGTATCAAATTCAAATATTAATCCAGTCCAATCCAATTCCAAATTTTATTGTCTTCCACAGCCGTAGAAAAACAAAGCCAAACAGTATAGGCAAAACAAACACTCCTTAAAAATTCTCACAGTTTCCAAGTTGTTTCCTTTCGGTCAAGGTCAGATTATACAGCTGCACTTTCTCTCTCATTTTCCACAAAGTGTTGCAATATTTTCTTCTCTCCAGCAGATGGCTCTCTCCAATACACAATACACTCAAATCAATTGGTTGTCAAAGCTGTCAGAAAAAAGCCACTATTTTCAGCTTGGGAAATTCTTTTAAAGTCCAAATTTGAAAATGCCTTTTACCTGTGAGTTGGCCACTCTCTCACCCGGTTTCAGCACTCCGTCCAAACACCGCTCCTGCACATAAACTTAGTCCAGTTGCCCCAGCTTTGTAGTGGTCATTGAAAATGGCCACCACCCCTGCTGCCAGTCCGAAGAGATGTCTCTGACCGATCGAGGAACTTGCCTGCTCCTCTTGGTCGTCCAAGACGCCTCTCCTTCTTCACTGTCCCTTCAGGACGGTTCCGGTCTGAAGACCCCCCGACAGCGGTTTGTCAGACTGGATTTTCATGAAGCTCATCGGAGCTCCGCTATTTTCCAGCCTGTGTTGCCGCAACGCTTCCGGTTTCTCCTACCTGTTCGCAATTATAACTGGTTATAATTATAACCGGTTATAACTGCCAACTCCCTACAATCATGTGATTGACATTTGTAATCTTTGCTGGCTTTTCCAGATAGTCAGTGGAAAAGCTGTCAGGGAAAGTTGCAAACTGCTCCCACTGCCACAAAGCTATGACTCCCTCCTGGAGGATGGTGCTGGGAGGAAATCTCAGCCTGGAAGGAATCTCAGCTCTTGAATTACCCCTCCCCCAGGCAGATCTTTGAGAGCAAACAGACTGCCTGCCAAAAGGAGGGGACCGCCTCTGGCAGGCTGCAGAAATGGAGGTTGAATCCTGAAGATCTGAGGTCAATTCCTGCAGCCCTTTGGAGGAAATCCCTTAGAGGGGAGCTGAATTCAGCAGGCAGTTCTTTCACTCTATCTGCTTAATGACCTGGGAGATGCTGAATGACTGCAACCCAAAATGCTGGGATTGTGGTTGTTGAACAAACCAGTCATGTGGATGCCTCACTTAACAACCGCTTCACTCAAAGACTGAGATTCTAGTCCTAATTGTGGTTGTAAGTTAAAGGCTACCTACATTGCATCTCCTAGAATTCGCCAGTCAGCACAAACAATGCTGAGAATTTTGAGGTTTTTAGCTCCTACATCTTGAAAACACCCAGATTAGGAGAGTTTACATGATTTAGATCAAAATATAATTTTGGTCAAAAAATAATTTATGTACAAAAAAAATCCACCCCTGTTTCTACACAACCTCACTTAGCCTTCCAAAGTGCTTGTGAAATATACCTAAGATGTATAAGAATGATGATAAACACCTATGATGAAGTCTTAGTGTAGTGACCATCTCCCTTGAAAGTTCTGCATAGTTTCCAATGAATCTGGCTATATTTATTCCAGATGTCTTTCATTAATATTTCTTTATGGTATTTAACTGTTATTAGTTTAAGCCAGGGGTGTCAAACTCAAGGCCCGGGGGCTGGATCCGGCCCACGGGCTGCTTAGATCTGGCCCGTGGGGCCACCCTGGAAAAAGCAAAGGACTGGCCCACGGTGCCTCTGCCACTGAAAATGGAGCTCGGGAGGGCCGCATACGGCCCTCCCAAGCTCCATTTTTTCTGGCAGAGGGTTGCAGGAGGCCATTGCAGGCGAAAATGGAGCTCGGGAGCCCGTTTAGCCGGCAGAGTGCTTGGGCCACCACAGGCGCCCCGACATGAGTGACGTCAAACTGGCCACACCCATCCCAGCCACGCCCACCCAGCCCCCCGAGGTCAAACACAACCCTGATGTGGCCCTCAATGAAATCGAGTTTGACACCCCTGGTTTAAGTTGATTTGTTTATGTGCAGGTCTTCGTTTTCTGGAGATTATTATTTAAAATAGTTGTGCGGAACACTGCAGAGTCAGATTTTTGTTTCCCTATTTGAAATGTTCAGTTAACTGGGATGGAGTGAACAGGACTATCATTTGCTTGAATGGCTTTATGCTTACTGCATTTACAATAACAGCGTCACAATTCCCAAATGTTCATAGAATGACCTAGTAGTTTGTACAAATGGTTCCTAGGGTTTTCTGTGATTTCATTTTAATAGGTGTGGGGTTTTGTGGGGTTTTCCTGGGGTTTTGTGTGATTTTATTTTAATAGGTATACTTTATAAACCACAGTGGTTTGTAAAGCATGGCTTATGGTCAGACAAAAACCCCAAAAATATCCCCTCAAGACCAAGAAAAGGAACCCACAGAAAATCCTAACCCCATCCACATGTCTAAAATGGCCCTACACATTCACACTGCACTGTTATCTAGTCCAGCTTTCAACCCTTACTCTTCAACCTAAAAAGTTCAGCTTTTGACTTTTGAAAGGTTAGCTGCCCAATTGTGATCTGTTCAGTTAAACAAACCATGAGTTAAACTTCATATGAGATACAGATCAGTAAAAATCTCCACCCTAGTTTCTATATGTATTGGGGAATAGTTTAGCAGACTGTAATCCTGGCAAAAATCTAAAAAAGGATTATCATAATGACATACTTGCTGTTAAGTGGTCCATTACATGTTTAAACATGATCTGACTTGCCCTTTTCTTTAAGCCTTAAGGCAGGGGTCCCCAAACTTGGCAACTTTAAGACTTGTGGACATCAACTCCCAGAAGTTGAAGTCCACAAGTCTTAAAGTTGCCAAGTTTGAAGACCTCTGCCTTAAGGAAACTAATTGCTAATAAAAACAGCTTCTTTTTTGAATTTATGAGAAGCTGAAACTAGTTTTGTTGAGTAGATTCAGATAAGTAAAGTGAAATATTGGTTAAAAATACTACAGCGATAGCAGTCAGATTATTTAAAAAATTACTGCTCAAGGTAAAAGGTTACCTTGAGGTAAGATGGACGGCAAATAAATAAATAAAATAAATAGTTGCACCCATTTAAACTTGGGCTGATCTTTTTGTTTTGAATCTAAAATGAATAGTTGTTGAAGAGATTTCATGCAGGATTGTTAACTGCTTAATTATGATTTCTCTAAATTGTATTATTCTCCTAAGTCTTTCTTTCTGCCTTCATTACATTTTACATTTACTTGCTAAAAGTATCTGCTTTTATAAATCCTAAGTGATTTATATAATTTACTTCTTTGTCACTGTTCATGTCTGTTTTAAATCAAACCGCTTTCTGGAATAATATCTTTCCTATTAAAAAAAAGTCTCAGAAGAAATACTAAGCTTTTTGCTTGCAAGAATTATTTACCCCTCCAATTTGATTGACAAAGAATGGCAGAATTCGGAGAGGAAGCAGGCTTGTTCTTCTGACATAGGGTACCTGACAGGCTAGCATGGCCATTGGCAATTTGCAATTGGGTTGGGAATTAGGATAGTTGAAACCTATCTCAAGCTGATTTGGAAAAGGATCAGAAAAGAAAAAGAACACAACCTTTAATATTAAATCTGGTCCCTTGACTGAAAGAACACATAATATAGGTCAGTGATGGCGAACCTTTTTTTGCTCGGGTGCCCAAAGGGCGTGCGCGTGCCCACCCCCATAATGCCATGCCCCCCCCCGC
>QLTV01000615.1:706858-728972 GCA_003457575.1 Thermophis baileyi | reverse complement strand
CCTGCCCCAGGCTTCAGGAGGCTTTCCTGGAGCCTGTGGATGGAGAAAAACGGCCCAATGGCCCAACCGGAAGTTCATTTCCGAACTTCCGGTAGGCCCATTGGGTCCATTTTTTGCCATCCACAGGCTCCGGAGGCTTTCCTGAAGCCTGGGGAAGGCGAAAACGACCTCCTCCCGCCCTCCAGAAGGCCAAAAATCATCTGGCCAGTGCGCACATGCGCGCTGGAGTTGACATAGGGCAACACCTTGCGTGCCCTCAGATATGGCTCCGTGTGCCACCTGTGGCACGCGTGCCATAGGTTCGGCATCACTGATGTAGGTTGTCCTCACCTAACAACCACAATTGGGATGGGCAAATCCATTGCTAAGCAACGTGATAATAAAGCAAGACATCACATGACTGTGACAGGCTTGCAGCTTCTGCCATGGTTGATAAGTGAAACATCACGTGACTGCAACTTGAAATTTTATTGCTGGCTTCTCCATTGACTCTGCTTGTTGTAATCTAGCTGTGAAACACACAAATGGTGAATGCATGACTGCAGGACACGTGACAGTCGTAAATTCCTGCTGGTTACAAAGTGCTGGAATCTAATAGGGGGGAGGGGGATGCTGAGACAGTTGTAAGTGCAAGGGCAGATTGTAACATTACTTTTTCAGTGTCATCGTAACTTCAAATGGTCACTAAACAGAGCAGTCATTAAGTGATGACTACCTGGTAACCTTCCTAGATTTAATCAATAATTTTTTGCTTGAGGCTTGATAGAAACTTCTATATCACAGTTGCTTTCAACTTTTTAGTCACTTTGTCTTTCTCTTTCTTTCTTTCTTTCTTTCTTTCTTTCTTTCTTTCTTTCTTTCTTTCTTTCTTTCTTTCTTTCTCTTTTTCTTTCTTTCTTTCTTTCTTTCTTTCTTTCTTTCTTTTCTTTCTCAAATTACTTATTGATTTTGCTTCAATAATATTTGCCATCTGTTAATAATCTGATGTCTCCAATTGTTGGGAAAAAAGCACGATGACCAAATTGTCAGGCCTAAAAACAGCTAGGTTGCAACTTATTAGGCAAACTCACGATATACCATCTATAAAAGCAGGAGAATGGAATTTTATTCAGCTTCTGCCACTTTGTATCTAGGTTTAACCAGGCATTTCAAGCCTCAGTATTCACTAATGTGGAAATGAATCTAAGGAAAAACTTTTACAGTTGTTTATTCACTTATTTGAGAACAAACCCTACGCTGAACACAGAAATGTTTATTTTAAGTAGATCTGTAAATATAGATGTGTTCTTCTAAGCTGTGTATCTGATTTATGCCAATCCGGTTTCCAGTTTCTCTTTAGCAAATAAAAAAAAAGTTATATCATGTTCTCAAAATGCCTGAGGCAAATTGAGTATCAAAGGTGATATCTATCCTACTTATACTGTTGGGTTTGTTTTTTTTAAGTTAGTTTGCCCTTAAGGACATAAAGTTATTTATAAAGATATTAAGTTCCTACTTTTTGAATCAGTAAATAAAGTGAGGTTGTAACCACTTTTTCATCTCATAGGTAGTAAAATATTTAATGTTGCTCCAATATTTTAAAAAAAGGGTGCAAATCTAATGTTTTGTAAGCTATATATCTTTCTTTTTCATGAAGATGATTTGTACAGTGGGAAAAAAAATCTAAGAAGTTTATATTTAGGGACTGGCATTAGCTATAGATCTAAACTTGAAAGAGCGCTGAAGCAAGCAAACCATTTACATCAACTGATCTTCCAAAAATGGACTTGACTTGCAACACATCGGTGAAGCACCAATGTTGTTGCTTCATCCTGAAATGCAGCCAAAAGAAAAAAGAAAAAATCCCGTTGGCTTTAAGTTTGAATTTAATACAACTCCCCAAAAGAACAAAGACCATAGAAGGGACCTTGAAGGTCTTCTGCTCCAACCCCCTGCCCGTGGTAGGAGACCCTATACCAGGGGTGTTGAACTTGTGGCATCACGTCATCATGTGATGTATTGCAACTTTCCCCCCCCTTCGCTAAACCAGGGGTGGCATGGCCAGCGCGTGACGCATCCGGCCCACGGGCCACGAGTTTGACACCCCTGCCCTATACCATTTCAGACAAATAGCTGTCCTTGAAAGTTTTCTTCTTGAAAACTTCCAGTGAAAATCAAACCTTTCCACTATAAAGGTAAATTAAGGGGATAAAAACTAGTCTTCTATTCAAGTCACTATAGTAGTTTAGAAATATCACCTGTTAGTTTAGCATAATCCTGAGTGTATTTGCTGAATGCATGTGTATTCCACTAAGTGGTAAAGTAGCCCTCCTACCCATTTTGCAACCAGGAGAAGAGCCTTTGTGTATTCAGATTAGGGCTACAGACATGGGCTGCAAAAATCCAAATAACCACTAGATAGCAATAGCAATAGCAATAGCACTTAGACTTATATACCGCTTTACAGTGCTTTACAGCCCTCTCTAAGCGGTTCACAGAGTCAGCATATTGCCCCCAACAATCTGGGTCCTCATTTTACCCACCTCGGAAGGATGGAAGGCTGAGTCAACCTTGAGCCGGTGAGATTTGAACCGCCGAACTGCAGCTAGCAGTCAGCTGAAGTAGCCTGCAGTACTGCACTCTAACCACTGCGCCACCTCGGCTCTTGCAGTAAGAGGTAGATAAAACTATTTCTTTGTTGCCGTTAGTGACCAACTGATTGTTTTTTTTGGGGTGGGGGCAACTCAGCAGACCAGAAATGGAAGGCCTAATTTAGAGGAATGTGCACTGAGCTTTTATTTTAAATAATATAAGGGGATTTGAAGCATGGATAGTCATGTTTGTCCATCCATAAGATCTGCTTTTAGAATGGCTACTCTTACTCCCAGGAGAAACTCTAGCTCTCTGAAACATATAATTAACCTGACTGCTATCACAATAATGTGATAATAATTAACTTCAATAATTAACTTCTTTGAAGAAAGATTACAAAAATACATGAAGGGAATAGTCAGCATGGGCATCTAGCCAAAGCAACCAGTCATGCAATCTGTAATGTTGAAGATAATAGATTAATACATGTATATTTCCAAATACTGATTATATATTGCTATCATGACCTGCATGTTCATTTCCCACTAATATTTGCCTGATCACTGTCAGTGGACAGAATACTGAACTCCGGAGATCATTGGTCTTATTCACCAAGTTGGCTGCTACCTTCCCAATTAACTATTACTTGAAGAGAATATAGTTTGGTATCTGAGTGAAATCAATTAAATGAAGGACTGGAAACTATTCTATCAAACATACATGTTCAAGCAAGTACAGTTTTCTGAACCTGGTACTGATTAAGGATATACTGCATTCTTTCCTGTCTATCTCCTCTTTTGCCCCATTCTACATCTGAATTGACCAATATGTGAGCTGTTTGTCCTTTTAAATTTGTTTGATCACAAATGGTGAGAGAAAGAATGGAATTCTGATGAAAATGGGTGGGAAATATTTCACTCTGCAAGCACTGTGCAAAAGTAATATATGATAGAATGTAGTTATTCCCAGGAGGAAGGAGCTGTTTTCTGGAAGAGTAAGAAGCAACTCAGTTCACATAGTTCAGGGGTGTCAAACTCAAGGCCCGCGAGCCGGATGCAGCCCACAGGGTGCTTAGCTCTGGCCCACGGGGCCGCCCTGGAAACAGTGAAGGACCAACCTGTAGTGCCTCTGCCAGTGAAAATGGAGCTCTGAAGGGCTGCATGCAGCCGAAAACTGAGCCCGGGGCCCCCGGAACTCCATTTTCGCTGGCAGAGGGCTAGCAAAACAAACTAAAAACAAAACAAAAGGAGAAATGTTTCCCCTTTTGCATTTGAGCATCCAAGAAGGGGCAGGAAAAGAGAAAGGGAAAGAGGAAAGACAAAGAAAAAGAAGGAAAGATGGGGAGAGAGTAAGGAAGGAAAAAGAAGAAAAGAGGGGAAGGAAGAAGAAAGGAGAATGAAGATGGAAGGAAAAGGAAGTAAGTAAGTAAGTAAGTAAGTAAGTAAGGAAGGAAGGAAGGAAGGAAGGAAGGAAGGAAGGAAGGAAGGAGGGAGGTAGGTAGGTTATAATGAGAGGGAGGGAGGTTCTGAGTCCTGCCTTAGCACTTGGCCACCACAGGTGCCCCTGACACGAGTAACGTCAAGCTGGCCATGTCCTCCCCGAGGTCAGACACAATCCTGATGCAGCCCTCAATGAAATAGAGTTTGACACCCCTGACATAATTTGTGTGACAGAAAGAGGGTGAAGGCAGCCCCTCCCTAATGGTTTCCAGAATATATGTTTAATGTAGGGAATAATCTGCTTCAGTTTGGCAAGATTCTGTCTATAGGTGTGTAACAATAAAGAAATATGTTGGAAGAATCCTTTTGGTTTTTGGAGCCTGATATAAGCTTAAATTAGAACAGGGGTCTCCAAATTTTTCAGCTCATTGATCCCTTCATGATCAATCCCTTTCAGATTGGTAATCAATTCCCTTTTTAAATAGAAATAATAAATACCACTTTAACTAATAGTACTACGAATAACAACTTAGAATAATAAAGGATAGTCCCATTGAACCTTGGAGGTTAATATTCACCACTTTGGAGAACACTGGATTAGACTATAAAAGAACTGCTGATATAGAAACTAATGGATTCTTTTAAATTATCAGTGTAGGTTTTTGTAAATGATCTCACATGTAACAAATATGCCATGACTAAAACAAAAGGGAAATAAAATTCATGCTGCAAGCTTATGTGTAGTAGTGCCAAGAGGGAACATTTGTGTCCTTGCATTGTTTCTATCCTGAACAACAAATTGCAAAGCGACTGGAAGATAAACAGACATGAAAAAAATAACAAAACTGGAAAAAAATCATGGAATGTTACTACCAATATTGACCACTAAAACAGGGGATTTCAAATGTAAATGTTACAAATTTGGAAACAAATTCTCAGATTCAACCTTTACTGTATAACGGTTAATGAATCAGCATTCATAATAGATTCTGAAAAGCAAGATTTTCTTTGACACTGAGTTGGAAGTAATTGAGCAGAAAGCAATCAATAATTTTTGCTCTTTGAACAAGCTAAAATTATAGATAATTTTAATTTTGGACAATTAAGAATAAATGGAATTGCAAAAATATAGAAATATGTAATTCGGATCTATAATTTACCTGGCTAAATGAGTCAATTTACTCATTTACCTGGCTAAATGAGTCAATTGATGATAGCAGCCTGCATATCCCAGGATTTCAGATACAAAGAGCAGGCAGAATTGCAGAAACATCTGGTAAAAAGAAGAGAGGAGGCTTATGTTTATATATTAACAACCGCTGGTCCCAAGATATAACTATACTAAAGAAATTCTGTGATGTGGGCTTAGAGACATTAATTATCAATTGCAAACCATTCTATTCTCCAGAGAGTTCTCATTTCTCCTAATTGCTGTGTATGTTTCTCCACAAGTTTGTGTAAACAATGCATTATGAACTCTAGCTGACCAGATTATGTGGGCTGAAGTTAAATATCTAGACTCTCTTCCAATTATTTTAGGAGATTTTAATAAAGCAAACTTAAGGAAAGAGCTACCAAAATATTTTCAGCATGTCAATTGTCTCACGAGAGGCAAGAATACTTTAGACCATTGCTACACAACATTAAAAGATGCTTATCGGTCTTTATCACAAGCAGCTGTGGGACACTCGGATCATTGCATGATTCACCTTGTACCTGCTTAGAGACAAAGACTTAAAACCATGAAACCAACAATTAAATCACTGAGGACTTGGACTGAGGAGGCAAAGCTAAAGCTACAGGCTTGCCTTGACTGCACTGATTGGAATGTTTTCAAAGATACCTCTGCAGACTTGGATGAACTCACAGATACTGTAACATCATATGTCAGTTTTTGTGAAGACCAATGTGTGCCCACCAGAAACCTGCGAATATACAGTAACAATAAACCTTGGTTCATAGCTAAACTTAAGCAGCTACATCATACCAAAGAGGAAGCCTACAGAAAAGGCGATAGAATGCTGTACAATCAGGCCAGAAACGTATTAACAAGGGAGATCAGAGCAGCAAAAAGAAGCTACTCTGAAAAGCTAAGGAATCAGTTCTCAACAAATGAACCAGCAAACATGTGGAAAACTCTTAAAAATATCACCGGTTACAGCAAACCTCCTTCCCAGGCTGAAGGAAATCAACAACTGGCAGATGACCTGAATGTGTTTTACTGTAGGTTTGAGAGAAAACTACTGCCACCCATCTCCATAATCCCTCAGACACACCAACAGCAGCTAAGCCTCCTACAACCTACCCCATCCCATTGGGCCTACCACCTCTGGTGATTACAGAGAATGAGGTGCAAGATCTATTTCACAGACAAAAGCCAGGAAAAGCACCAGGCCCAGACAAGATAACTCCTTCTTGCTTAAAAGCTTGTGCTGACCAACTGGCCCCCATCTTCACCCTCATCTTTAATAAATCACTAGAGATGTGCTATGTTCCTTCTTGCTTCAAATGCTCTACTATCATCCCAGTGCCGAAGAAACCCTCCATCAAGGAACTGAATGACTTCAGACCAGTTGCTCTAATTACTGTAGTTATGAAGACCTTTGAAAGGCTAGTGCTGGCCCACCTGAAAACCATCACGGATCCACTGTTAGACCCCTTGCAATTTGCCTACCGAGCAAATAGATCGACAGATGATGCTGTTAATATGACTGCACTACATCCTACATCTTGAATCTCCAAAGACTTATGCAAGGGTCCTCTTTGTAGATTTCAGCTCAGCATTCAATACCATCATTCCAGATATTCTCTTAACTAAACTAAATCAGCTAGCGGTACCTGAACACACTTGTAAATGGATCCGAAGGTTCCTAACAGACAGGAAGCAGCAGGTGAAGCTAGGCAAAATCACATCAGATACCTGTACAATTAGCACAGGAGCCCCCCAGGGCTGTGTGCTCTCTCCACTTCTCTTCTCTCTCTACACCAATGACTGCATCTCAAAAGATCCCTCTATTAAAGTACTGAAGTTTGCAGATGATACAACAGTGATTGGTCTCATTCGAGACAACAATGAATCTGCATACAGACAGGAGTTGAACAACTAGCCTTGTGGTGCAACCAGAACAATCTTGAACTAAATACACTAAAAACCATAGAAATGATGGTAGATTTTAGGAGAAACCCTCCTATACTACCACCTCTTACAATACTAGACAACACAGTATTAACAGTAGAGACCTTCAAATTTCTAGGTTCTACCATATCGCAAGATCTAAAATGGACACCTAACATCAAAAACGCCACACTGCCACCAACACTGACAAGGCAAGCTCCTATAGTGCAAACCCCATTCCTTTCTTGCACTGAAGATGTTACCTAGCTCAGAGAGCACCACACTTCAACACTGAGTTATACTCTGTTCTATTGGTGCAGTTCCCTTTTTCTAAGATCCCACAAAGATCTTAGAAAACAAGACAGACACAGACTTCAACGGATAATTAGAACTGCAGAAAAAACAATTGCTACCAACCTGACTTCCATTGAGGACCTGTATACTGCACGAGTCAAAAAGAGGGCTGTGAAAATATTTACAGACCCCTCACATCCTGGACACAAATTGTTTCAACTTCTACCCTCAAAACGACGATTTTCTTAGTGGAACAAAAAGAGATTTGCAAAGATTCGTGTGGCATGGAAATCTAGCTACTGATTCACAAAATTATCCTTAAAAAGAAAGAAAAACAACCCTTTTTATAGCCTGAATAGCCTATAAAAAGGTGTTTGACTCACTCCATATGCCTCTAGTTCCTAGGCTTTGAAATTTTTAGAATAAATTGAAATATTAGAAGATTCCTGGAAATGTTAATGGCTTTATAGGAAACAAACATTATGGTAAAGGAGGGAGACTTAATAAAAGTAAAACTAAAACCTTATTAAAAGGCATAAGCTTTTGTGAGCTACAGATACAGGTGACCTAATCTTCCCCATCCCCTCCATCTTTCACCTCGTCCTACATTAGTCTACCCACTCTATGCATCCAATTTTATTTTATTTTTGTATTTTATTTTTCTTTATGTACACTGAGAGCATATGCACCAAAGACAAATTCCTTGTGTGTCCAATCACACTTGGCCAATAAAGAATTCTATTCTATTCTATTCTATTCTATTCTATTCTATTCTATTCTATTCTATTCTATTCTATTCTATTCTATTATTCTATTCTATTCTATTCTATTCAACAGCAGACAGGTTGGGAAATAGAAGCTTTACAGCTAACTAATCAGCAAATAGAACTGACTGAGAAAATAAAAAAAGATCAAATGAAAGAAGCAGAAAGAATACAACTAAAATACATACAAACAAAAGACTTGAGTTCACTTCTGCATATCAACACGGCACTCCAAGCAATTCCAACAGAATCTATTAAAGAAACAAAACAATATACACTACTGCTCATGAAACAACAGAATAAGGAAAATAAGGATGCCAAAGGCATTTATTAACAGAAAGTCAGAGTGGAAAATTCATTTGGAACAGAAGGTTTTAAAAAAGGACAGATTTGAGAAATCTGAAGAGTATAAAGCAAGCCTCTGTCAAAAATGAAAAACATGAGCTTAACCTTATAAAATGATATACTACCTATGCCATCTATGCTACCAAATCCATTGTAGAAATCTCAGAATAAGTGAGTTAATAATAGCACAGAAAAGTTAATGATATGAAACAAAATCAAGTAAAACACCATGGAATTAAACAACGTTTGTTCTGTAAATATTTAGGAGATGATCATAAAATATTCAAAGTACCTCCAAATCCTGATAAAGGGAAAAAAAAGATGAATATTAAAACATTTCAAGGGGAAATGATAGAAAACACAAGAAAAAAGCACAATCGTTCATCTGGAGAGGGGGGATAATGAAAGAAAATGGAAGATGTGATAAACACAGAAATGTGGGTCAGAAAGACTGAAAAATAACCCCCAAAAAAGATGATCTACATGGCTTATGGGTTAAACATCTGAGAAGCCTACACTGCAGACTAACAACATACTTGAATGACCTTTTGCAAACAACAATGCACAGTCGATGGCATTTGGTAGAACTCTTGTAGTACAGAAAACCAAGGGAAAGGAATTGACACCTGAAAACTATGGGCTTATAACTTGCCTGGCTATAACATTCAAAACATTTACTAGAATCACAGCAAATCTATGGTCTGCTTCTTTGAACGACAATACAATTTTCTTAGTGGAACAAAAAGAGATTTGCAAAGATTCGTGTGGCATGGAAAGCTAGCTACTGATTCACAAAATTATCCTTAAAAAGAAAGAAAAACAACCCTTTTTATAGCCTGAATAGCCTATAAAAAGGTGTTTGACTCACTCCATATGCCTCTAGTTCCTAGGCTTTGAAATTTTTAGAATAAATTGAAATATTAGAAGATTCCTGGAAATGTTAATGGCTTTATAGGAAACAAACATTATGGTAAAGGAGGGAGACTTAATAAAAGTAAAACTAAAACAATGCATATCTCAAAAGAAACTCATTATATGGGCAATGATTGTGGATACCAAGGCACAAAACTAAGTTCCAAAATGAACCATTTCTTTATATGGATTACCTAAAACTACTCAGGAAATCAAAAACTGGCAGTGAATCTCTGTTGGACATTCTCCATATACAGTATTTAGTGAAGACATAGGAATGAAATTCAGACTGGATAAATGTGCTAGTTTGGCATTTAAAAGAGGCATGATTATAAAAGAAGATGGCCTACCCCTAATGAATGGAAATGCTGTGAGACACCTGGCACCTGAAGTATGATACAAATGCTTAGAATTAATGAAAGTTTCTGATATTGATCAATCAAGTTATAATGGCTACTAGATAAATGTATATGAAGCAGTCCTAAAAATTAAAATCTAAACTAAATGTTGGAAATATTGTTAAATCAATAAATACTTAGGCAGTCCCTGTAATTAGATCTACAAGATGACTGACTGGACCAAGGCTGAATTGGAAAACTTGATTAGAAAGCAAGGAAACTAATGACCATACATCACATCCTTCACATATTATATATAGAGGACTATTGAAAATAAAACTCATCTGAACAGGCTGAATGTATGCAAGCTGTACTTATGGAAGTTTATATTAAAAAAGTCTCCTGAAGAAAGCAAAAACTAATCAGAATTCAAGAAAGACATAATTAAAATTCAAGGTTTGCTGGAAAAGCAAACCAATCCACGGTCAGCATACTGTACGCTTGATAGTGAAGGAAAAGCAGATCAAAATCTGGCATGGTTGGGACTGAAACCTGGAACATTTTAAAAAGAAATGGAGAGAACAACAATGGCAGCTCAAAAACAAGCTCTGAAAACCAATACTATCGTAGTTAAAATTCAACATATTTCTAAACATGCTAAGTATCAATTTTTGATGATTATTAAATTATCTCATTAATGGCCACAGTAAAATTGTCAAAATAAGCATAAACCAATCTTTGCTTATTTGCTTTTTTTTTTAATCCCACCTTTATTTTTATAAATAATTCAGGGCAGAGAACATATCTAATACTTTTTTTCCTTCTGTTTTTCCCACAACAACCCTGTGAAGTAGGTTGGGCTGAGAGAGAGTTATTGACCCAAAGTTACTCACCTGGCATTCACATGTAAGGCAGGACTATAAACAATGCCATGATATGGTTTCAAAAACCATCCATTGGAATTTATGTACAAAAATTGGTTTTCTCTTTGCAAGGCAGTAGGATTATGTGCTTAAATTTGGCAAAATGATGTCATCAAAATGTTGAGGAATTTCTTCAGAGAAATAGGAAATCTCTCTCATTTTATTTGGATGTTATTGTTGGCAAGGAGGTGGTGTGGTCCAGGTACCCCAGAAGAAAACAGAAAAAGTATAAACATACAGTGTAAGGACTATAACAGCCACTATGTAGGACAAACAGGCAGAAAACTAGCAGAGCACATCCATGAATACCAACTAGCAGTCAGAATATATGATGAAAATTCTTTAATTTCACAACACATGGACAGACTTAACCATATTTAACCAAGTGCCAGCCTAGCACTCAAGACAAATCGGCTATCAACAGACACATATAACGTATTTTTCAGAGTATAAGACACACCTTTTTTCCCCCTAAAAGAAGTTGAAAATTAGGGTTTGTCTTATACTCCGAATGTAGGTTTTTCCCGAAGCTTTTTTTCAGCCCTAACGAGGTGCTAACGATCTTCCCGGCTTGCAGGCTTTTTTCATTGCTACTCCCTCAGAAGGAGGTTTTTTCCAGCCCTAAGTCTTTGCAGGCTTTTTTCATTGCTACTCCCTCAGAAGGTGGTTTTTTTAAGCCGTAACCAGGGGATAAAATAATGTGCTGAAGCTGACCAGACTAAGGACGCTAGCCAGATGAATACCTGGTAGGCAGATTTTTTTCCCTATTTTCCTCCCCAAAAACTAAGGTGCGTCTTATACTCCGGTGCGTCTTATACTCTTATACTCTGAAAAATACGGTAGATAAACATCATCTACATACCATTCAAAAGAGAGAATCAAAAATCTAAAAGACCACAACACCTCCTTGCCAGCAACCAACGCCCAAATGAGCAGAGATTAATACCAAGATTAACACCCCTATCAAGGGACCACCAACTCAAGCAATTAAATGGTTAACAATGACTTAATTAACTACCAGGAACATTCCCACCAACACTGACAGAGCAAGCTACCATATATAAACAGACAGTAAATCTCACCCTCTTCTAGCACTAATGATGTTACCTAGTTGGGTAATGAAACATCTGCAAGAAAACAATCAAGCTCAGAAAGCAGCACGGGCTCCACATTAAGCGATTTATTGACTTGTTGAAATATATTCATTTATTTAATTAATTAATTGTTTGCTTGTTTATTAAATTTATTGGCCACCCATCTTACCACAGGGTAACTCTGGGGTTGTTTTTTTTTGTTTCATGATTAAAGACTCTA
This sequence comes from Thermophis baileyi, assembly GCA_003457575.1. NCBI lineage: Eukaryota > Metazoa > Chordata > Lepidosauria > Squamata > Dipsadidae > Thermophis > Thermophis baileyi. The sequence goes on along the minus strand of QLTV01000615.1, from coordinate 716,957 downwards.
TCTGAGTGAACATTATGAGCAAGTATGTTGAAACAGCATCTTCTATGCTGAAGGTGGTGAATTTACCAAGCAAATCTGTAACATTTCACTGTGAGAAAATGTAGTAAATAGTTTGTGGGCAAAATCAGGCACTTTTGAAGAGCAAAGTCTGGTTTGGTAGGTGTGAAATAATAACGCTACTACTATGTTTCCCTGAAAATAAGACCTATCCCGAAAAGAATCCCTAGCATGATTTTACGTATGCACCTAATATAAGCCGTACCCCCAAAATAAGCCCTACTTAAGAACCTGCGCAGCTGGCCGACCGTCCATTCTGTCTGATTGCTTGCGGTGCTGCCAACATGAGGTGAGGTGAGGCAGGTGTCGGGGTGTGAATGGCCTGGTTGAGGGGGCCCTGAGGTAAGCCGGTGCTGGGCGTGTGGGGCAGTTGCACCCCCACCTCGCAGTAGTGGCACTGTTGTAGCCGCAAACAAGCAGAAGAAGTGGACCTCCCGTACATGGGAAAAAATAAGGCATCCCCTGAAATTAAGCTCTGGTGCTTATTTTGGAGCACAAAAAAATATAAGACTGGGTCTTATTTTGGGGGAAACACAGTATTGCTGAGGCAAATAGTCATAAAATGGTTCGATGTCGAACATAGATAGTGTTAATTGGTAGAAAAAATATTTAATAGACAGTTTTTTAATTACATCATTCTGTAAACAATTCTGGAACAGGATGTGTTAATCTACTTTGTTGGCAGAGAATTATCTATATGCAAGCCATATAATTATTATACTGCATCAAGCAAACTCCAGGCATCCTTATTACATATACACAGGCACTTTTATTTGCATAGAAAAGTGGTTCCTTTCTGTACATACTTCTAGTTTTCCCTAAGGCATGTCACCCTTTCCATGATGACAGAATATTTTTTCCTTTGATTTTTAAAAATTATTTATTATTCTTTTTTCTAGAAAAAAGAGCAAAGAGCAAGCAAAAGGAGAATAAAAATAAGTGGTACATAAATATAATATCTATAAGTGGACAGAGGAATTACCAGGATTGTCCAGTTGGTGCTCAATATATTGTTGATTAGAAATTAGTCGCAAAAGAATTCTACTATATTTATTTAAAGAAACAATTGCTAAAAATGTTCATGCTTAACATTTCCCCATCATATGCTGTGTTTTTATATTCTATGATCACAAATTATAATCTTATAACAAAGAATCCTCTCTGCGTCTCCAAGAAAGAAGACATAATGAAAGGGAATCCATTCATTTTCCTTTACATTTTGACAGACCAAATGAATACTGTTAAATCCAAATTAGGTGGAGAGACTTGTTACGAAATAAATTATTGAGTTCATTCACTGAGACAGCTACTAAAAGAACTCAATTGGGAAGGGAGGAGAAAAACCTGGATATCTTTATCTCAGGCCTCAAAAGATATACGGAAGATCCTTTCATTGCCAATTTATTTTGACAATAACTTAAATTGATAGAGGCAGTGTATTAGATTTTTCATATCATCAGTGTAACAGGAATCTAATTTTAGTAACCACCCCATAATCTTATGAGCCATGGCTTATTTAATGCAAATGTTTATCTGTTATTTCTAGTAGCAAAAAAAAAGTGATGATTTGTACAAACTACTTTGAAGTTCAGCTCTGTTCAGACCATTGGCCCAGACTGCCTTTATAGTACATCTGAATTCTGAGCCACAGCTTAACCTGTTTGGGATGCCTAAACTGCCAAATTCAGAAAGATCCCCAAGAGGATAAGTTTCATCTCATATCCCTGAATGGAAGAAGGAAAAAAAAGGAAAGGAAATGTCCAGGTTTTCAAAACTTAGGACGAGTCATACTCATAATAACAAACCAAGCTTTCTCTTTAAGTCAGAATCCAGAATCCTGAATGAAATTATAGGGAAGTTCCACTGTAGTAACATAATGCTCCACAATAAGGTTTTGATTTGAACGCCTGCAGCAACTCATGCATTAATTAGAAGACAACAATACAACATACCAAAACAAAGAACCCACTGAACCCTTGAGGGCAGCGGTGGGTTCTAATTTACCTCGCTGCCGGTTTGCTTCCTCCCGTGCCGCGTGGCTGCGCCTCGAGGGAGCGCGCACGCATGCACAGTGCTGAAAAATCTGAAAAAATCCCCCCCAAAAGCCAAAAACAAGACGGTGATGCATGCGCAGTGCTGGAAACTTGGCTTCTGCGCATGCGCAGAAGAAAAAAAACCCGGAATTTTTTTTTAAAAAAAATTCAAAAAAAATTTCAAAAAAATTTTTTAAAAAAAGATGGCGGCGCCCACAGACCGGCACCGACCGAATCGGATCCGTGACATCACTGTGACGTCACCAGCGGGTCACTACCGGGTTGGGCGAACCGGTCCGAACAGGGAGGAACCCACGTCTGCTTGAGGGTGAGTGCCAGGAAAAGAATGATGAGCCAACAAAAGATTTGGACTGTTATGTATTGTATATAGTGTATAGTTGTCAGTTGAAGTTCTCATTTTGGTCCTCTGTTGGAGCGGGAAAATACTCTCTCCTGATTCATTGTTTGGCTGATCAATTTCATATAAAAGGAGCTGTGTCAGCCAGGGAGCAGAGTTACCTCACAGGCAGTATTGAATAAAGAGCTGTTAGAAATCACTCTGGCCTCCCCTCCATTCTTCGCCCAGAATATAACATGGACAATCCTTAAAATGAAGAGTCATGGTACCTGATTGGGCCTTCTTGCAGCCAACTGCTACTGCATTGTGATAGCAGTACATCTGTGTAGCCCTTTCCAACAATGGGTGTATTGCCTATTTCTGAGAGTTCCATTAGCAATTTATCTTACCAGGATATTATTAGCTGGATAGAAATCCCACAGTTGAGAAGCTATTGCCAAGAAGGTTGTATTATATGTGGTCATGTCACGTGGCTAGAATCTACAGAATGAGCCAAATACTTTGATTGGGAGCCCTAAATTGCCAAATTCAGACAGATCCCAAGAGGATAAGCTTTTAATCTCATCTCTGAAAGAAGTTGATTCTATAAAGGATTCATGAGCCTTCAGAGACTGCTGATCTATTAAAATGTGCCTCCAAACAAAAAGATACTCAGAAAAATAAAATACAGCTTCACATGAAGATTCAGTGATGTCCAAGGGGATAGTTATTTATATTATGCAATATTGGGATTTGTCCTTAATAGTTAACTGGATTAAGCTATTAATTTTATCAACCTTTCACCTGTCTGGGACATTATAAAGTACTGCAGTGCAAGCAAATAGTTACCCTGGTTGAAATAGCAATTAATAGGATTAATTACCACCACCCCCTCTTCCGATTTGTATGCACTGCTGTACTTTTTCTTCCCCGAGTATGGAGAACATAAGTTCATCAATATGAGAGGAAATTACATCAGCTGACATGGTTGGCAAAGAGCAATCGGCACCAGGATCAGTGAGGTTGCACATTTACAGCACAATTAAAACAATCTAGATTAACTGGCGGGATGATCCAAAGTTTGATGTCTGAAACAAAGCTGATTCTGCAAGGTACGATTGCCAGGTGAAGTGCATCTGACTCATAAGAGGAAAGTAACCTGAAAAGCTGAGGAAACCATCTGAATAAACTGACATTGAATTGTGCACACTGCTGAATTAATTTGAATTAAGGCCAGAAGTAAATAAGCTTTAAATGAATGGACCAACACTAAATTATTTCTTATTTTTTTTAAATCTGTGAATCTTACCTAGAATCTTCTTATATATATAAAAGCAAAAACCACTCACGCCACGATCATGAAATCTCCAGAACCGTAAAGCCCACAAAATTGAAATTTGGCACGTATGTTCCTCTTGGCTTCTAGGTGCTCGCTAAGAAAGGATTTTTCAAAACGACCATCAAATCATTAGTATTTCTTATATTATTATTAACACGCTCTGATGCTAATTAGTTAGACGTTCTACTCCCCCTCCCAACCTGAAAATAACTCTGGAGAGAACGGGATAGCATAGGAGAAGGTTCTGTGGGGCAAGCCTGAGGGAGAGAAGGGGCTAGAAAGCCTGAGGGAGAGAAGGGGCTAGGATAGGGGAGGATTCTGTGGGTCAAGGCTGAGGGAGAGAAGGGGATAGGATAGGATAGGGGAAGCTTCTGTGGGGCAAGGCTGAGGGAGACAAGGGGATAGGATAAGGGAGGCTTCTGCGGGGCAAGGCTGAGGGAGAGAAGGGGATAGGATAGGAGACATTTCTGTGGGGCAAGGCTGAGTGAGAGAAGGGGAGAGGAGAGGCCGATCATAACTATTCATTAATTTTCAAGCTGTAAGTATCGATTTATCAAGCCCAATCACATGGTTTCGTAGCGGAGCACGGGTATTCAGCTAGTATAGTATAAATTCTCTTAGCCTCCCAAATAGAAGTATCTCTTTGAGGCATGGATGGTTAGTAATTTGCAACCTAGGCAAAAACATCCCCATGAGGGCTCAAAAAAGTTAAAAAACAAATGGGATGGGAGCCCAATTTTCATACCTCCAAGCCTTATCTCGCAGAACAACATTACTGTTCTCATACTATTTCAACCTAGATTAGAGATTACCAACTGAAGTTCAATAACTCTGGAGGGAAAATTACATACATTGAAAATTATCGTTATTTTGAACAACCAGATAGTTTTATTGGCCTGATAGAAAAATATGACACCATACTGTCAGTGTTTTAGAACTTAACTGATAAAGAGTTCCACCAAGAAATGCTGACAACTTACGCTAAATTGCATAATCTGAATGATTTTTCAGTAGCACAGATATGACGCACAATAATGCCAGAGAGTTGAAAAGATACTGAGCATTTGTACCCAAAAAGGGACAAGATTTCACTTAAAGAGGAAACTATAGGCCTATATCATTATTGATTAGTAACCATTGAGTTTTATTTATTTTTTATTTATTTACTGGTATTTATTTTGTCAAGTACGTATTTGGTAATATACATAAGTATAACATTATTTAAATACATAAGATGGGTGCAAATAAAAGGGAACATTTGGACAGGGACGGTAGGCATGCTGGTGCGCTTATGCACGCCCCTTACTGACCTCTTAGGAATGGGATGAGGTCAACAGTAGACAGTCTAAGGGTAAAGTTTTGGGGATTTGGGGAGGAAACCACAGAGTCAGGTAGTGAGTTCCAGGCATTAACCACTCTGTTGCTGAAGTCGTATTTTCTGCAGTTGAGTTTGGAGCAGTTCACTTTGAGTTTGTATCTGTTGTGTGCTCGTGTATTGTTGTGGTTGAAGTTGAAGTAGTCGTTGACAGGAAGGATGTTGTAGCAGACAATTTTATGAGCTACGCTTAGGTCATGCCGAAGGCGACGTAGTTCTAAATTTTCTAAGCCCAGAATTTCAAGTCTGGTTGCGTAAGGTATTCTGTTGCGAGCAGAGGAGTGGAGGACTCTTTCGTAAAATATCTCTGAACACGCTCTATTGTATTTATATCTGATATGCAGTGTGGGTTCCAGACAGATGAGTTGTATTCAAGGATTGGTCTGGCGAATGTTTTGTATGCTCTGGTTAGTAGTGTAATATTACCAGAGAAGACGCTACGTAAGATTAGGTTAACAACTCTTAATGCCTTTTTGGTGATGTTGTTGCAGTGGGCTTTGGCACTTAGATCATTTGATATGAGTACTCCAAGGACTTTGAAGAGTGAGGGTCGTCTGCAAGGTCGTGTCCATTCAGCTTGTATTTGGTGTTCTGATTCTTTTTGCCAATGTGTAGGACAGAGCATTTGTTGGTTGAGTTGTTCTCATTCATGAATGAAGGCAAACATACATGTCCCAGAATATTGAATGCAAAATCGAATTTCGGTCGGCCACCGGAACCAGAGATTTTCTCAATCAATTTAGCTAATAGACTGCATATAATTTTGCAAGAATTTATTCATGAGGATGAGCATGGGTTTTTACCTAAAAGATAAAGGACAATGTTAGAAATATGTTTGAATATTTGGAAAAACATAATGAAAAACAAGCTACATTGATCTTCTTGATCTTCTTAGATGCAGAGAAGGCCTTTGGTAATTTGAATTGAGCTTCTTTGCTCATTTGAAAGATACAAATTTTGGAGAGAACTATGGGTAATACTTGACTTATGATCACAGTTGAATCCAAAATTTCTGTTGCTAAGTGGAACAGTTGTTAAGTGAGTTTTGCCCCATTTTACAACCTTTCTTGCCATAGTTGTTTAAGAGAAGCACCACAGTTGTTAAGTTAGTAACACAGTTGTTAAGTGAATCTGGCTTCCCTGTTGACTTTGCTTGTCAGAAGGCCACAAAAGGTGATCACATGACCCTGGGACATGGCAATTGTCATAAATATGAGTCAGTTGCCAAGCCTTTGAATTTTGATCACGTGAACATGAGGATGCTGCAATGGTCATAAGTGTGAAAAATGGTCATATGTCACTTTTTTTCAGTGCCATTGTAACTTCGAACCGTCACTAAATGAACTGTTGTCAGTTGAGAACTACCTGTATATAAAATGGGTAAGATCGATTTACACTTCATAGAAAACACAAATAATTGTTAATGGAGATTTAACAAAACCTTGTAATACAAAAAGGAAAAGATAGAGATGTCTACACTCTTCTCTCGTTTATTTTGGTTCTTGAAATACTAGAGATATAAGTCAAGATGAGAGGATTATGAGTGTAAAGAGTAAAAGAAGAACCTTATTAGTTAAGGGCTTTTGCAGATGGCTTGGTGTTGGCTCTAGAAATTCTTTTAAAGGGAATTAAAATATTAATGAGCCAATTAAAAGAATTTGGTACATTAGCAGGTTTCAGGATGAGTAAACAGAAGAGGAAGATGTTGAGAAAAAAATATATGAAAATAACAGATCAAACAGAATTGATGAATACAACTGGTTTTAAAATTGAAAAAAGTGAAATATCTGGGTATCACTATAATACATATGAATTGTACTCATGTTATTTCAGAATATTTTATTTAATTAATCAAATTTATATGCTGCCAATGTCTCCAATAGGTCAGCTCTGGGGGGCTCAATAACTATATTGAGACATGGAATGAAAAATAAAAAGATATATTAAGATGGGGGAAATTATAATTGTCATTGCTGAGGAGCATTTTAATGGTAAAAATGAATATCTTGCCTAGAATTTTAGTTTCAGACAAAACAATGTATAAACTTTTATTGAAATTTGAAACAGAAGTACAAGGGGGCTATTTTTTTGTTATAATATACATAGGAAACAGAAAATATATGGCTGAAAATATTAAAATTCACATTATGTTACCATCTTAGAGAGAATTTTTATAAAATGATGTATCATTATATATGTCATCAAAGAAATTATCTAGCATGTATAAAGGCACTTCAAATTTATGTTTGAAATGTGAAAAACAAGATGGGACATTTTATCATGTTTGTTGCATGTGTAAAAAAGCTAGAAAATTTTGGATTCAAATACTTATATTGATTTAGGGATTTCAACGATTAATATACAATTGAGGTTTTTGTTTTGGAATTCAATGGCAAAGTTGGAAAAGAATGATGGAACTTTGTACATGATAACCAGGGGTGAAATCCAGCAGGTTCTGACAGGTTCTGGAGAACCGGTAGCGGAAATTTTGAGTAGTTCAGAGAACCAGTAACGGAAATTTTGAGTAATTTGGAGAACCGGCAAATACCACCTCTGGCTGGCCCCAGAGTGGGGTGGGAATGGAGATTTTGCAATATCCTTCCCCCAGGAGTGGGGAGGGAATGGGGATTTTTCAGTACCCTTCCCCTGCCATGCCCACCAAGCCACACCACGCCCACCAAACCACGCCCACAGAACCGGTAGTAAAAAAAATTGGATTTCACCACTGATGATAACTACAGCAAAATTATTATATACGCACAAAGGAGGAAAGATTTGGCATTAAGATTTTTTAAATATTTTGATGAGTAGACAGGATAGATTATAGAAAGAGGACAATTATGTTATAACTATAAAATAAGGGACCCGGTGGCTTAGTGGCTAAGACGCTGAGCTTGTCGATCAGAAGGTCAGCAGTTCGAATCCCTAGCGCCGGGTAACAGAGTGAGCTCCCGTTACTTGTCCCAGCTTCTGCCAACCTAGCAGTTCGAAAGCACGTAAAAAATGCAAGTAGAAAAATAGAGACCACTCTGGAGGGAAGGTAACAGCGCTCCGTGAGCCTTCGGCATTTAGTCATGCTGGCCACATGACCACAGAGACGTCTTCGTACAGCGCTGGCTCTTCGGCTTAGAAACGGAGCTGAGCACCCCCCCAGAGCCGGAAACGACTAGCACGCATGTGCGGGGGAACCTTTACCTTTACCTTAATTATACTTACAGCTGTCATATTTTTGTAATCCTGGAAATTAGTACTCATAAAAGTTAAACCAACTATCTGCTACCACATCCGATCTATCCTAGCAAAATAGTGCTTGCTTTCTATTTGTTATTCAGATTTAATTTGAATTTAATAGCCCTATCATATATCTTGTTCTGTAACTAACACCTTGATCATTTACAAGTGGAGTTATGGAAATATTTCAAAGTATGCCACATTCTTCAGGCATAAAAACAGATTGGCTGTATGTATTACATTTTTAATTCAACTTGGTGGCTACTGAATATCTTTGAACAGGAAGAATCTTATGTGCTCTTATCTGCTCCTTCACATATTGCACTGAGTTGTTTTGATTGTGAAAGTCATTTTAATTTCAGAGCAATACAAGTATAACAAACAAGCAAGCACATGTGATTTGGGTACATAAAACATAATCTAAGCTCCAGGTGTGACACAGACATGATGGTTTATTTAATATGCTCTAGATAAAAGAAATAACGTATTTTCTAGTATGTGAAACCTGACAATACATATTACATTCCTCCTTCCTATGTAACAATCAGTATTAACCCTGTACAATGGGGAGTTACCCCAATCTGTACTTTCTGAGCATTATACAGAAGCCTACCAGACATTTTCTTACTTTCCTATACAGAGGTTTCATAATTAAGTAACATCACTTATCGAAATGTCTATGGAGATTCTCAGTCATCCAGGTCATGGTTGTCCCAAAGGTGCTTTTTTCAAGAGGCAACTGGACTTTCTGGTTTTTCTTCAGAGCTGAAGAAGCTTCTTGGATGAGAAGCGAAACGTCTTCAAAGAAAAACCAGAAGTCCAGTTGCCTCTTGAAAAAAGCAACTTTGGGATCACTTATCTACCATCAATCATCTCACATCATTCTATATTCTCGGATAGTTTATGTCAGCAGTGGGTTAATGAACTAACATGATCCTGAAAGATTCATCCAAAAGATGGGTGACAGCATTGTAGTAAATGTGCACAGGGACTGATCTATAATGCTATTTGTTTATTTTTGGCTTTACCTAAGGGGTAAACCCCACTATTGTGGTGGTAGGCCCATATGCTACCCTGTAGTTCATGATAGCAGTCTTCCAATATTTGAGGGGCTGCCACAAAGAAGAGGGTGTCAACCTATTGTCCAAAGCACCTGAATGCAGGACAAGAAGAAATGGATGGAAACAAATCAAGGAGAGAAACAACCTAAAAATAAGGATAAATTTCCTGACAGAACAATCAATCAGTGGAACCGCTTGCCTCCATCACTGGAGGTTTTTAAGAAGAGATTGGACAGACATTTATCTGAAATGGTATAGGGTCTTTTGCTTGAGCAGGGGATTGGACTAGAAGACCTCCAAGGTCCTTTCCAACTCTGTCATTCTTTTCTTTTTTCTTTTGTTTTCTTTTGTTCTGTTCTGTTTGCTCTGTTCTGTTCACATAAACCCAGTTGTACATCTCCACCCCGCGTCAGTTCAGTGAAGCGGTGGACGTGATGTGCCGGTGCCTGGAGGCTGTGAGGGTCTGGATGGGAGTTACCAGGCTCAGACTTAACCCAGACAAGACCGAGTGGCTATGGGTATTGCCTCCAAAAGACTATGTCGACTGTCCATCCTTGGTTCTGGGGGGGGACCCCCTCAGAACGGGCTCGCAATTGGGGTGTCCTCCTAGACCCACAGCTAAAATGAGAACAACATTTGGTAGCTGTAGCTAGGGGGACCGCTGCA
>QLTV01000615.1:674866-704700 GCA_003457575.1 Thermophis baileyi | reverse complement strand
TTCTATTCTATTCTATTCTATTCTATTCTAAAGGGCTGCAAGTAAAACCTCTGCTTCAGAACAATCACTCTTCAAAGTTGATTAAAGTTTTGAATGAAGAAGCTTCTCAGAGCCATTCTAATGTAGAGAAAATCCTGATTAAAACAGTATAGTACAGCTAGGAACTGTTTTATCTTAAAAGAGAAAGAACAAATGCAGAGTCTTCACTGGAGAATGCACTTCTTATCTCACATGTTAATGTAAACACTGTAACAATAAAGAACAAGATTTATTTTTAACTTGGCCAAAGCTCTGTTGCAATGACTAAAGGTGACAGTTTAGAGAAATATTAATCAGATACATCTATTTAAAGCTCAATCAATTTTCTTTTTTATTATTTTTCTACAGAAAAGCTAAGTTGCCAACCCAGGACAATGAAGATGATCAGAGAACTCTTGGTCTACCGCCGGTTCTTTCTCATTGTTTTTACTCCCCTTCTGCTGCTTCCACTGCCACTCATCATCAGAACCAAAGTAAGTGAGAACGGCAGAGCTTTTTCAGCTTGGGGCTGTTTAGATATGCTTGACTGCACCTGGCATGGCCAGCATAGTGAGATGCATTGATTGGGAAAGGCTGGGCTGTATATTGACGTTGAATTATTTTACCTGGCTACTGTATATCACTGACTTCGGATATTTTATGCTCTATTGATCTCAGAATGAAATTCCGTACAACATTATAATGTATGTGACTTGAAAATGATCAAGGCTCTTTTTCTGATTTTTCTTAATGTGATTTTGATGGATAAACTGAGAAGTCATCAATCAAAATATTTCATATCTTTTAAAATCACAGCTCCTCACAAAAATCCTAGAGACTGTGAATTACATATATCTTTATGTTTTAGTATGTTGGCATTTGAAGCCAATATGATTTGTAAATCATGGCTTATGACAGGTTTTTGTAGAAACTCACTCAATTGTGGTTTAATTAGTAAAGCATGGTTAAAGTAAACCTTGATTTACTATGTGAGCCTTGTCAGAAACCTAAAGTATGTTTAGTTGTGGATAGAAAATTACTAAGAACTATGGAAGTTTCAAATTACAGCTAAGGCAACAGGACTGGGGGGGGGGGAACTTACAGAGGGGATCCCTCATTTTGAAAGTATAAAATTCAGTAGGAATGTCAGTAATGCTGTCTTAATAGAATGAAATAGATAAAAAGATGAAAATCATTTTTACAATTGCTATCCTATATTCCAGGGGATATCCCCTACCCTGATTCTTAGTTTCCACATTCAGACATGGCAGAATTTTAAAAGTATGACAGAGGAATACCATACGAACCCTTCTTCCCCCAAAGAAGACATTTTCATGAATCTGAATTTGTTAAATTCTAGTTTGTAACATTTGTATTCACAAAAAAAGTATCAGGTAAGCCCAATGACCTTCCCTGGGGATATATGCAAGGTTCAAGCATTCTTTCTTGGACCATGTTTTATTTTCCTTTGAAACAGCTGCATTTTCTTCATGCTTCTCCTACATACCTGTTCTCTGGAGAGTTTTCTCATCAGCCTTTCCCTCTTTTTGATATCTTAAATTGCCTTCCACTTATTTTGATTTCAAAACAAAGTGCCACCTCTATGAGCCATTGTATGGAGGTTGCTGGGAGGTGGAATTCAGCAGGTATTGATTTTTTTTATGCATTAGATGCTTTCAATATTAATTGAGCAATACCCTCTAAGTTCTATGTGCATCTGTGACTGATACATGAAGACCATGGTACCAATAGAGGATGCAGTTGCCAAGAATGCAGCCTGGGCATTAGGAAAACAGTACAGAGATTGCATATGAATGCAACATTTTCTATTTAACATCTTCTGATGACAGAAGGTTAAACTAAGCAGATAGCTTGTTCACTGGACAAGTGTGGCTTTTTATCTGGCAATGTAATCAAGGGCACTTGTCAGACATTAAAAATGTTAATGAATAAATTTTTGACTCCATGAAATTCTACAACAAAACTTGATTTTTGAGAAGCTGTCAACTGTCATCCTGGTCAATGACTGTGGCAGTTTTATTAGCTATATGCTTCCCCCCAACATTTTATGTCTATATATTTTCACAGTACTGCACAGTTCTTTAAGGGCTAAAGGAGGGAAATAAATCTCCCCTAATGCAGATTTTCTCCCCATCATAATTAGTCATAACAGCATTTTCAAAGAAGTTATTTTGAGAACAAATAAAAATAGACTCCGAAGATTGAAAGGTGAATCTATCACATTCATGCAATGTTCTTTTCTCTTCTCTAGTTTCTTTTATATTATGAGTTTGCCATGCATCAATATATACCATCCAATACACAATCCTTTAGGCATATAGATGTCTGTTTGGATATACAGGTAGTCCTTGACTTACAGCCACAATTGAGCCCAAAACTTCTGTTGCTAAGTGAGACAGTTGTTAAGTGAGTTTTTGTCCCATTTTACAACCTTTCTTGCCACAGTTGTTAAGTGAATAACTGCAACTGTTAAGTTAGTAACATGGTTGTTAAGTGAATCTGGGTTCCCCATTGAGTCTGTAGAGATTCTCACTCATTCAGGTCATGGTTGTCCCAAAGGTGCTTTTTCAGGAGGCAACTGGACTTTCTTGTTTTTTTTCTTTGAAGACGTTTCGCTTCTCATTCAAGAAGCTTCTTCAGCTCTGACAGGATAGTGGGAAAGCTGTCTGCAAGGAATATAAATCCTTCCATTCCCCACTATACTGTCAGAGCTGAAGAAGCTTCTTAGATGAGAAGCGAAATGTCTTCAAAGAAAAAAAAACAAGAAAGTCTCCTGAAAAAGCACCTTTGGGTTCCCCATTGAGTGCTTGTCAGAAGGTTGCAAAGGGTGATCACATGATCCCAGGAACCATCATAAATATGAACCAGTTGGCAAGCACCCAAATTTTGACCACATGACCATGGGGATGCTGCAATGGTCGTAAGTGTGAAAAATGGTCATAAGTCACTTTCTTCAGTGCTGTTGTAACTTCAAACAGTCACTAAATGGACTGTTATAAGTCAAGGAATACCCATGTAGATGGATGTGATGGATATATAGAGCAACATATCTGTCAGAGAAACTTATGTTGATATATGGAACTGATGTGTGTGAAGCAGAGTCTCATTGTATGTTTATGGATGCTGGTATCATTTATATAGCCATAATATAGTTGGAAGGACACACTTTGGGTATTTTAAGTTAGGAAACATGGGAAATATGATATAGTACTATGAATGGTACAGATAGCAGTAAAGAAGCTTACAACATATTGAGCTGTGACCTAGGAGTTATCAGTCTTAGTTTTTCTTAGTTTTTCAGCTTGTATAGCTCTATCAAGTTCAGATTATTTCCCTTGAATTTTTTTAAAGTTTGCAGTAAAAATATTCATGTATTTTGATGCCTATTTCTTTAAGCATCCATGTTTGTGTATATATTATCTCTCTAACATAATATTTTCAAATATCTTTGACCAATATGAGAATGTTTACATTATTCTTACAAATTTATATTTTTGTGAGCAATTTTTTCATGTAGGTGAGTTAGCATTCTAAATGCTTATGCCATGCAAAATTCAAAAATAGCTATGTTTATGTATTAATTCAAACATGCAAAATTAAATAAGTGTTCATAAATTTGCCAGGTGTGAGCTGAAAAATTCCTGGCAGGAAAAATAAATTTTGATAACTTCTAATATCTAGGGGCCATCCATATTTTTCCATCCCAAATCTAGTATTTATATATATATANGCCATCTCAGTTGAGAGTTCCCTTATCCATGTACACAGCTGCAATTGTCATCTCTCAGTGTGATTTGATACTGGTCTTTCTATAATTTTCTAAAAAGCAATCCTTTGCATCATTTAAGTATGTTAATGTTTGATACCAGAGCTCTGATTCTTAGTAATTCTAAATCATCAGTAGTTATGCAGTAAAATTTTGGATGGCATCTTAAGAAATTAATCATTGTTTGGGAAATATGTGGTAAATACTGTATGTATGACTAGCCACAAAAGACAGGTAACCTCCTATTGCACACTCTAGGTCCATAATGGTTATATTTATTGTTGTATTTTCTTTTTAGAATATAATTCTGTGAAAATGAAAATGTTATAAAAATGAGATTTTATTACTGCCTTTTCAACAAATTGCATGCAATAAAATAGAGATGAATAAATTTCTCTTGTTTACCATCTTACTGAAATGTAGCTGTGCCTAAGAGATGGATAATTTAGTTTCAGGCAGAGAGAAGAAACGATGCTCAATCTGTTATTTAAATGACTAATCTTTCCGGCTAATCTTTCTTCTCTAGCGTATGTGCACAAGGATAGTTTAAGGCATCCTTCATGTGATGGAGAGAGAAAAAACTGGCTGCAGAAGCTTTAATATGTATAGATTTTGTCTTTGCTTTGGTTTCTTGAAGAAAATTGTTTCTTTACAATTTTACTGAAAGCTGGTAACAAGTAGTGGTTTCCTGTTTTTAATTACCACTCTGGGACACAATCTGTTACAGAGTGCTAAGGATGTGGAAAGGCAGACAAAAATGTTCCATCATTAAGAATTAGGGTCCCCGTGACACATATATCACATAGCTCCCTGGAGACTGTCCTATGTATTTCCCCCCAGAAGCTTTTAGAAGGGCGAACTGAACAAACACGAAGAAACATATTCTCAATCCCATTTAGGAGACTGTTTTATTCATATCCAGATAGGTAGATCTCAGCCCAAATATGCAGGCTTCAGCAGATGGGAAGTATAGGAGAATGAATTCAAAAAGGCTTGTGTCCTAGGGCATTCGTTTTTGTTTGTTTGTTTTGAGGACAAAGCTTAAGCAAAGGAAAGAACTCCATGGAGGCACATCCCCAGAATACAAATCTTATATAACTGAAACCAAAACGAGGATAGTTGGCCTACAGACTGAAAACTGCCATTAGCACAATATTTTTTTAAAAGCACTTCTATATATGGTAGTTATCAAACTAATTGCCCAGATAAGTGCATTTCAGTTAGCAAAATAGAGTGTTGCCATGAAATCACTTGATTTTAGTCCAGATAAATGTTATTCCCTTTCAGCAAGAAAATGCAAAAGTTCAGTATAGATTCGAATTGGCAGAAGGTTGTGATGGTTAACTTTTGTAAGTAGAGGTTGGGTCAGCTTCTGTTTACTGAAGGATTCATTGAAACCTGCCGTTTGACGAGGTGTCTAAACTTTGGTGTACAACTATATATTTGGAATCTCTTTGGTTCTTTGGATTTTGTCATTTGACTATAATAGACAATATTATAGTCTAATATATACAGTATATATATATTAGACAATATAATTATTGTTTAATGTAAATCTAATTTGTTTTAAATTATTTTTTCTAGGAAGCAGAATGTGCATACACATTGTTTGTGGTTGCTGTCTTCTGGCTTACAGAAGCTTTGCCTCTGGCTGTTTCTGCATTAATTCCTGCTTTAATGTTTCCACTGTTTGGAATATTGCCTTCAAAAAAGGTATATCTCTTCTGTTTGTTTCTGTTGTTACTCCACCAGTCAGTCAATTTATATTTCAAAGATTACAATGCATGTACTCTCTTTGATCAGATTTGGTTTATAATGTGCCAAATGGTAAAAGGAGGGCTATGAGATCTAAACTGCCAAAATCCAGAGCACCACTAGGCCAAAAAAGATACACAACTCTGATTCTTTGCTTCCATCTAGCTGCTATTTGTGGAACCAATGAAATAATCCTACTAAAAAGCCCTGAGTTCACTTAGAACACATCTTGAAATCATCCTGACTTGCATTTATTTCTAGATTAGAGACAATTGTGATGCAGAAATTTAAAAACAAAGCTAGTCTGGTACAATGGTTAATAATACCAGGCTAAAACCCAGGAAACTGTGAGTTCTAATCTCACTTTAGGCATGAAGCTGCTGGGTGACCTTGAGCCAGTTACTCTTTCTCAAGGCAGTGACAAACCAATTCCAAAAAATTTGCCAGGAAAACTGCAGGAACACAGAAGGATGACTGGGCAGGCTGCACTATGATGACACTTGCTTGCTTATGATACTAAAAACAAAATCACTTTTCATGAACTGAGCCATAGAATGACACTGATATCACTTAGACAACTAATATACTAAGAAGTTAATGAAAATGACTTCCTACACTCATAATCTAAATTTATCCTACAGTTCCCTAATTCTTATTAGCTCTGTTTATTTTATTTATCTCATATTTCTCTCAGATGAGGGGCACTGCAGCCACTAGCCTCCATCGTTTTTTCTCCAAAACTGCTTCATATATATTTTTTGTTTTAAAAACTTTCTTTTTATTCCAGATGAGCCAATGCATTTTGTGTTTTGAATACAAAAGTTTAAAAGCATGCACTTAGCTAATAAGACACATTTTGATTTTTAGGTGGCATCTGCTTATTTTAAAGATTTTCATCTGCTCTTGACTGGCATAATTTGCCTGGCAACATCAATTGAAAAATGGAATTTGCACAAGAGAATTGCCCTGAAAATGGTGATGCTGGTGGGTGTTAACCCTGCATGGTACGTAGCACGCACATGTGTGTGTGTGTGTGTGTGTGTCTGTATGTATGTATGTATGTATGTATGTATGTATGTATGAAGGCGCCATTGAAATTCCATTTGGCTCAGAAATGACTCTGCTTTGCAGCACAGTTGCCTCCTTTTTTCTTGATATTTTGTTGTCCATTATCAACCACACACTGGAAAGAAATTAAACAGGTGCTGCTTTAGTACAGTTCCACTGTTACAAAGAGGATAAGAAACAACGGGGCAAGTTGAGCTGCAAGGCATTGCCTGTTTACATACCAGGATTACTGCTCTATTTGGCTGCTAAAGAGATTTGCTACGACCAGCCTTTTGCTGAAATTTAATTATATGTATCATTGGGGCGAGAAGACAAGTCGCACATGAAATGCTTCTGTTATTGACGATAATGGTGGATGGTTTGGAACGAAATAGCAGACGAACTAGTGAACAACTCTGACTCATCCTCCTTAATGGCTGAGATTAGGCAACCCACGAGATCTTTCATACACTGCATCACTATTATTCAATTTATAGTTTAGGTAGTTCCAGCAGCAATTTCAGACTCGGAGGAATATTCTGCCTTTTTCCCAATTTGCCGACTGTTCTTACAAATAAGAAATTAAACCCATGCTGTGCTCTTTTTTATTGCTCTCAAGGAGTCAGATGGCCCCTACTGTCTCTTGTCAATCCCATCAGCAAGTCAAAAAGGAGTTTGTAAGCACAGCAGGCTCCCTGAGTCTGAATTGCCAGTGGCTGCTGTGATGGGGAAGCAGTAAGCTGTCACTTACCTCTTTGATTGCAAATTAGCAATGTTAGCTAAAGCAGGAGCGTTTCCCCTCCTGATGTTCGATGTGGGTGAACAGGAAGCCACGGTAAGAGCCGGTAGATGTGCTGATGCATTCCTACCAGCAAACCTACAATACTCGCAAAAAAAGGAGGTGGGCCTTCAATTGCACAGTCACAGCAGCCATCTTGATATTTTGCACATGTGGGCATTCCTGCTGGACACCATAGGATGGAACCAAAGGTAACCATATCTAGCCATTTCGGGCGATCTAGAAAGCTAAGTAGGGTTAGCCTTGAATAGTATTTGTATGAGAGGTCACTAGGAAACCTTATGCCAATATAGAATAGACTAGTGTTCCTCAACCTTAGTCATGTTAAGTTGGGTGGTGGGGAAATTCGGGGATGAAGGCGGATATACGTATCCCAGGATAATGTTGCAAGATCCAATCTGGGTCAGTCACAAGGACCAGAGGTTTAGTCGTCCAAGCTTTTGGACTTGTGCTGGAGCCCAAACTCAGGGTATCTCTCTCTAGCAGAGTGTGTGCTTTGGGCTATTCTGTGTGTTGTAGTTATATGGTGCCTGGTGTGTGGCTTTTTAGTAGTTGATTGGGTTGATGATGGCTAGCTATTAAGTTTCCTTGTGCTGCCAAGTACTTGATAAAGCTGGTGGTAAAGCCGGAGTTGACGTCCATCCATCTTAAAGTGGCTAGGGTTGAGAAATACTGAAATAGACTAAAAGTACAACTTTTATACTTATCTTCTCAGAGAAATTTAAGCTACAGTTCTATAGATATACGTTTCAGTACTTAGTTAAGTAAATTACACATTTAGACTATAATACTGTAATCAGTTTCCTGAGACCCAAGTATTTTAAGTGTCATGTCACATGTACAATGACCCTTTATTTTTCTTTGCAGTAATGTGAGTATATAATGTGAAAAATGCAAATAATATTTCAAACAAGAATAATTGAGAGTAAGCAATATTTTTAATTACACACATATAGACTTGCTTGGTTGTTCCAATGTCTAGAATTACAACCTAAACCCAGAGGTGGGTTCCTCCCGGTTCGGACCAGTTCTATAGAACCGGTAATAACTTGGCTTGGGTCGCTAGAACCGGCAGCGACCCAGGCCTGCCACGCCCCCAAACCGGTTCTTTTGGCGGCGCCATGGGCGCTGCCATTTTGTTTTCTGCTTCTGTGCATGCGCAGAAGCTTTTTTAAAGCACTGTGCATGTGCAAAGTGCGCGCCTGCATGGCGTGGCACTGAGCGAACCGGCAGCGAAGAAAAGAACCCACCCCTGCCTAAACCTCATGATTTTGTGATTTCAAATTAGTAAAAAGTTCAGATAGACAATAGAAAAAATAAATAATACATATACTTAGAATTTCCTTTGTAACCTGCTTGTCTTCATACTATTAAATATATATACAGAATAAAACCCCAAAGTAATGATGATTTAGTGCTGCATGTAAAGCCTCACACTTCTTCTCCAATCATACGAGTGAGTGAACAAGTCACAAAGTTTAAATTTATTATACTTTTTGATTTAGTTTGGTCTGGGAAGTTATACCAAGGAAACATTACAAAGTTAATAAGCTACAGCTGCCCCATGCATCTTTCCTTATCATCTGTAATGACTTTTCCCAGAGGGAAGCTAAATAAATTGATCTTTCTGATGCTTATAATATGGTTTTTGGAATTAAACATATTTGAAATTCCTTCCACTGGAGATGACATATTCATCATAATTGACTCATGCCTTTGAATTGTTCAGTCCTGCAACCATCAGTCTCGATACCTTCATGATTGCATGCATTATATTTTATCAAGCATTTTGATCAAAGAATATTTTACACACTTTTCTGTAAGAGAAATAGAATATACATTTGCCTTCAGATAGTATTTAATTTAACTCAATTAAATCAAATTCATTTGCTAGGTTGGGCAGAATTTTTTTATTATGCAATGGTATTGTCATCAGTTGTAAATTTGTCAATGGACTCAAAACTTTTGGCAGCAAATTGCTGTTGCATTTTCACAGTGGGTTTTTTAATGGAGAATTATTGCCTTCAGTGGTATTCTTTAATATTATTGAACAAAGCTATTACCAATTTCAACAAAAGTTTTAAAAGAAAGTTTTACTTTAGAAATTTATTAATAAACGCATATAGGTTAGACACTAGAAACATACTATGTTCACTATAGTTTGTGAATGACAGAATCAATGTTCATATATAGTAGAAATGGAGACACAAAGTATTTATGGAAGAATTGGAATTTAAAATGTAATGAACATCATTGGTTAGGGTAATTTGAATATTAGAGCTTTTATTAGATTAGAATTTTGGTTTTGCTATAATGAAATTATTTTTGAAATTATATTGTTTATACCTTCATTATTTATTTTTTTGTTTATTAAAAAGTCTGGATATTAAGGGAATTGACCTTCACTTGTTAGCAATAAAGCGTTTAAACAGTTTATTTATAAGCAAAGAGAATTTGTAGAAACACTCATAAAGTAAAACCTATGGATACTGCCAATGTTGTACACTACTAGGGACCCAATATGTATAAGTAGAAACCTGAATTGTTTAAATGTGGTGATTTTAATAGCAAAAATGTCAGTTTTTCATATTTGGAAGAGTAAGGTATTCTAAATAGCATGTAGGAGTGTCAGACACATTCATCTTGAACGCTGTTGAAACTGTCAAAAGCAATTGCAGTATACATATATATATATACCTGGAGATACAGTTTCACAAATACAAAAATATTGCTGCCTACAAATCTTTTCATTTCATAAGGAATACTAAAATGTTTGAAATTATGTTTCTAACACTTTTTCCCACTCTCAGCTCCTGGCCCATCTAATTGACAAAACTATCCGGCTACCCCAGATTCTCTCCAATTCAGCGCCTCTACAAATTTGTAAAGGGAGATCATGCGTGTGGTTTGTTCCCTGGTGGCCAGCCTTACTACACAGACTTTATGATTTAGACGAAAAAACTAACAACATGTACTGTTTTGAAGAAATTGTGTTCTATTGCTCTTTGTTGTGCCGGTAATCAGTCAGATATTCAGTGAAGTGTGTTTGTGAACTGATGTATGTGCTCATGGGTACGTGTGCATAGATTGATAACAAAAAATGATTTAGATACTTGGTGAACTGAGATGTTAGCAAAGAAAGCCAGCTGCTTGTTAGGATTTATGATTAGAGAATTACTTGTTGTATAGCAGAAACCAGTGACCTTTGGAATGTGCACACTTTGGAGTTAACAGACTAATGAGAGAGCCACAGAGTCGGTGAGGATATAGAAGCATGTGGGTTTGGAGGACATTTGGGGTGCTTCTATTTTAAAATTGTGACTTGCTTGTCACGAGCAAAATTGAAAATCTCATTTATTTCCTATTTCAAAATCGAAAGAAAAACTCTACCTTCACTTTTCAGTTGTGTTGGAGGGGCTCTTGAAGGAGTTAGGGGTTGGTTTCTCCATCCTTGCTAGGTAAGGTAAAGGTAAAGGTTCCCCTCGCACATATGTGCTAGTCGTTCCCGACTCTAGGGGGCGGTGCTCATCTCCGTTTCAAAGCCGAAGAGCCAGCGCTGTCCGAAAACGTCTCCGTGGTCATGTGGCCGGCATGACTAAACGCCAAAGGCGCACAGAACGCTGTTACCTTCCCACCAAAGGTGATCCCTATTTTTCTACTTGCATTTTTTATGTGGTTTCGAACTGCTAGGTTGGCAGAAGCTGGGACAAGTAACGGGAGCTCACTCTGTTATGCGGCGCTAGGGATTCGAACCACTAAACTGCCGACCTTTTGATCAGCAAGCTCAGCGTCTTACGGGCTCATTAAAAAGCTCAGTGAAATACAGGTAGTCCTTGACTTCCAACCACAATTGAACCCAAAATTTCTGTTGCTAAGTGAGACAGTTATTAAGCGAATTTTTCCTCATTTTATTTTGTTTCTTGCCACAGTTATTAAGTGAATCACTGCAGTTGTTATATTGGTAACACGGTTGTTAAGTGAAATCTGGCTTCCCCATTGACTTTGCTTGTCAGAAGTTTGCAAAAGGTAATCACATGAACATGGGACACTGCATCTGTCACAAATTAAACTACGTTAATTTCATGGGCCCAACAGAGATTATACTACCTGAGACTTCTCAGGAAACAACAACTGAATGAAAAACTGCTGGTGACCTTCTACCGCTGCACCATAGAGAGTATTTTAACTTACTGCACCTGGGTATGGTTTGCCAATTGCACAGTGGCAGATAGGACAGCGCTCCAGAGGGTAAACGTCATTGCCCAAAGGATCATTGGTTGCCCTCTCCCCTCTTTGGAAGAGCTTTATAGCTCCCGCTGCCTTAAGAAAGTTCAAAACATTCTTAAAGATCCATCTCATCCTGGGCACCCTTTTTTTTTAACTATTACCATCTGGCAGACGGTACAGGATAATAAAAACAAGGACAAATAGGCTGAAAAACAGCTTCTATCCCAGGGCAGTAACTATATTGAATTCTACTGTATAGTGCAATATTAATGCAATATCGGGTTTTCAGTTCAATTGTATAGAATGTGAAGGATGTGTGTTTGTGTTTTATTTTTATAGTTATAATGTACACTGAAGATGGCATTTAATTTCGTTGTACAAGGGGCAATGACAATTAAGTAAACTAAACTAAATATGAATCAGTTGCCAAGTATCTGAATTTTGATCACCTGACCATGTGGATACTGCAACAGTCATAAGTGTGAAAAATGGTCATAAGTCACTTTTTTCAGTGCTGTTGCAACTTTCAACGGTCACTAAACAAACTGTTGTAAGTCAAGGACTACTTGTTGTTCTAATCCATACAGTAGTTATCTATGCTGACTGTCCTTTCACAACTTTTCTTCTCTCTTTTCCAGTGGAAAAGCCCAGGGGAAAAGTAGATCCCCCAGGAAAAAGAAATACTAATTAAAAAACACACACATACTATACATTTTTACCAGATTTCAATCTAACAACCTACTAAAGATAAAAGTAAAGGTTTCCCCTGTCCAGTCATCTCCGTTTCTTAGCCAAGGGAGCCAGCATTGTCTGAAGACACTTCCATGGTCATGTGGCCAGCATGACTATATGCCAAGCCATGGAACAGTATGCTGTTACCTTCCCACCTAAGTGCTTTCTTATTTATCTATTTGTATTTAGCAATAGCAATAGCAATAGCACTTAGACTTATATACCGCTTTATAGTGCTTTACAGCCCTTTCTAAGCGGTTCACAGAGTCAGCATATTGCCCCCAACAATCTGGGTCCTCATTTTACCCACCTCGGAAGGATGGAAGGCTGAGTCAACCTTGAGCCGGTGAGATTTGAACCGCTGAACTGCAGCTAGCAGTCAGCTGAAGTAGCCTGCAGTGCTGCACTCTAACCACTGCGCCACCTCGGCTCTTTAAGCATTTGCATGCTTTCAAACTGGGCAGAGCTGGGGCAAGTAATGGAAGCTCACCCCTTTGCGTGGCATTCAGGTCTTGAACCCAGGCTGTCAGTGTTCCAGGTGACAAGCTCAGTGTCTTTAACCAGTGAGATATCATGCCCCTAACAAGCTACTACCAGTATTTATAAGGTAAACTATATAACCTTTGTTTGGTTATAGCACTACTGGTAAAGCAAATTCTTGATTCACTTTTCCTGCCTCTCTGAAGTAGGCAATAAATAAAAATGGACAGGAGAACTCTGGAGGGCATAAGGAGAAAAAGAATATGTCAAAATTGCATCAGGAAAATGCACTTCACATTTATGATAGGAGGAAGATGCCACACCGTCCATTCCCGCCCTCCGAAAAAAGTTACTGGCCTTTTGAGTAACAAAACAATTAGCAGATGCATATAATCCAGAGTAATGATGTTTTTAATATATTTATATACAGTATCTATATATCCAACCTTCTATGGTTTCTGCCCATCTGGTACAATCCAACAGAGTGGGATTAATTTTTGCAATTTAGGAAACACACTACCTCTGTAGTGCCACCTGCCTTCTGGAATGAGATCCCCCAAGAGATCCATATATTTCCACATTTGATGATAATATTTACCCTGCCCTTGGATTAGAGTGGATTGGACTCCTCTGTGTTGTTTGCTTCATTGCTGGATTGCCATCTTCTGATTATCTTGTAGTGATTTTTATACTCCTTATGGTCAATTTTCTGGCTTTGTTGTTATTTTATTGTAGTGAGCCACTCAGCGTCAGTTGGAGTTGGGCGGCATCAAAATTGAATAGAATAATTAAAATAAGATTACCGGTAATTATATTGATTTAACTGCGTCTAGATCAAGGAGAGATCAAAAGCAAGGATTGGCAGAAGACAGAAACATTCATTTGCATTTTTATAATTACATACATAATTCATCCTCATCCACAATCTTTTGCAAAAATTAGTTATAACCCAATTTTTTAAATAGCAGGCATAATAAGCTGATATTATCCAGAATTTAAGCATGGCCTAATACAGTGATGGCGAACCTTTTCGGCAATGAGTGCCGAAAAGGTTGCGCACACTCATCGGGGCCGCGCTCCGGAAAAGCCTAACTTCCGGGTTCTAGAGCACATGTGCAGCCGATGATCAGCTGTCTGGCGTGCATGCGCAGGCCGGTTTTCGGCACTGCGATGCGTGTGAAGGGATCATGCTCCGGAAAAGCCAACTTCTGGGTTCTGGCGCGTATGCGCACCCGACAATCAGCTGACAATGCGCGAAGGACAGCTGATGGTCATGTGCGCATACGCGCCAGAAACCCGGAAGACAAACAGGCAAGGTTGCGCGTGCCGGGCGACATGGCTTCGTGTGCCATTTTGGGCACACGTGCCATTGGTTTGCCATCACGGGCCTAATAACTGTTGGTGCCCACACAGTGGAAGAACAAAGAGATCTATTATTTTATCGGCCAACAGAGGAATGGCACCTGTATCAATCAGAAAGCCAGCTGCAGCTCTCAGGAAGATTTTACTATTGGAATTTTCACAAAACCATAAAATGCTGAGCTTTGGTATGAAATCAGTGGATAGCAGTTGATAATAGTTATAGACTTCCTGCAAAGTCTCTAGGAAATATTTGGTGGCTGTCGCAGAGATGCTGAAAAGATACTTAATCACCTAACAAAGTGTTAACAGTAATTTAACAGTAAGAGTAACTGAGACCCAATTGGTGGTTTAAAATATGTGACATAGCTCTGTTGTTTCATACAGCAAAAAACAAACAAACACACACCACTATTTAAAGTTGTTTAAAACATATAATATAATTTATGTATTTTATACTTTATATTTAAAAAAAAACCCTAACAGTATATCAACAGCGATTTGTTTTAATTGAAAGCTCATCAACTAATTAGTAGTTTAAAATATAGGATATAGCTATGTGGTCAAAAATAGGGGTGGGGGGAGGGAAATCCTGAAGGCTGCTTCCAATAATTAATTTTAATATAATTTATATATTTTATAATTTATCAATGATTATTATTTATAAGATAACCCAAGAATTATTTTACCCTGCTTGTTTAGGATTATTTTTGTCTTGCATGCTTAAAATAAAAATTGACCAGGTTTAAGTTAGTACATTAACATATTAGAGAAGTGTGTATGTTAATCTCAAACTGTAAAACCTTCTGTGTGCCAAACTTCCTATTTATGTAAGGAGTGCCCAATCTTTGTAGGTATGAGATCCAAACACACCTTTGAACAGTATTCCAGGGGCTATGATGTAAAAGGGACTGGGACAAAATATTTTAATAATAACATAGAATAACGGAGTTGGAAGGGACCTTAGAGGTCTTCTAATCCAACCCACTGCTTGAGCAGGAGACCCTTTACCATTTTGGACAAGTGGCTATCCAGTCTTTTCTTAAAAGCCTCCAGAGATAGGGCACCCACAATTTCTGAAGGCAAGCCATTCCACTATTTAATTCAGGGGTTCCCTAACTTGGCAACTTTAAGACTTGTGGACTTCAACCAATGTTCCCTCTGACATTGAAAATCGCTGCGCGGCAGTTGGAAACTGCCGCGCGGTGATTTCCTGTCACGTGCGCGGCTGCACAGCCGCGCAGCCGCGCAGCTTAGAGGGAACATTAACTTCAACTCCCAGAATTCTCCAGCCAGCATAGCTCCACAAGTCTTAAAGTTGCCAAGTTTGAAGACCTCTGATTTAATTGTTCTCACCATGAGGACATTTTTGCTTGCTTCTCTCCTTGCTTTAAAAGTGTATCATTAATTTAATATAGTAATCCAATCTCTTTTTATTTATGCTTATACAATGTGTTTTATGCTGTAGTTAGAATTATTGTGGGTTATTGACGATGTACACTACCCAAGTCTTTCACACAGTGGGCTGGAATAAAAGGAAGAAAATAAGCCTAGTAGCTTTAGTTACTTTTAATAACACATGGTGATAGTGATCTTTATCCTCTCACACCCCATGACAGGTTCAAAAAGTTATATACTCTTTGAAGAGGTTGCAAAACCTATGGTATAAAGGCTTTCATTAGGTTTCCCTTACTAAGAGAATACCCCAGTGTAATCATCAGCTGTAGAGAGGTTGGGGAAGAGGATCAATAGATGTCAGAAGTACTTTGATAAAAAGGCACTGGTTCAGTTGACTTCACAATACTTACAGCTTGAGCCGATTCAACTTTGTGAAATTAATTGCTTAGGATGATCTGGCTATTCTTACTGCATGATTTGAGATCATTTGAGATAGCTCTGTAAAAACAAAACAAAACAACAACAAAAGTTGCTGCTGCTGCTGCATTGTTAGAATAAGATTTGGGGAGAAATTTGTTTTATCTTACTATAGCAAGCCTTTGATTACATCCTGACTGATAACAGTATTGGGATTTCTTTCTTTTTTTAATAACATGGAGTCATGCAAACATTTTCCTAACATGTTACAATTTACATTAGTTACACTGTTAAAACAATTTTTCATAAGTTTAAATAAGTCCACCTTTTCTGCATTACTCATTACAATGATTGAATTTTCATCTTCACAGATTTTAAAGATCTTTACAGTCTTTAACAATTACTTAGGCTAGTGCTGCTTGGTGTAAATTAAAACATGGTGTATTCATACACGGTAATCATTAATTGTATTAAAAATGGAGCAATATCACAAATTGAATTTGTCCCAGAATTGCCTTTCATTTGCATTGTATCATGGGAACAATTGTACAAAATTGTTCAAGGTTATCCCAATGAAAAGGCGAGTCAGTGGCTGCTGTTCTACGTAGAGTATGATTTGATGCATTTCCATGTTGGCACATTGCTGAAAATTCTTATGCTAGACTGTTTCCTATATCAAACAAAAATACAGTACTGTCAGCAACTATGCTGTGTGAGTAACTGAGCAGGTGTTCCAAGGATGTAATTTCTCAGTTGGAAAAGAAACTTCAGGAGTTGGCAGTAAAAGCTTATTGGAAGCAATCTAACTGGAAGATTACATAGCATTCTTGGAGAATCTTTACAGAAAAGAATTAGTTGGACTGGGATGCAAGAAACTAAGGCAGAAACCATAGCCATTAGGTACCAAGGAAACTCCACAAAAATGAATGGGATCATCTCCTGCATGTCTCTGTGTGTGTGTTTAAAAAAAAGTCAAGGAGTCATGTTATAAATGCACTATCAAAGTCCTATTCCCTTTTTACATACACAGGTCTTTGATCATGTGGTTGAAGTGATCATTCAACGTTTTTGTCCCATCCCCCATACACATTCTTGAAATAAGATAAAATACAAAGCAAGATTCCAAAAACAAAAGATTAGTAGAAACATACAGCACAACCATCACATTATGATGAAGCAATTCCCAATTGTACATGTGGAATGATTTGATTTTTCACAAATGAAGGCAAATATACATGTCCCAGGATAATGTTGCAAAATCCAATCTTGGTCAGTCACCGGGACCAGAGATTTAGTCTTCAGAGTTTTTGGACTCATTCTGGAGCCCATCGTCAGAGAACTTCTCTCTACTAGAATGTGTGCTTTGGGCTATTCTATGCGTCACATTTATGTGGTGCCTTCCTATTGGTTGATTGGTGTGTTGATGGCTGGTGATTGGCTGTTGTTTCTTTTTGTTGCCAAGTCCAAGATTTGATTTCTACTCCTGCCTTGTTTCCAAATAGAAAAGTGAGACCGTTATACAAGTCTGTCTGTTTTGAAGCACCAGGAAAAAAAAATGTTAAGAAATGCCTAATACGAAAAATCTAGGGACCATGAAAGTCAATATTAATTAATTTGAAATATGGAAAAATGCAGTAATTTAGGGTATTTCAGTAATACTTCTTCACCCATTTCAAACATCATAAACTTTGATGATGCAACTCTAGTGTGTTAAAAATCATTACCGAAGTCAGTTGTGCACCTTTCAGATTTCAAATACATTTTTATAATAAAAATATTTAAAGGTAGAATCCCATTTAGTGAATCTATTATTTGTAAATCTTGCCTTTACTAGAATGTAGACTAGTGGTAGTTTTTACATTATGGTATAAATTTAGAACATTGTACATTCATGAACTGTCAGCTGAATCAAATCTATTCAGCTATTCAGTGTGGAAAAACCTAATGAATCTTCAAATGGATTCAGAGTCACCTTGATTCAGTTCAATGCATTAAATGCATCTGTTCATTCAAATTTGGCAAATATTATTCAAAGTTGCTTTGGTTATCTTTCTCTGAGAAAAGTCACATAACTTGAAAAAGTCATGTGACTTGAATTTATTGGGCAGTATTTTTGTAGTACTTTTTTCATCTTCTCTTCTTTTCCCCCAGAAAGTGATGGTATTTCATCATGCTTGCTTGACTTCTCTCCCATGGTTAAATGATTTCACTGAGATCAACAAGTTCTGTTACAGATACAAATTGGTTCTAGGTTATTTTAATGTTGATATCTTTTAAAGTATAGTCAATTGAAATACACATATTATGTATGCATGATATAAAAAGAATAATAATTGATTCCATTATTGTGTGAAAATTTTGTTTGGAGAACACTTGACAAAAAAAACCCATCAAAGTTTGAAAACTGAATATGTTGACAATTCAATTTGTACATCTTATCTTATTCATGGTTAGAGGCATACATAGGATCTGATGTTTTCATCAAAATGAAGAAAGGAGCATTGTTACATCATGGCAATATTCTGCCCCTTTCATTGATGCATATATAAAAAGAGATGGGATGATTGCATTGTAACAGTGCTGCTCTGAGACATACCCACAGTCTTATGGACACTTCTGTACATCATCTGGAGGTCCATATGCTAAACTGTATGGGTAAAGGAAGGGCTGCAGCTTGTGTCAACACATTGCATGCAAGTCCATGGTTTGGTCTGCTGAAAATCCAGCCATACTTGGGGAAAATCCTTGCTTCAACCATCAGAGAACCACCGGCAGTTAGTGTAAACAAAAGTGAGATAGATGAGTTGGAGATGACATTCTATTGTTATCTTCTTAGAGTCCAATTATGCTTGAATAGCCAAAGTGCTCAGTAGTTCATACTACAGCTACATAGAGAAAGGAATTAGAAACTTTAGTAGGTCAGGAGGTGCTAACTCAAATTATTTTTAATAGTCTTATTATAATTACTTTATATTAAGTTGAGTGTTAATAGCAGACATAGATGGACTTTTCACTATTATTTCAGGCTCACCCTTGGTTTTATGGTCAGCTGTGCGTTTCTATCGATGTGGCTTAGCAACACTTCTACTGCTGCTATGGTGATGCCAATTGTAGAGGCGGTGGCTCAGCAAATCATTAGTGCAGAAGCCGAAGTAGATGCAATGGATACGACATATGCAAATGGAACCACTAATCCTGCCCTGGAACTTGAAGGTAAGTAATTTCAACCCATTTTTAACTTCACTTGGAGAAAGATCACCTGAGCAAAAAACCAACCCCTTCATTTGAACTTTTTGTTTTCACAGAAAATATTAGTGAGTGTGAAACACCTGATTGGAAATCCACTAAAGTTGAAGGGTAATATAGAGAGAGAAAGAGCAAGATATTTATATGATTTACCTTTTTTATTAGCACTAAAATAATTACTACTGCAAATATTTCTTTCCAGATACAGCAATGGTACTGCTCAAGCTGTGTGTGACATTGAAAATGAAAAGGTACTTAAAATAATTTATCCCACTTGTTTTAAAGATTAGAATAGCTATTACAGTCAGATTAACATGTTATGGTTTCAGTTATAAAGTCAATTTAATAATATTATATAATTATTAATATGAAGCAATATGACCTACAATGTTTCCCTGATTTTCCAGTTAAAACATGCAGGTGATCTGGTGTTCCAATTCCAAAGTAATTTGCATATTAAGACAAAAGAGAACATCTCAAAGTCATGATTAAACTTTCAGCTTCCTCAGACAGTTGGGACATTTTATTTATTCCTAATTAAGTTATTGCCATTCTATATATCAGTATTCCCAACATTATTACTGTTTATTACATGTACATGCTGCTCATCTCACAGTTTCAGATGATTCTAAGCAGGGGTGGGTTCTAACTTACCTCGCTGCCGGTTCGCTTCCTCCCGCGCCGCATGGGCGCGCCACGTGGGCGCATGCGCAGTGCAAAAAAAATAAAAAAATTCAAAAAAATCCGCTGAAAACAAGATGGCAACGCATGCGCACTGCTGGAAACTTGGCTTCTGCACATGCGCAGAAGGAAAAAAAATTCAATTTTTTTTAAAATTTTTTTAAAAAAAGATGGCGGCGCCCACGGACCGGTACCAACTGAACCGGATCCGTGACATCATCGTGACATCACCAGCGGGTCTCTACCGGTTCGGGCGAACCGGTCCGAACTGGGAGGAACCCACTTCTGATTCTGAGTGACTTACAACATAAAACCTATAAATATTAAAACAATTACGAATATAAAAAGATTAGAATTACAAAAGATTATGGCAAGCTAAAAAACTATGGGTTTGGAGCAGAGAAGTGGTGGTGCCTTCTCTGTTACTGCACCAGCCACTCCAGCCAACAGCTTCTCTTTCAGGACTAAATGCCTATTGGCATAGCCACGTTTTAAGAGATATCCTGAAGGCCAGAAGAGTGGGGCAGCTCTCACCTTCTGCAGCATGATGTTCCAAAGGGCGGGGGCCATGGCACAAAAGGCTCTTCTCCTGAACTCCGCCAGATGCAATTCCTTGGCTGATGGAGTCTGTATTGGACCTCTTGTGCCAACATGAGTGGGGTGGGCCAAACCCATTGGGGAAAGAGAGCTCCTCAGCTACTCTGGACACATGCCATAGAGGACTTTAAAGGTAATGACCGACACCTTGAATTGGAGCCAGAGGCAGACTGGCAGCCAGTGCAACATGTTGCCCTCCACAAACAGCACATTGAACTACTGTTCTTAACAATTTTCACAGCCTCTATACATCAGGTACAATAGCAGACATGCCGGAGTTGATGTAGTGTATAGTTCAACATACCTGAAATGCAATCACTTGCTGTATTTTTTGTTGTTTTTGAGGTCTGCCTCTTCACGTCTGGATTTCAGCTATTAATTGGCTTTTCCAGTTCCTATTTCAGCCTCCTCCAGTTAGCATCATACCTGCTATTCATGCTCTGCTATTATACCATGATTTCACTCTGTTGTCTAATTCTAATTCACTTTGATCTAATTCTAATTAATCCTCAATTTAATCCTGGCCCAACTCTATTATTCTTGCAAGAAGGAGTGTCAAAATTTACTTCAAACACCTGTAAAATGGTGGTTCATGAATCCTTATATGAAGTCAAGGAATTTTTTTCAGCTAATCAGCTCATTCAAATCACAGAAATAATAAATACAAACAAAACCAGTAGCAGGGTCAGATACAGTATAATTCAAGGTTTGGATGCGAGATGAGTATGCAATTTACTGTATCCTAATTTCTATGTTTAATTCTTTAAAATTTCTATTTATCCTATTTCTAGCCAAAGTTTCTATTTTGACATATGTACTGATTATAGTGGCAAATGTGCCACAAATTTCCTCTAGTTACCATGCATGCTTTAACTTGTTTGATTTGAATTGTCTTTTTTTCTTTAAAAATATGGAAATAATTTAATCAATCAGTGTGGAGATAGTAGCTATTTGGCAATACTTTACTATTAAAATGAATCTTCCATGACGTTCAAAGGAAACAGAGAGGCATTTCCACTCTAGTTTGGCCATTTCATCTAGCAGTTAATCTATTGAGATTTGAATTACTGGGCAAATTGTGAATTATTAATTTATTATTTGAAAATGAAACTTATGAGCTTGTAGTGAAAGCTACTATATAAAAGACTTTTTACTGTGCAAATAAGACATTTGAGTATCATCAGACCTGCATTGCCTTTTATTCTTGGCTAATTTACCATTTTCAGAGTTTATATTGACAATGAAGAGCTTAAATGTAATCAAAAGGAAAACTAGAAACTTAGGGATAGGACTTGATTTCTGCTATCTCTCTTTTTTTCCCCTTATTGAAAGAAGAATTAGGAAAGTTGAAGAGTTACTTTATTCTGGGGCTTCCTAAACTCTGAAGAATTTTCAGAAAAAAGATTAATCATTTAACTAGGGAAGGCTGGTTTTAATAGGTTAATATGAAAATTGTTGATTGTATTTATTTGATTTCTACTTAAGCAGAATTCAGAACTGAGCCAGTCTGAAAGACGGTACCGGAACAAAAAAGACCATATGATATGTAAAATCATGTGCTTGTGTGTCGCCTATTCATCCACTATTGGAGGACTGACTACCATCACTGGGACATCAACCAACTTAATATTTTCAGAACAATTCAATACGTAAGAAAATTAATTAAAATGTTTTGTTCCTAAATTTAAATAATTTAAATTCTGCTCTTCTATCCATTTAAGTTAATTTGTGTCAGTGCAGTGCTTTCCAATAATTTAACATTTCTCCATTTGGATGTCAATGCCAATGAGAGATTCTACATCATAAAACTCCTGTTTTATAGGGAAGAAGTCAGCAGAAGTGTTTTCTTCACTGATGTATCCCTGCTAACCAGACAGAAGGCTTGAGCCCTATATTCAAATTTGGAGCTCTTCACTTGTCCAAAGCTGTTTTTATTGGAAAATGCCCTTTCTTAATCCTTCTCGTTCTTTGCATCCCTGGTCATACCAAGTGCTTACCACATTATGGTTAGCTAACTCAAAAGACCTGCATGTCAGATCATATACATCCCCAATAGAATAATTATCCATTTAAGTAATTTCCTTCACCCTGCTCTTGTAGATTACCTGTCTGTATCACATCGCCTTTTTTTAATCCAATTATGATAAAATTAATTACTGTTTGTATGAACCACAGTCATTATTTATGTGTTTCTAAGTACTCAAGGCATAATTTCTATACTCCTTATGATATTTGTGGGAAGGAATGCTCAACTTCATTTCATATTAAGAGCACACTTTTATAATTGTCTCCCAGTTCTTTAAATATTTAACTTCTTAGATTACACTCTATACAAATAGGAGATAAAATATTGCCGGCAGGACTAGCACCCATAGAAGATTTTATGACATTCATAAAAACACCGTGTAATAGATGTAAAGGGCATTACACAGTTCAGAATGACAGAATAATAAATCTGTAATCTTGGTTGAAATAATTATTTGTCAAATTGGCTACTATTCCTTCCCTCCTCCTCCCTATTTTTTATTAATACATTTGAAAATGCTGAAAATGTTTCAAAAATATTTCCTAAATGATATTGGCCTCATCAAATGTTATTCATAGGTAAAGCTTTGTGGTGAATAATTTGAATACACACCAGGGGTGGGTTCCTCCTGGTTTGGACCGGTTCTCCTGAACCGGTAGTGGCCTGCTGGTGATGTCATGATGATGTCACCGAACTGGATCGGTTGGTGCCGGTCCGTGGGGGCCGCCATCTTTTTTTTTAAAAAAATCGATTTTTTTTTGAATTTTTTTTTCCCTTCTGAGCATGCACAGAAGCCAACTTCCGGCACTGTGCATGCGGTCGCCATCTATTTTTTGGCTTTTTTTCGGATTTTTTGTTACTGCGCATGTGCGCGCCCATGAGGCACGCCCACACGGCGCGGGAGGGAGCGAAGCAGCAGCGAGGTAAGTTGGAACCCACCCCTGATACACACACAGTACGTAAACTGCAATATTTTTCCTTGATATGGATAACAATCATGAACAGTCTGCCACTTTCACTCTATATCCCAAGGATTTCTAATCTGGTAAAATGATTTCCAATTGCCAGGAATATTGTCCATCTGCCACTTGTAATTCATTCAAAGTTGCATCACTGCAAACCGAATTTTACACAGAAGCATATATGAACTTCAAAGCAATAAAAGAAAAGCTTTACATACTGTATGATCAAATAAGCCAAGACACAAACATTTTAAAATCTTGAATACAAAGCAAGGGACCATAGCAAAATCCGTATCCCCTCCTAATTCCTTGTGTGAGTTTGTCTTGATCCCTGGGAATGATATGTGCATATTCCATTCATATTAAT
The DNA here is from genome assembly GCA_003457575.1 of Thermophis baileyi. NCBI lineage: Eukaryota > Metazoa > Chordata > Lepidosauria > Squamata > Dipsadidae > Thermophis > Thermophis baileyi. Next base: position 680,802 of record QLTV01000615.1, on the reverse strand, counting down.
TCCCAACAAAAATAGAATTTGGGTTGCATATGCTAACCAGGAATGGCTGCAAAAATTTATTAATATATGATATAGCATTATGACATTGGTTTTGTGGGGATTCTAGGATAATTGTTATAGCAGTTTACAATGCTACTGTTTTCATTGGAGACAGACAGACAAATTTTCAAAAAATGCAATGTTAAAAGATAAACAAAAATAGAAAAGGAAGAGGGCTCAGAAAAAATTGTCCCAAAGATGCTTTTTCAAAAGGCAACAGGACTTTCTTCATTTTTTCTTCCTGAAGATGTTTCACTTCTCATCCAAGAAGCATCTTCAGCTCTGACTGAATACTGGAGAATGAAAGGATTTAAATTCCTTGCAGTCGTCTGATTGTTAGAGAGAGTGCATTGCCCCAGCCATCCTGCTGGAACCGATGAAGCTTCTTGGTTGAGAAGGGAAATGTGAAAAAGCAATCCAGTTGCCTTTTGAAAAAGCATCTTTGGGACAACGTTCTTTAATGGGACAACATTCTTTAAACCTGGATGACTGAGAATGTCCATAGACATTCAGCTCAGAAAAGAATAAAAGTACAGAAAAGGAAAAAGGAGGGGGGAAATAAGAAAAATAGAAAAAGGACTTCTGACTTTCTTTGGTACAGATATAGAGATAAGAATACATCAAACTTACTCTGTTAACATTTGTCTACATTATTTTGATAAGCCCATATAATACCAATCATCAAATTTCAAAATCAGCTTTCTACTTCTTTCAGCTTCTTACAAAAAGTCCAGTAATGGTTTCCAAATAGCGATTACATTTGCCAGTTTTTTCTTTCATCAAGGCTGTCAATTTCACCATCTCCACCAATCACCAACATCACCATCCATCCTTTCTTGTAGGTTTTTGTAAGTCTTCCACCTTAGAGCATATAAAGTTCTCACTGCCATTATCATATATAAAAGCAAAGTTCCATTAGAAGTTTTCAATTGGAGACATATGCTTGATCATATTAATTGGTTCATAAAAGCTATTAAATAACTGGGTGCTTTTTCTGGCCTGGTTTTCCCATATGTCTTGGTCTTCTAACTCTTGCTTTAAAAAGAAAGTTCAAAAAACGGGGAGGGATACAAGGAACTAATGAATAAATCCCTTCCTTTTCATCTATTCCTTTTGCCCGTTCTTTTCTCTTTGAGTCTGTAATAATTAGGAATCCAGATTTGCCTTGTTGGAGGCAGGGAAGGGCAGAAAAATGAATGCAAACAGCTACTGCTTTCTCAACTCATAATTTAAGATGCGTGCACATTCTTGGGGTTGCAACCAAGCACACAACCTATAGAGCAGGCTCTAATAAATAGCTTGAGTAAACAGGTAGTTCTGAGGAAAATTAATTCAGGGCAAAGGCAGAAGATGGAGAGCTGTGGAATTGGAAGTAGGTGAGCAAAGAAGGCATGTAGAAAGGTAATGAATTGAGCAGCTGCGCAGCAGAGGGAAAATGAATGCCCAGGATAAAGAAATATCATTAATAAACTGCATTAATATCCTCAGGCTTTATAGCTCTCCATGATACAGCTGGTCTTCTGAATTCCACTTAGGTATGATATAGTTTTGCTGTTCTTATTGGAGGGGGGTTGCGGAGAGGGAGGGAGAAGGATGTCCTTCTCTTGAAACTTAAATAACCCAAACTCCTAAGAACATTGTTAAGATAATAAAAACCCAGTTGCAGAGAGATCGTCTTATATCTAGGCTAGTCCTGATAGAACAATTTTGTCATTGCAGTTATACATCAGTAGCTGTTCCTTAATGAAAATGACAGTGCATGACAATAGTCATGAAAGAAAGTCAAGAAGGGAGGGAGTTGTTCAAAGACAAGACTCCAACTCTCTTTCATATCACTGTCTGTAATAGTCCAAGTCCCTAAGGGCAAAGATAGGCTCGTTTTAGCCTCGAAATTTATTAGTGAAAATTGGCTGAGCAAGTAGTTTGTTCAAGTAGGTAATAATGGTTATGTAATCCATTGGAAGGCTTTGCTTTGGTTGGGCAGCTGAGCTTGGTCCTTTTCTATTTAGGCCTGTTTTTTATATTTTAAGAATATATATTTTGAGATGCATATTCACTTCAGACTAGCCAAATTTCCATATAATTTCATGCTACAATCCTGGCATAATAAACTATATGTGCATATAGCCCTTTCCATTAGGTAAAACAAAAGAGGAAGTTTGGAATGGCTTGCCTTCAGAAGTTGTGGGTGCTCCATCACTAGAGGCTTTTAAGAAGAGACTGCACAGCCACTTCTCTGGAATGGTATAGGGTCTCCTGCTTCAGCAGGGAGTTGGACTAGAAGACCTCCAAGGTCCTTCCAACTCTGTCATTCTGTTAAGTATTCTGTTAAGTATTTATTGTTTGTTGGTTTAATTAATTTTTTTTATCCTACCACAATCAGATGACTCTTAGCAGTTATATTGCACTTTTAACTCATAATCATTGTGAAATGCTCCCCATAATCCAAGATAACAAGCCAGGCTTAAATCAGAGTACGTTATTGCCTTAACAAATATTTTGTGTGGGTGGATTTAATCATAATGCCATGTTTCCAAACAAACTTCTTTATTTACTAATTCTTGTGAAGCCAGGAGTCAAGTAAGAATGAATGGACTGCTTCCATGCTGATTATTCACAGTCCAGTTGAACAGACCATAATTCCTGGCTCACAGTGATACATAACTTTGGCTAATCGAATAATGTCATTTTTCTCTATGTAGAATAATTCTCACAGAATTATTCACTCACAGAAGAGTGGGGTTTTTAAAACAATGTCTTGAGAACTTTAAGCTTTTGCAACAATTTGTGGACATGAAATCTCTCTAGTCTCTGAGCTATTTTCTCATTAGTCATTTTAGCATCTTCTAGCACCATTCGGCCACCTTTGAGGGAAGAGAAAGCCTGCCTGCAATACTGTTAAATTGACACAGCAATGGTTGCAGGACTTTTTTCAGAACATATGTCAAATGCTATCTGGAAGTCTTTCAGAGTACCTTTATCATTTCAGAAAATAAGTTTCACTTTTTGTCTAACCATAGATACTGTATACTAAAAAAATCTATCCAGATTATCTTTCTTGAAGATCATAAATGATTGGTTGTTATCAGTTGAGAAATAAAAAGTAAAACTAGATATTTATTTCTAGTGAGAACTGGGTTTTCATCAGGATCCTTGTCTCAAAATCATTCAGATAATCTTGGAAAATGAAGGTGGCTTGGTCTGAAGCAATGAGTAGATAAATAGTTTACTTCTGGAACTTTGGAACAATTTTGTTTGATGCATTTTTATAAAGCTTTTCTCCATTTCTCCATAAATTAAAAAAAAAATCAGGCAGAAAAGAGAAAACATTGTTCTATGCTGAAAACTTTAACTTCCAATCAGGATGATTATATGGTTATTACATCATACCTACAGTCACAGTGGTTGAAAGTATAGCAGTAAAAAAAAAGCATTTTAAACTCTAAAATACTAATGTTTTACTGCATAATTCGTAAACTATGCTTATTTTTTTCCAGAAATGTAGAAGCCCTTTCATACACTGTTATATTCATTCAAATTGCTTCTGGAACTCTAGGAAAGGCAGCCAAATTATTTTGTTTCGTTTTTAATTTTTTTGGCTTTAAACCTGCTGCCATACAATCCTTCCTGAAACCCCTCCTATCAGAATCACTAAACATTATTCAGTTCTGTCCCAATCTAGTGATAGATATTTGTTGAGATCCATTGTACAAACAGCCATACTCCAACTCCCCAAAAGCATCCAAGGCTTCTGAAGGCATGAAAATGTCCTGATAAAGTGTGACGTCATCAGACCAGTCTAAGTTAATAAGAGATGTTCAGAGTCCCCCCCTCCCCTGTAATTAGAACCAAAAGTTGAAGTATATATATATTTGTTGCTATGGCCAGTGTGGACTCCTGGTGACAAAATGGATAGGACCATGCAATTTTCCTGAAGTATTTTGTCAAGATCTTCTGGAAGATTTTTGATAAAATACTTCAAGAAAACCAATCTTCTTCTGGAAGATTTTTCAACGTTCTAATTTAAGGTTGAGGGAGACTGACTGAGTCAATGTCATCAAGCTGTCTTTAAGACCAAGCGAAGATAGAATTCCAGTCTCCCCACTTCAAGTCTAGCACTTTTAATCACCCTATCACTCTGGTTCTCATCTAGTATGCACTTGATCTTTTCTATTTCAACTGAATTTATCACCTCATTTCCTGAAAGGGTAGTCCATCGAGTTCACCTTGGCTGGCCAGAGTGTTTTGCCATATCAGATAAAATTAATTGGTTTAACAGTCTCAAGGAAACAACATACAACTGGTCCTCAACTTACGACCACAATTGAGCCCAACATTTCTGTTGCGAAGTTAAACATTTGTTAAGTGAATTTTGCCCCATTTTATGAGTGTTCTTGTCACAGTTATTAAGTGAATAACTGCACTTATTAAGTTAGTAATATAGTTAAGTGAATCTGGCTTTCCCATTGGCTTTGCTTGTCAGAAGGTCACAAAAGGTGATCATATGACCCCGGGACACTGCAACCATCATAAATATGAGTCAGTAACCAAGCATCCGAATTTTGATCATGTGACCATGTGGATGCTGCAACAGTTGTGTGAAAACTGTCATAAGTCAATATTTCCAGTGTCATTGTAACTTTGAATAGTCACTAAATAAACTGTTGTAAGTCGAAGACTACCTGTAAAGTTTCGATAGAACAGCTAATACAATAAAAAGGTATTACCTTTCTTAATTTATAGCTGTCAAATCTGGACTGAATCTTTTGTTCCAAGAAGAGTTTAATAAAAATCATCCAAAACTTTTCAGACGATGAAACAAATATATATCTGCATTTGTTAAGCTACTGATTGTTGGAGTTCAGGGGGTATTAATTACTGTGCTGAGAAGATCATATGAGACTTAACCATGAATAAGATATTAAACCTCTGACTACAATTATGCTTGCTCACCAAAGATCCATGTAATTCAATATTTGGATCTACCAGGCCTGAAGATGATGGATTTCTACTGAAAGGTCTTTTCTTCTATTTTTCCTCTCATATAACATTAATCAACACAACTAACAATGATTACTGTAAAAAAAATTAATAGAATACCATATCCACTATAAAGCATGTTGATAACAGATAAAACACCATCTTCATATAAAGTGTTATCTAGAAGAATTTTAATTAACTGATAGAAGACAATTAAAAAAGAAGTTATCTCTGCTTCAATGACTGGGGCATTCTAAAATACTTCCACCATGGATGGGCCAATTAGTGCAAGACTCTAAATTGCTGATAGTGAATATTCTATTTTTACTTCCTGGAGGGTAGTCATCTATTAAAATGAAAGCTGGATAGATTTTCTCTTAAGGTTTATCATCTGTGTAGCCATTGTGGATCTTGGTTTAAGAAACATCTTTCTATTCATATTCAAAGCCAACTTAGGGGTGCAGGTGGGTTTGTTGTTGACGTACCTACCTCCCAGCTTCGTCAAAACAGCCCTGCCTGACCTGCTGGAGGCAGTAGCCGGGTTGGCAGTGGAGTTCCCCAGACTTATGGTCCTGGGGGACTTTAATCTGCCCTCCCTCAGCGAATCCTCGGAAGCAGGTCAGGCGTTCATGGCTTCCATCACAACCATGGACCTGACCCAAGTAGTTCAGGGTCCGACCCATAGGGGGGGACACCCACTCGACCTGGTATTTCTCTCAGGGCAGTGGAGAGATGATCTGAATTTAAGGGGTATAGTGACATCTCCCTTGTCATGGTCAGACCATCCCCTGCTGAAGTTAGACTTTATGGCACCACTCCCTCATCGCAGGGAGGTGGAACCGATTAGGTGGTTCGGCCCCAGACGCGTGATGGACCCGGAAGGGTTGCAGAAGGAGCTTGGGGAGTTACCTGAATCC
>QLTV01000615.1:629936-659694 GCA_003457575.1 Thermophis baileyi | reverse complement strand
AGTTTGGTTGAAAGTGCTCGGGGCGTTCCAGAGTTATGTTGGAACATACATACATACAGATTTTCCAAATATTATATATATATATATATATATATATATATATTATAATACATAAGAATATATTGGCAATATATTGCAGAATTTTCCAATTCCGGTCATTAAGAGTCTGGATATGTTGTGCAGTCACTCAGTTTCATAAAATACAATGCTGGAATTTATTTGGTTGCTTGATGTGTTTTTGCAATCAATGTAGGTAAAACCTTCAGTGAGGTTCCTCAAATGAGCATAATTTTCTTCATAAAGAGGCTAGACTTCGTTTAGTGACCACAACTGGGGGATGGGCAACTTGATCATTAAGCAAAGCGGTTGCTAAATAAAACTGTAACTGTACTTACAATCTTATTTCAGCTTTCCTTTGCTCTGCAGTCATGCAAAGGTTATAATTGCAAGGATTGGTCACAAACTTACACTTTCATCACCATCATAACTGCAAATGGCCACTAAATCAGACAGTCACTAATATAGTATACTAACTGTATACTATATACCTATATACTAATATAGTCAGAAAGTCACTATTCTTTAATGTAACTGATCTATCCCAAGTTTTTCTGCTGCTGTGAAAGAGCCAAAAAATATGTCTATATAATATACTGACTACATTTGAAAAATACACCAAACCATTGTTTTTACTAAATACTACATTTATATGGGCAGAAAAGCTTCTTCATTTGCTCAGCTTCACCATTTTAGAAATGGTGTCGGTGTCTGTTATTCATTAGCTTTCTAATGGAAAGTTACATGATAATAGTTTTGAATAGAAATCAAATTAAGACAAATTTGATTGTGGTGTGGTATCTTGAATTTGTAGACCATGGTTTAGGTGCCAACATAAATACAAAAATAAAACACACCACAGCTCATGGTATAGTTTCTTTATCATCATGATGCTGTTATCATTGGTTGTTAACATCTGTTCTGATACACCAAAACTGTGATCTCAGCAGGCTGTGTTGGAACTATATTCAAATCCAATGATAAGCAAGTTCTGATACTATTGATAAATTAAAATAATTCCTTGTCAATTCAATGTCCTGATTATGTTCTAATTACATTATTTCTTCATTTAAAAATCAAAATGGGGGCCATTCAAATCTCAAGGGAGAATGTTGGTTCACACTACCGCAACAGAAAAGAAATGCTTTAACATTTAGATAGAGGTTTAAGCTATGTGCAATTGTTGGAGAACTATCTGTTAAACTAGATCTATTCTAAGTATGTATTAATGCTGGAACATACAGATAATTTTATTCTTCATGTGGACTCATTATCATTCTTTGCATTATACATGACTGAGGTTAAAAAATAGAGGACTTAAACCAAAGCTGCTTGAATCTAAGAGAATATCCAAAACATACTTACCTTGAACATTTTCCCATTGATACAAGTATATTATTAGGATTGTTCTATAATCCTCCAATTATTTTACTATTAGTAAAATGGGGCTCAAGCAAATATTCACTTAGCAGTTTCACACTCATCAACATATTTAAGGGTCATCCACACACATCAAGAATCTCTGAAAGAAAGCAGATATGGATGCAATTTATCAGATCTGGCATCTAAGCAGCTGTGGTTATTTATACAAAATGTTACACACTACTTATGTGGCTAAAATATATCCACTCACTCAGGCTGAGCATTCTATGTGCTATGAATATATTTTGCTAGAAGGAAAAGTAAATCATATCGTAGGGATGGGTCTCTTGTCTCTTTCCATTTCCATATTGATCTTTTGGATTAAGAAGCCATTTGGTTAATATTACATTTACACAAATTGTTTAATTAAATTTATGGATAACTAAGCAATTATTGTTTTTCCCAGGACTCAAAACTCTCGGCCTGGATTGGAAGCAAATTAACCCCGTTAGGATCACTACCCATATGGCTAATAATTCTCATTTCATCTTTGATTGTGACCACAATAACTGAAGTAGCCAGCAATCCTGCTACAATCACTATATTTTTGCCTATCTTAGCCCCTTTGGTAAGTAATCTGATTTAGGTTTGAAACAGCTGATCTACACTCATACTGTAGCAGTTAAAGATCATTAAAAGGTTGGATTTAAAACAGGAGTTTTGCAATATGAATTAATGGCAGAGAATGGTTAGTTATATAAGATTACTTAATTCAAGACTACAAGAGTAAAGTATTGTGAATAATTCATAATAGGATTTTTCTTTGTTAGTTTTGTGAGCTATAACAAGTTCGAAAAGAAAAGTAATCAATGTTTATTTGACTCTTAAGCAAAGGCATAATTGAAGCTTGAAGTTTTTGCTTCTATGGTATTTACCGAGATGCATTAAGATCACATCTTAAAAGAGTTTTTGCATTATTCATTATATTTATTTATTAATCAAATTTATATGGCTGCTCAACTCACTCACAGTTACTCTGGGTGGTGTATAATATTCTTCATATAGAGATACTTCTGTCCTTAGTATCTTTATGTAGTTTTGTCATAATAATGCACGAGTCAAAAAGAGGGCTGTGAAAATATCTGCAGACCCCTCACATCCTGGACATAAATTGTTTCAACTTCTACCCTCAAAAAGACGCTATAGGGCACTGCACACCAGAACAACTAGACACAAGAACAGTTTTCCCCCGAACGCCATCACTCTGCTTAACAACTAATTCCCACAACACTGTGAAATAATTTACTGAGACTGTATTATTATTATTATTCTCTTCCTTACTAGTATCTATCTTTTCCCACTTATTACTATAACCATGTTGCTTGTATCTTTCAATTATATTGTTTTTATTTGTTTCCTAGTATGATTTGATAGCTTATTAGTAACCTTGACTATCCCTAAGTGTTGTATCTTTTTATTCTTGATGAATGTGTTTTATTCTCCTTATGTACAGTGAGAGCATATACACCAAAGACAAATTCATTGTGTGTCCAATCACACTTGGCCAATAAAGAATTATATTCTATATATAAAGTTCTCTAATTCCTGTGACAGTCAATAGCCTTGAGATTTTCATGTTGTTATCCATCCAATCATTAAGTAGCTCTGACTGTGCTTAGCTTTTCAGGTCAACTAAGATCAACCAGAGTTTACTGTAAATGCATTCTCCTTATAGTTATGATTAAATTACTTCACATTTGTAATAAAGAATGTACTTATATAAGAATAAGGAAGCATTCTATATTATGCAAATAGCTAATGCATATCACAAAATTATAGGCCTATCATGGATGTTTTGATTAAAGAGTCTTCAGCTGGAACAGTAGAGAATTACCAATCTTCATAGCTAGAAACCCATAAGACTCCCTTTTAGATTGAGCAATATTATACAAAGTACAGAAAAAAGTAAGAAGTTATGAGATCATTTATAGATTTTACATTCCAAGTCACAATCCTCCATATGGAAGATTAATATGAACAATATAAGCAATAATGATTATAAAGGTTTGGTAAATGTTCTATTCTATTAAGTGGTATGTATCATTTAAATGTTCATTTAACAATCACAGTACCGGTAGTAATATTATTCCTTGGATTTTAATCTTTCTTGCAGCTTCATCCAAATTTGTGCTTCCCAGAATGTGTTGGATTACAGTTTCCATCATCCTCATTAGCAGGCTCATTTTGGAGATGATAGGAATTGTAGTTCAATACAGTTAGAAGATTCTAATTTCAGATCAAATTTGTTCTTCAAGTGAGCAAATATTAACTAATAATCCTGAATTTCTCATCTAATAGGCTGAAGCCATCCATGTTAACCCGCTTTATATCTTGATACCATCAACCCTCTGTACATCATTTGCATTTTTGCTACCAGTAGCAAACCCACCCAATGCCATTGTATTTTCTTATGGTCACCTGAAAGTTATTGATATGGTAAGTTAACAGTAAGAAAAGAATAATTTGCGAACTTTTTTCAAATGTTATTGTTGTTAATAATATTGAGAATACATGAGAAAGTATAATGACATCTATTATATGTGTTGATGGTGGTGGCATCAAAGAAGCTTTAATTCTCAAGAGGCCAACACTGTCACCCCCTCCCCATCCTTCACAATTATCTTCCAATATTCCAATATTGTGGGGAAGGTTGTGGAAAAGGTGGTTAGATGGCAGCTACAGAAGATCTTGGAAGACATAGATTATCTGGACAATTTCGGTCAAATTTTCATTTATCAATGATTTGACAGAAATTGGATATAATGGTGCATCATCCTTGTGCTATGTCATCTGTTAGCAGCTTTTGATGCAGTTGACTGTGGTGAATTACTGCAATGTACCGCTAAGTGAGCTGCCCTTGAAGACCATCCAGAAGCTATAGCTGGCCCAAAATGAAGTGGTCTGTGCCATAATATATAGTTCGTATGACTCCCATGTGATATCACTAGTAAGTGAACAGAACTGGCTATCAGTTGGCTTCCAGCTGCAATTCAAGTTGTCACCTAGAAAGCCTTTCATATATTATCTGTGGGACCACCTGCTCTGATCATTTCTGCCTGCCCAGCACATTCAGGCAAGAGTGGTTGTGCTCCAGGTCCCCTCAATTAAATGCTGTCATCTTAAGGAACTAAAAAAGTGTGCCTTCTGTTCAGTACTGGGTTCTAAAACCCGTTGCTACCGGTTTGCGCGCGTGCGCGCGACGCTTCTGCGCATGCACAGAAGCTTCTGCGCATGCACAGAAGTGTCCCGGGTGGGTGGGTGGAGCCTCCCACCGCTGCTGCTACCGGTTTGCAGAACCGGGCTGAACCGGGAGCAACCCACCGCTGCTTCTGTTTTGCTGCCACTACCTTCTGGAAAACCAATCTCCAGAGGTACATGTGGCATCCATTGTCTCAGGGGTCCAAGGGCTCTTTAGACCTGGCTTTGGTCCTAGACCTGAGTTTAATGTGCTAGTGGAGACCCTGTCAGATGTGTTCATTGCTGTGGTTCTTTTTTTTCCAGGCTGTTATGCTGTGTGGTATGTTTTTAATTGTTTTAAATTTTATATTTGATGTTGCAATCTGCCCAGTTTTTTGGAGTGCAACAAATCATCATTATCACCATCCTTAGACGGTGATAGGTGCCATGAAGCACCTAACAGAACTTTTATAATAACAGGAAGGTTGCTTAAACTTAGTTCAGGGAACAGACTCAGCTTCTCTTTAGTAGCACATTATAACAGTTTATGACAAAGTTTGAATATGAAGTTCTTTCTGTCTGCTCTAAATTAGATACCATAGGTTGTGCAGAACTTGTAGTAGTCTGTGATTTAGCTTTGGAAATCTGAAGAAGTAGACAAAGCATTTATAGGAGTGAAGTAATTAACTTCTTCTCTAAACCACTACTCATGATGTCTGGTAAGCTGTATCTAGCAGGTGGGACTTACATGAATGAGTTAAAAACTCTTCATGTCTGATGTTTAGAAACAGACTTTGAAAGAGATTGTGCTGTGACCTTTCTTGAAAAGACTCTCCCTGGAGCCAGAGCTTTTAGATAATGTCTACCCAGTTGGAAATATTCCTTTCTAAAGACGGACAGCCATCTATAGATGTTATTTGGGAAAAATCTAATCTTCTAGAACTATTTAGTGTGGTTTAGAGAAAAAACTGAAATAATTTTGGTTGTTTAGACTGATACTTTCAATCAGACTATGTGGATTTAAAGGAATTTTTCAACAATATTTGAAAAGACAAACCAAGGGATTTTTTCTGGAGAGATTCAGTGGGTTGGAACCTTGTGACTGTTTGTTACAATCTTTTTATTTCTATACAATCACATAGTATACATTGCGAAATCCATAGTGCTCCATTCTTTCTCCCCATATCCTGCCACTGCAGGAAGCCCAGTGGTACTCATTCAAAGGTCTAAAATGCAGTATTATCAAGGTACCAACAAGAAATTTCCCTGGGCAGAAGAGCCTATCTACTTTAGTATTAAAATATACCACGTCAGTTTTCATCTGGTGATCCACATCATACCTTCCAGCAATGAAATCTAAAAATGAGAAAACAAGTGTTTAGAAATTAGACTGAGGAAATAATGAGCAGTGTTCAATTGACTATTCTGATTCAAAATTTAGTGCTATACATGCATACATAATAGTTTTTAATCATTATTATATCACTTCTCTTAATTTTTGCAAGTTTGTTCTAGAAAAGTTGGTCTTTCTGTTAACTTTCCATTTGCTTAATATATATATTGAGAGAGCCGAGGTGGCGCAGTGGTTAGAGTGCAGCACTGCAGGCTACTTCAGCTGACTGCTAGCTGCCGTTCAGCGGTTCAAATCTCACCGGCTCAAGGTTGACTCAGCCTTCCATCCTTCCGAGGTGGGTAAAATGAGGACCCAGATTGTTGGGGGCAATATGCTGACTCTGTGAACCGCTTAGAGAGGGCTGTAAAGCACTATAAAGCGGTATATAAGTCTAAGTGCTGTTGCTATTGCTATATATATATTTATATATACATATATTCCTTCTTTAGGTAAAAGCTGGACTGGGTATAAACATCATTGGAGTTGCTGTTGTGATGCTCGCCATTATGACATGGGCACAGCCGATGTTCAACCTCCATACATATCCAGCTTGGGCACCCTTTCCTTCTGCTACTAATATCAGTGTACATTAAAGGAAGAAGAGCAGGTTACTTTCCTTCTTTCTCCCAACGATGGTGCTAGTTGATAGATCTGTATGGCACAGTACAGCTATGATCTAGGATAAGTTGCGCATCATTAGTTCCTTGTCCTAAGTACTGGTACAGCTGGCTGGAAATCCACAAAAACAAGAATGTTACAACCTTGAATAATGCAACAGAAAGTAAGTCTGTACAAATGATCAGTCAGTTCTTCCTGTTAAGACTGTATTCGCCAGAGTTAGAAAATGGCATTTGTACATTATGCACATTCATTATGAATGATAATTTGTACCTGTTTTTTGGGTCGCAAAATAAAATAGTATGATTGTTAAAATAATGATAGAAGAACTATACATGGACAGACATATAGACAGATTAATGTATGAGAAACAGAGACTTTAAATACTAGGAACCCAATGTTTTTAATTTATTAGTGAATAAGTCTCCTAGTCCCATCTTCTTCCAAGATGCTGACCTTTATGTATTCATATGATACATTTCATACTATCAACTAACACTCCCCATGAGCTTTCCTCCCCAATGATGACATTTATTGGCTAAAGGGGAAAAAAATCCCAAACAAATAATGAAAGCTTTAGAAATTCAACCTATCATGCTATGGATGTAATAGGACAGATATACTAGGATAATTTATATTGAGAGATTCAGACTTTTCCACATTATGTTCATTATTTGATATGTAAAAAAAAACACACAACTTTATTCTGAGGATGAAACTCCATACTTTAATTAAGATTAGAAAAGTTTACTAAATCATATGGATTTGATATAACCAATTGCTTGTGAAAAATACATCTCAGCCAATTCTTAGTGCTTTACTTTTTGAACTAAAAATTTAAGCACCTTTTTCATTAATAAAACTTATCCTCAGTCAATCGTGATTTCTCATGATTACATGGACATGTCCATGCAGTTGTCTTGGCCATAGCACAAAAAGTGTTTGCCATTATAAGTGTTTCTTCCAGAAATTTGGGTTTTTGGGTTGTTGTTTTTTTTTACCAGCCTAGAGCTCTGGGGTCTCTGGTGAATTTTCCACCCAATTACTAGGCAGTCACAATTATTGTTATTGCCTTATATTCCAATTGTACTGTGTAGGTCCATTTTAATGAGAACAAATAATCTTGGAAGAATTTATAATAATTTCTTGACCTCTGATTGTAATTTTGGTTAAAAATCTAGTTATGTATGACTGCTACCAAAATCCATGGTAGTTTTTTTTAACTTTATAGAAACATGATAATGTCAAATAGTATCTTTATAACTGTTAAAGAAAATTATATTGCATTCATCCATTTCTTAGTCTGGGTGCATGCTAAACATTCTTTTAAAAGAAGATGGAATAACATTTTTTAATATATTTATTTTGCGCTTTTGTACTAAAATATATCTTTCTTTTAAACTAAATGTGTTGTTGAATATTTATGTATCACCAATGTTAAACGCTGTAAATAAAATATTCTGTGCAATTACTTCACAAGAGCGTCATATAATACAAATTTGTTTGTGTTACAAACGTAGTGTAACTACTTTTAATATATAAACTTATTAGTGTAGAACAGCAGTTCTCAGCCTTGGCAGCTTGTCACCAAAAAGAAACATATTTAGGAATATGCAAAGGTTTCAAAGTTGAAATGCTCCAGCCTGAAAGTATTTGCAGATAGGGAACTAGTTCTGACCAGTTTAGGATTCAGGTGGCTGTACCAACTCATGAGCTTACCAGTTTACTTCAGGAAATTTCTTCAATGTATGAGAACATGCCCTGCTATTGTGTGCATGTTTTTCTCTTTTTCTGTTTTCCCTGTTCAGCCAAATACCTCCCGTGTAGCCCAGCCAGTGGTGGGTTCCTGCCGGTTCGGACCGGTTCTCCCATACTGGTGGCGGAAATTTGCATCCATTTGCCGAACCGGCAGCGATGGCTGGCTGTCCATGCCCCCGAACCGGTTCTCTGGTCACCGTGGCTGGCAAAGAATCCTCTGTGCATGTGCAGAGGCTTCTGCGCATGTGCAGAGGGTCATTTCCCCGACGTGATGTAGGCGCGTGCGCAAGTGAAACGAGCGCGCACGCGCAAAACGTGCACTTCCATCGTGATGCGAACCGGTAGGGAAGGTAAGTGGAACCCACCCCTGAGCCCAGCCATAACTTCAACTTTTATCAGACTATCTAACAAAATGAAATTCAATTGTGAAAAAAGTAATGTTCTACCTTTAGGCAAGAAAAACAAAATGTACAGGTATAGTATAGGTGGTACCTAGCTCAATAGTAGTAACTGGGAGAGGGATCTTGGCGTCCTAGTGGACAATCACTTAAATATGAAGCCAACACAGTTCTAGGCTGCATTAACAAAGGGATAGAATCAAGTTCATGTGAAGTGTTAATACCACTTTATAATGCCTTGGTAAGGCCACACTTGGAATACTGCATCCAGTTTTGGTTGCCACGATGCAAAAAAGATGTTGAGACTCTAGAAAGAGTGCAGAGAAGAGCAACAAAGATGATTAGGGGACTGGAGGCAAAAACATATGAAGAACAGTTGCAGGAACTGGGTATGTCTAGTTTAATGAAAAGAAGGACTAGGGGTGACATGATAGCAGTGTTCCGATATCTCAGGGGTTGCCACGAAGAAGAGAGAATCAAGCTATTCTCCAAAGCACCTGAAGGCAGGACAAGAAACAATGGATAGAAACTAATCAAGTAGAGAAGCAACCTAGAACTAAGGAGAAATTTCCTGACAGATGAATTAATCAGTGGAACAGCTTGCCTCCAGAAGTTGTGAATGCTCCAACACTGGAAGTTTTTAAGAAGAAATTAGATAAACATTTGTCTGAAATCGTATAGGGTTTCCAGCCTTAGCAGGGTGTTGGACTAGAAGACCTCCAAGGTCCCTTCCAGAATAACCCTCTGTTATTCTGTTCTGTTATTGCATAATCCATATTCATTAATTAGCCGACTATATTTCATTTTTCATACATAATTCAAAAACAGTGTGACATGCCAGAGGAGTTAATACACATGTTTTCTTTAATAAAAGGAGCAAAGGCTGGAAGATATTTTTGACCAAGCTTTCTTCAGTGATTTTTATTATTTATCATCATACCCAATGTATGTCTTAGAGGCCCAAAACTTTTTTAAAAATAAAAAACCATAGAATTTCTACGCCAAGAAAAAATGTCCATCATTATGTACACATTAACGTTACTTCAGAAGCAGGAATCTGAATACTATAGTTACTGCTACATAAGCTATCATTACTAGTGACCTCAAGGCAAATGTAAGGCATGTAAACAAACGAAATGTAGGAGTTAAAAAACATTATTATAAAACAAAAACTGGTGGGTGGATGAATTTATTTTATTTATTAATTTATAAATTGTTTCAGTCAAAAGATTCTAAACAACATACAAGAGCAAATGCAGAGCCAGTACAGGCATAAAAGCAAATCCCACGTAACACTTAAACAAATAAAATAATAGAAAATAAAACCTAACGTATCATTACAATTTAATAGCACTTTTGTTCTCTGGAGTACCTGAATACACTGAAATACCAAACACCTTCCAGAACCCCAAGGGTTATATAAATGTGGGGTCTGCCAAGCTGCTCCAGAAGAGAAAAAGTCTATATTGTCAAGCCCCCTCTCGTTGCAGCCTTCAGCAGGCATTTAGCTTAGTTTAGAGCTGTGGTAGTGCAGTGGTTAGATTGCAGTAGTGCAGGCTACTTCTGCTGACTGCCAGCTGACTGCAATTTGGCAGTTCAAATCTCACCAGGCTCAAGGTTGACTCAGCCTTCCATCCTTCCGAGGTGGGTAAAATGAGGACCCAGATTGTTGGGGGCAATATGCTGACTCTGTAAACCGCTTAGAGAGGCTGTAAAGCACTGTGAAGCAGTATATAAGTCTAAGTGCTATTGCTATTGCTATTAGTAGTCCACTTGAAAGTGGACTACACAAATCACGTAGCAGAAGCATCAAGACTGCCCAATGAGCATATTAGTCTCCTGTTTTCTGCACTGGTTAAAATTTCCAGGGCAGGGTTTCAATGACCCCACATAAAGTAGTTTTCAGCAATACATACAAAAGATGACACGAGCAAGAAGGACTACCTTCAGAGCCCTCTGTTCCAGAGGTGGGTTCCTCCCGGATCGGACCGGATCGCCCGAACCGGTAGCGACCCACTGGTGACATCACGATGATGTCACAGATCCGGTTCGGTTGGTGCTGTCCGTGGGCGCCGCCATCTTTTTTAAAAAAAAAATTTTTGCATTTTTTTAATTTTATTTTTCTTCTGTGCATACGCAGAAGCCGAGTTTCTGGCACTGCGCATGCATCGCCATCTTGTTTTTGGCTTTTTAAAAAAATATATTTTTTTTTTGCGCTGTGCATGTGCACGCGCCCACGAGGCGTGCGTGCAGCCACGCGGCGCAGGAGGAAGCGAACCGGCAGCGAGGTAAGTTAGAACCCACCCCTGCTCTGTTCTACCTAAGGTTGCAACTAGTGCCCAGGCAGAGTTGGGCCGAAGTTCTCCTGGATCATAGTCTCCACTCTCTTTTCCTGCAGGAGATGTGAGCCCAGAACGACCTCCAAATTACTGAACAAAATTGAATTGTTGTTTGCTCCTCCCCATCAGATCTTAAATGGCTCAAAGCACAAGAAACTATGTGTGCATCTACATACATGAAGAACAACTTATAGTGAGTGAAAAGAAGAAGAAATCTGATTTTGTAAAAATTCTTAACATGTTCTAAGTGCTAAGTTGAATATGCAAGAAATGACTTGGTGCTACATTGCTCTTTTTATTTTGTCTAAGTGGTCCCTAGCTATTGAAAAGTGACTGCTTTCCACTTGCCTCCTTAACCAACACACTCTGAGCCATCATTATCTCAACAGGCAATCCTAGTGATCAGAAAGTGAAATAAACAATTAAAAAAAGAGGTCTCACTGGCTAGATTTGACAGACAGAATGAAGTGTCTGCAACCCAATACTTACTTGCAAATGTGTAGAACAGTTTTCTCATTTCTTATATTTTAATAAGAGGAATGTCTACCCAGGCACCTTGTAAGCAGATCGTGAAAATGTCACATTCAAAATGAAGATTTGTTTGCATGGTGGAACTCTTATTTAGATTTACTACCTGACTAAATTGGTGGCTTCTACTAAGCCAATATACTGAAGAGTAACATATTCTGAAAGAGTAGAGGTATACTTGAATATGTCCACTTGATATTTCCCTTGGCCTCTGACTCAACTCAGCAGAAAGTGAGGCTTAACCTAAGTCTGTAGGTTCCTTTTTAATTTTGATCCCTTACCCATGTGGAATAAATGAGATACTTATACTATATAAATAGAGGACCCATTACATCCAGTCCCTTTGTTCTGTAATTTTAAGCCAATAAAGTGGTATCGATATGCAGCTTTGCGGCCCAAAAAGGGAAAGGTCAGCAAAACATACTTGAGCAGCAATTCCAATAATCAAAATTAATCTATTGTAAAGCCTGATAATCAGGCTGGAGAATAAATTCTGCCAGATTTCACACATCCATTCCTTTTGAGTATATTTCTTACAGGTGATTGGAGTATTAAGCACAGAGATGCAGTTTTAAGTACCCTGGAGCCATTTGTTTTTAATTTATTGTTGGCTGTGGAGGAAGATTTATGGTCTTAGCCATATCTTCTGTTCCCTTGAATGTACACACACATATGGTTAGGAGTGAGTCTAAAAGGAATTTAAATAAAAGGTGGCATCCGCACAGAAAATTTATGCATGATTCATTTGTTGTTTGGAGGGGAGTAGCTACTCCTCTTTCACCAATTCATGGATTTAAAAATGTAAACTTGCACTCAGAATTCATAAGTTATGAGGTGCAGAATTAACAACCTGTTCACAAACAATGGAGAAAATTGGCTCAGACAATTTTTAATGTTTAAATATATTAATAAGTTTACTTTGCCTACCTCCTAGCTGCTGAAGTCTAACAGATGGACTGGCACATTATTTCTAAATAACCTAACCAAAGAATAAAAAAGACAAAAACATTTGCCAGTTATAATGTCCTTAGGAAAATATCAGGTTTTGGATAGCAGCTCCTGCTTTGTTCTGCCATAAACTCTAAGACTCAGGGCAGAGGTAACAGTATTTCTCAAATGTCTTGAGATAATATGGGAAGACTGGCTAATTCAGAAGTTCAAATCTCTATGTTTATTGGCAGGGTAATAGCTTTCAATTAAACACACTATGCATAACTAAGGTATTTAGCAGGTAAATTCCTTTTAATTTAATTAATGAAGGTATTCC
This sequence comes from Thermophis baileyi, assembly GCA_003457575.1. Classification (NCBI taxonomy): domain Eukaryota; kingdom Metazoa; phylum Chordata; class Lepidosauria; order Squamata; family Dipsadidae; genus Thermophis; species Thermophis baileyi. Next base: position 646,737 of record QLTV01000615.1, on the reverse strand, counting down.
AACATCTATGTTTAGTTAACCAAGCAAATAAAACAAAATGAAGCAAAACCATTTTCTCCCTGGCACTCTCTCCATTTTCTCGTGTTAAGTCCTCGGACTTACGCCGCCGCCAAAAGCCATGCCGGCTGCAGGTCGATCCTGATTGGCTAAGATGCGAGCAGCCAGCAGGTGGGAAAATAAAGCACCGCTATTGGTCCACCCGTCTGACAGCTCCTATATAAAGGAGTTGTCAGCCGGCACATGTTGCTGTTGCTGTTCGGAGTTGCCTTGTGCTGAATTGTTAGTAATAAATGCTGTTGCCTTCTCACTCTTGCCTCGCCTTAGTTCCTGTCCACCCAAGTTCTCCATACAGAACACTGGCGACGAGGATGGGATTGGACTGAGGTAACAGCTAGCTAAAGTCACTGCTAGAGCTGAAGCACGCTGAGCTGAGCGCTGCCTCCAGTCACTAGTCAGGCGACGAGAAGTCGCATCAAGGCTACCTTCTAAGCCCTGTCCTTATCAGGATGGCCACCCTACCCGCGTTTGCGCCATTTGAGCTGGCTACTGAAACCTGGGACGACTACCTCACACGATTTGAATGTGTCCTGAGGGCGAACGATTTCACAGAGTTGTCCAGCGCCTGGAAATTGGGCTATTTCCTCAGCTCATGTGGCCGTGAGATGTTCGCAACGGCTCGAGCCCTGACAGCTCCTCAGCCTGTCTATACCGTGCCTTGGGAGACCCTCTTAGAAAAGCTGAAGAACCACTATTCTCCAGCCCCCTCACGCATCACCAGGCAGCATGCATTCCGTCAAAGGACGCAAAGGGAAGGGGAGTCCATAAACAAGTAGATGGCCTCCCTTCAGACAGCTGCCCTAAACTGCAAATTCAGTGATTTAGACGACCTTCTGCTGGACCAGCTTGTCTGCGGGGTGAGAGACCTGAGGCTCCAGTGCCGTTTGCTAGCCCACACTGAGCTAAATCTCCAAACAGCTTTGGACGAAGCCAGGGCATCCGAACTGTCAGAAAAATCTGCTACAGAGATCCAGCGATTCCAGCCATCGACCACTCAGACTAGCAGAAATCAAGCCATCCACCACGAAGAAGCTGACTATGACGACCCCTCAGACGAGGAGGAGGACGTGAGTTGCCTCAACACGACATGGAAGAAATGGACTCCGGCCACTAAATCGCCTCAGACCTCTTGCCTCGGTTGTGGCGGGAACCATAATAGAGCTGACTGCAGGTTCAAAACCGCCATCTGCCGCCGTTGTGGCAAGAAAGGTCACTTGTCGCGAATATGCAGGGCAGCCCTGCCAGCCTCTGATGCACCGACCGAGCCCACCCATCTCAAAAAAACCTATAGAAAGCCGCTGAGCTGCAGAGACAACTGCTTCTCAATCACTCAGGACAACCGTCCTCAATCTATGGCCGTCAGCCAGGCCACTGTGTCCACAACGACCAACAAGCTTTACCTCATGGTAAAGATAGAGGGGGTGCCCTGTAAGATAGAAGTGGACACCAGATCTTCAAAATCCCTGATCTCATGGGCCACACTTCAACAGCTGCTGCCCAACTTCAACAAACATCTCCTCAAGCCGTGCCCGGTATCCCTCAAAGACTATCAAGGCAAGTCAATTCCGATTGTGGGCTGCGGCTCCTTCAAAGTTGCCCATGGAGCCTTCTTGGGCCTCCTCCCACTGATCATCGTGAATGGCCAATTGCACAGTCTCCTGGGCTTGGACTGGTCACTTCCCTCGGCCTCAAGGTGTCTGGCATCCACGCAACGAACATCGACGCTTTTGACAACCTGGACACTGAGTTCGCAGATGTTTTTGACAGCGGCCTTGGTAAATATAAGGGGAGCCCCATTTCATTTAATTTGGACCCCCAGGTGGTGCCAATTTGTTTAAAGCCTAGACGGGTGCCTTTAGCACTCCGCCCCAAGGTAGACCAAGAGCTAGATAGGCTCATTGCCCAGGGGGTATTGGAAGTGGTTAACCACTCTAAGAGGGAAACCCCTATAGTCATTCCCCTTAAACAGGACAGCTCTATTAGGATTTGTGCGGATTATAAGGGGACAATTAATAGAGCCCTTCAAGCCAACCCCTACCCAGTGCCAGTAGTACAGCACCTCCTGCACTCCTTGGGCCAGGGCACCGTGTTTGCCAAACTGGACCTTGCCCAAGCTTGTCAACAGCTCCCAGTGGATGAAGCCACTGCCATGGCTCAGACTATTGTCACCCACCGGGGAGCATTTAAGTGCAAGTGCCTCCAGTTCGGTGTCAGCGTTGCCCCAGGCATATTCCAGAGCCTAATGGAGAGGCTACTCCAGGGGCTGCAGGGGATGGTGCCCTATTTTGATGATGTCTTAATCTCTGCCATCAGTCAGGCTGACCTCATCAATAAGTTAAGGGCTGTGCTACTGCGTTTCTGAAACGCTGGGCTGAACTGTGAAGGGACAAATGTAAAATTGGGGTGCCCCGGGTCACGTTTTAGGATTCCTTGTCGATGCCACGGGTCTCCATCCCACCCCTTCTAAAGTGGAAGCCATTAAAAATACTCCCACACCCCCATCTAGGATGGAGGTTCAGGCGTTCCTGGGGCTGCTTAATTTTTACGCAATTTTTCTGCCGCATAAGGCTTCCTTGGCTGAGCCACTACACCGGCTCTTGGATGCCAAAACTGCGTGGCGTTGGGGTCCTAGAGAGGCTAAAGCTTTCCAGGCCATTAAAGATATCCTGACTTCCAAAGCTGTCCTGGTACAGTACAATGACAGCCAGCCTCTGTCATTGGCTTGTGACACCTCGCCATACGGGTAGGGGGCTCTCGTGAGCCACTTGCTGCCCAACGGGACGGAGGCCCCTATTGCCTACTATTCAAGGACATTTTCTGCCGTTGAGTGAAATTTCAGCCACCTGGACCAGGAGGCCCTAGCGTGTGTGGCTGGAATCAAGAGGTTCCATGACTATGTATATGGCAGGTTTTTCCATTTAATTACTGACCACAAGCCTCTCTTGGGATTGCTGGCCGGCGATCGCCAGAGCCCCCAAATCTTGTCCCCGCGAATGTCACGATGGACGGAATTTTTGGCAGTCTACACTTACCAGCTGCACTATAGACCAGGCAAGCAGTTGGGGCACGCAGATGCTTTAAGCCACTGCCCATTGCCTGTCCCTGTTCTAGATCCTGCCCCCGCAGCCTTGGTGCTTCTCATAGAGTAGCTGCAGACCCCCATTTCTGCTGCAGAAATAGCCGCCCTGTCAGCTTCTGACCCTATCCTCTCACATGTTTTGGATTGGGTGCGCAGGGGGTGGCCTCGGGGGCCGGTGTCACCTGAATTCCAGCCCTACCATTTAAGGCAACATGAGCTCTCCGTGCAGAAGGGGTGCCTACTGTGGGGAAACCGGGTCGTTGCTCCGCCCGAACTGAGGGACCCCATACTAAAGTTTCCCACCCTGGCATTGTGCAAATGAAGTCCCTGGGGCGCAGCTATGTATGGTGGCCAAGGATGGATCAGGGGATTGAGGACTGGGTAGCTAGGTGCCAGGCCTGCCCCCCCAGTGGCCCCTGTCCGAGAATGGGACACACCGAGGGCACCCTGGTCAAGGGTCCACCTAGACTTGGCCAGACCTTTCCACAGCCAAACATTCATAGTCGTGGTAGATGCCGATTCAAAATGGGTGGAACTGGCCCTAATGCCATCCACCACATCAGAAGCCGTCATAAGAGAACTGGAAAAGCTGTTTGTGACCCATGGGCTGCCGGACACATTAGTTACGGACAATGGGCCCCAGTTCACATCGGCACCCTTCCAGATGTTCCTGGCCAAGCATGACATTCGCCATGCCACCACGGCACCGTTTCACCCGGCCGCCAATGGATTGGTAGAACGAGCCATTAGATCAGCTAAAGAGGCATTGGGCCACCTTGTGCCTGGAAACTGGCATGATAATATATGCCAATACCTATTAGTGCAACACACCACCCCATGCCAGGCCATAGGTCAAAGCCCTGCCGAAATTCTCATGGTCACCATCTTAGGACCCAACTGGACCGTCTGCACCCCAACTACGACACAGAACAGACTCCCATTGACAGTAGCCACACTAGGACATTTGCAGTCAGGGATCCGGGTTTTGCCCAAAATTATGGGACCAGTCAAAAGTGGCTACCTGGACACATTACACAATTAACTGGATGCTACTCTTATAGGGTGCAGCTCGCCAACGGTCAAATATGACAGCGACATGTCAACCAATTAAGGCAAAGAGTTCCAGGCACAAACAACCAACAGCCGGAACAGGCCCAAGCCTGCCCCGGAACCACAACAGGCTCCAGGGACCTTGTAGCCCAGCCGGAGCCAGTCCAAACACCAACAACCGAAGCATTCTTGATGCCAAACTCACCTGAAAAACCGGGCCCTCCAGCGCTGAACAGGCCTCCATTCGATTTTGAAGCAGAGTCACGAGGAGTTCCAGAGAACTCTTCACCAGCTCCTCCCTCTTCGGCCGCCGCCCCTGAACTGAGACGATCTGGGTAGAGCCGACGTCGACCGGCGTACTTGTCCAACTATGCATGCTCCATCTGGGAGGTGAGGGGTGTTAAGTCCTCAGACTTACAACAATGCCAAAAGCCATGCCGGCTGCAGGTCGATCCTGATTGGCTAAGATGCGAGCAGCCGGCACACGGAAAAATAAAGCACCGCTATTGGTCCGCCCATTTGACAGCTCCTATATAAAGGAGCTGTCAGCCGGCACATGTTGCTGTTGCTGTTCGGAGTTGCCTTGTGCTGAATTGTTAGCAATAAATGCTGTTGCCTTCTCACTCTTGCCTCGCCTCAGTTCCTGTCCACCCAAGTTCTCCATACAGAACATCTCCCATCTGAGCCATTTTTTCTCCAGAACAAAATGGAACTTAAGTGAAAATTCTGAGCTTAAGAATAAAAGGTCATATTATAAAAATGTAAACAAAAAATGCACACATACAAAAGATAATAATCACCATGACTCAGATTGCTCTGAAAATAATCTTTCAACCATCTTACTTTGTTTTAAGCTGACGAACATATAACTTCTACTTTGAGTATAATTTATATTCAGTTGAAACTTTTTTTCCTACATAATGTACACATTTAAGAATAACACATTTAGGAATGTGCAATGTTTCTGCCCATTTTTATTTGGCTCCATAGAAAGGAGATGGGAACCACATCTACTTCATTAAAGGGATATTTTATTTTATTTCCTTCCTTACCATGTTATGAAACTAAGAAGGATTTGAAATGCCTGTTTATCATTGCTACTGATAAAGACAGGAAAGTTGTGTGATTGGTTCTTAAAATGGACATTATGCAGTTCATTATTATTTAAGCAGAGGAGATTTTCCTCTTGCATTGCTAGTAATCAGATTTTTTACTTTTCCAACTATGCCACTTAACCACTACAATAGGTACCAAATTCCTATACACACAAAACTGAGTGTTAGGGTTAGAAAAGGCTGTATCTCAGAACAAACTTAATGTGAATTTCTATGTGGTTTTTAAACATTTGTAACGAACAGATTGATTGTGCAACCAACCATAATTTATTAAACGTGCATGTTACCCGACTCCAATGACTCTGGGCAGCTCTCAACAATCAAAGAATTTACAATCAAATCAACAAAAAATAAAAGATGAAAAACACACCAGACAGATGGAACGAAGTGAGGGATCTCACTCCCTTGCCAAAGGCCTGGGTAAAGAGCCAGGTTTCCACCACACTTGTGAACAATACCAGAGTAGGGTCCATCCTGATCTCAGGGGGAAATTCATAACAGAGGGAGGAATAATGTGTGATTTAGCTATGATGTCACAGCTATGATGTCACATTATCATGCCTTAAACTGATAATGTCAGGTGCAAGGAACCAGAACGACATTAGGAGGTGATCAGAGCAGTACGTTTATTGCTACTCGTCTATTTATAAGAATCTCTCCAGACTAACTGCACCCACTACAGAACAAGTGGATAAGTACTCCAAAGTGTGTTTTTTGGGGAGAGGAGCTGCTTTCTGTTGTTTCCTCCCCTTCAGTGATTCCATGCTAGCCAGTCTCTTAACACCCCCCCACCATCACCAGAAGTCTGTAGAGTTTCTCAGTCATCCAGGTCACGGTTGTCCCAAAGGCACTTTTTCAGGAGTTAACCGGACTTCCTTGTTTTTTCTTTCGAAGACATTTCACTTCTCATCCAAGAAGCTTCTTCAGCTCTGACAGGATAGTGGGGAATGGAAGGATTTATATTCCTTGCGGACAGCTGATAATTTACATCCTTTTAGAGGATTCAAAAGAAAAACAAGAAAGTTCTATACATTCTATATCATTTTTGAATGTCCTAATAAAGTTTCATTTATTTAGTATATAGTACTTTACTGTCTCCATATGATTTTAGTATTCATGAATTGTCCTCCCTCCCTTATCAACTTTAATTCTTATTTACCTATTAAATCCACCAAGAAAATATTACTACCATAGAGTACATAAATTAGTTATACTTGTAGACAAACACTGTTCACATACAGGACGAATATTATTAAGAAATGGACTATTCAGAATTGGTGGCAAACAACTACAATAGCTCTCAACAACCATATTACAATAGACAGAATAAATAGAAATGTAATTGAGTAGTAGAGATTACATTCTGTAATATAGATTTTTAAGGCTAGAATTTACTCCTTGCACAGTGAATAGTGAATTCTGGGGGGCTATTTAATGAGATCGTACGCAAGATTCAGGGGAAGCTTTTTTATACCCTCGATTGTGTCACATTCTCATTTAAGCAAATATTGGGGAGAAATTCTGCAAGGCAAAATAGATTTAAATTCTACCTCTAGTTTGTTAAGAAAGAGTATAAAACAAAATAGAAGTTACAGGCCAAGAAAGGAAAGAAGGATATATGATCTTTGATGTTATTAACAGGAAATACCTTCCTCCCATACCAAATAAAGAGTGAGACGATATTAAAAAACCACCCTTCTGAATAATGTGTCAAATGGAATCCCTTCTTCATATAGGAGAAAGGGTCCATTCATTCACCCCTGTGCACCCTGGAGGAACAAAGAGGGAAAGCAGGGTTAGTAACAAAGTCTTCTAAGAAGACTGGCTTTGACTATCTGGATTTGCTTGAGCTCAATTCCTGGCTCAATTGCCAGGAAGCAATAGTGCAGTGGTTCTCAACCTTTCTAATGCCGCGACCCCCCCCCACGACTTCGGGCTTGCCTGCGAGTCGCCGGACAGCTGATAGCGTGGAAGCAGGAGACTTCACCCGGACGCCGCCATTTGGGTTCTTTTACCCTCTGCGCATGTGCAAAGCATTCTGCGCATGCGCAGAGGGTAGAAGAACTCAAATGGCGGCGTCTGGGCTACCAGCTGTCCGGCGACCCGCAGCATGGCCAAACCGGGACCTTTTCACCCCTGCAGTGACGGTGGCACCAAGATGGCCGGCTAACACGTGCGGCGACCCCTGTGAAATGGTCGTTCGACCCCCAAAGGGGTCGCGACCCACAGGTTGAGAACCGCTGCAATAGTGGAAGGGAAGGAAAAGATAAGATGCCCTTTTGGTTCAGCATCAGTTTCCCCAGATTCTGATGATTAACTTTATTTACAAGAACTTGACAATTATTTCACATACAGCTTCTGAGAAGAGAAGAGAAGAGAAGAGAAGAGAAGAGAAGAGAAGAGAAGAGAAGAGAAGAGAAGGAGAAATTTTCTTAAACCTTTTTCTCTGAGGACTCCTTCCCACTTTTAAAAATTATGAAGGACCCCCAAAGAGTTTTGCTTTATATGGGTTGTATTTTTCTTAGAATTGACACACTCATAGAATACTTATTGAATCATGTAAAAATAACAATATTAAACCTATTAGATATTAACATAAATAAAATATTTTAATGAAACAAACCAATTTTTACAAATAAAAAATAATAATGACATGATTGATATTGTTTTAAATTTTCCCATTTTTTTATTTTGCAGCCCCTGAGAAAGTCTTGGGGGATGATGAGCCATGCTGGCACCGTAGTTAGAGTGCAGTCCTGCAGGCTACTTCTGCTGACTGCCAGCTGACTGCAATTTGGCAGTTCAAATCTCACCAAGCTCAAGGTTGACTCAGCCTTCCATCCTCCCGAGGTGGGTAAAATGAGGACCCAGATTGTTGGGGGCAATATGGTGACTCTGTGAACTGCTTAGAGAGGGCTGTAAAGCACTATAAAGCGGTATATAAGTCTAAGTGCTATTGCTATTTAAGAAACACTGGAATAGAATAAGGCCCTAGTAAATGTACTAGGGTCCTCTGTATGTTGTATTAGTAACATGTTATAATACTTACTTCCTTTTGGAGAAATAGATTCAAGTACCAACATAATTTATTGGCCATAATTCTCTTTTGGCTCTACCAATAATAATGTGGAGAATCCAAAACATCTATTCTTTGTTATTGAGAGACATAATGGAATACAGTTAAATTTCAGAGAATATTCTGCCTTAAAGTCTATAGAGATTCTCAGTCATCCAAGCCATGGTTGTCCCAAAGGTGCTTTTTCAGGAGGCAACTGAACTTTCTTGCTTTTTTTTTTCTTTGAATACATTTCGCTTCTCATCCAAGAAGCTTCTTCAGTCTGACTGGATGGTGGGGAATGGAAGGATTTATATTCCTTGCAGACAGCTGGTCATTTGCATTATTTTAGAGCAGGGCTGTCAATCTCCCGGCCCACGGGCCGGATGCATCACGTACTGGCCACGCCCATGCCCAGTTAGCAAAGGGGGGAAAAGTCCCGATATGTCACGTGATGCTGCCGTGACGACATGAGTTTGACACCCATGTTTTAGAGGGTCATTGAAGCACTTGGAGTGCTTTAACATAAGTGCTTCAATGACCCTCTAAAAGAATGCAAATGACCAGCTGTCTGCAAGGAATATAAATCCTTCCATTCCCCACCATCCAGTCAGAGCTGAAGAAGCTTCTTGGATGAGAAGCGAAACGTCTTCAAAGAAAAAAAGCAAGAAAGTCCAGTTGCCTCCTGAAAAAGCACCTTTGGGATATTCTGCCTCAAATTATGTCCTAGCAGATCTTTTATATCATGCTAGTTCATAAGATACGGTAGTTGTTCTGTTTATCCCTTTTATTCTTAACTGTTCTTATTTCCTCACCACCATTCTGAAATAGTGTGTTTCTCTGCATTTCTACCAAGAGTAACACCTGTTAGGTTCAGTAGTTCTTACTTGGAAGTTCTGTCACTGCTTGCATCCAAACATGGTATAATATATGCCATGGCAGTATCTTTGTACTACCATGTCCCCATGAAGATGTCTTCTAATCTCCATTCTTAGCTGTACCAGTAATACTTTACGCCTTATTCCGACACATTCAGTGACAGCCTAGTTTGGAGGGAAGTCAGGTGACAGAGAATGGCTGGGGACAGAAGCAGTACAAGTAGAACAAGGATTAATAATGGATAGGACACATTTCATCTTGATTATTTTCTGCAGACACCAAGAGTGTGAATAGTCCCACAAACTGATTAATGCATATAGCAGGAAAGGGAAATGTATGTCCCACTTAATTTTCCTGAACAATTGTTCCCACAATCATCACAGTTGGTTATAATGGTTTGGACTACAGTACATTTTCATTTATTGTATTTCATGAATTATCCTGCCTTTCTCCCCCCCTCCCCCCCAGCTCAAAATGTTCTCCCTTCTACCCCATTTTTATTTATAATATCTGTGGAAAGTAGCTTAGATTTAAGGTCATGCTTTGTGCTTAAGCAGTTCATCATAGCGTTTTCAATATATGAAAACCACAAGCACTATTTGTGTATCACCCACAAAAGCAAGCAAACCACACTATGAGTAAGCACAGTGTGTGAAATCAGCTGGTATGCTTAATTTGCAAACTGTTGCTTAATATATGCCAGCTCAATTGGTTTCCCAGATGAATAAGATTTGAACCTGGGTGTGATACATAAACCATCAGTACAAGTCACAATTATATCAAGTGCATTATGACATCATCACACAAGGATGTAAATTACATAATCCATATCATTTGAGTAGTGGCATTGTAATACTCGTGACATCATTCCTTAGAACTCCAAAGTATAGTTCCTTTAAACTGAAGACTTCGTAATGTAGAGAGCCTGGATTTGTGGCCTATTTTACTTTATAAAGAGCTTTCTACTTTATAAACAACCTATTTTATTACCTCAATCACTTGACTGATTAAAAGAGGAGCACCCAGCAAATGGATTTTTATTAGATGTGATAGAGATTTTGGTAAACAAATTAGGATATAGAATTGGAGAACAGACTTAATTTTAAAAATACTTCAGCCAAGATTTCAGACAAAAAAACCATATGTTTATTGGATTTTCCCACTCTACTGATTCCAGGTAAGTCCAGGTTTATAATCCAAAAAATCCATCCAGCAACTGGCTGTAAACTTTGGGAGCTGCAAACAGAACCTATCTGGAAGGCGACGGGGCCGGTGAAACTATCTAACAGTATAGCAAGTCTAATTGTCTTTATGACTACAGTAGTCATGGTATCTTATGATAAATTGTGAAAAAATAATCAGCTATCATGACACAAATGAAATGCAAAAAGCTATGGGAACACATGAAAGTTATAGTTAGTCAAATTGCATTTATTAATCGCACCTTAACTATTTTAGTGTTATCAGAAAATAAATATAAATACCTTATTATTTATAACATCAAGTTATAAATAAATATACGGTAAATACCTTATTTATAACATTAAAATTAGATTCAAACAATTGAAATGGAATTATTTATGGGTACAAAATGTTTAAGTCTTAACTCGAGGAAAAGATGAATGGGAGAACGTGATAGGAATATTTAATTGTTAGAAGATGTTTAATAAGCATTTAATCATTTTACAGATTCATATAAATATCTACATTGGCTGTAAATGTTAATCTTTATAATAATTATTTTAAACATGTCACTCACACTGTTGCAGAACTACTCTCTTGACCCAAAAGTAGAATATTGTTGTATTCAGACATTTTGCCTAACTAGCACAGAGGGACTCAAATAAAAATTGTTGCAGCTACACATGGATTACAGGTAGTCCTCGACTTATTACCACAATTGAGCCCAAAATTTCTGTTGCTAAGCAAGACAGTTGTTAAGTGAGCCCCATTTTACGACCTTTCTTGCCACAGTTATTAAGTGAATCACTGCAGTTGTTAAGTTAGGAACACAGTTGTTAAATGAATCTGGCTTCCCCCTTGACTTTGCTTGTGAGAAGGGCGCAAAAAGAGATCACATGACCCTGGGAAACTGCAACCATCATAAATATGAGCGTCTGAATTTTGATTACATGACCATGGAGATGCTGCAACGGTTGTAAATGTGAAAAACGGCCATGTCACTTTTTTCAGTGCCATTGTAACTTCGAATGGTCACTAAATGAACTGTTGTAAGTCAAGGACTACCTGTATTTGGAATCAAATCCATGTCCAATTAGCTCATAGATCCCCCATCTGAACGCTCAGGAAGCCACTCAAGGACCTCCCAGGAACAACAGCGTGGTATGAATTCAGAGATGGAAAGGGGTATAGCAGGATCCATAGAACTATTCAGGACAGCATTCTTTTCTTGATCTTGTGGTCAAGAGAAAGCCCTATGGAACACGTAAGGAAATACAGGTTTTGTTCCATATAATTTCAAATTCTATTATTCTTTTATATAACCATTTCTCTCAACTAGTATACATGGCCATCAAAAGGAACTCCCCCCCCCCAAGGTAATTGACTATCCTCTTCTCTCATCTATATGATTATTAAATCCAAGAAGTACTAATATAGGTCCTAGTTTCACTGTAGATTTATAATCTTGCCCTACTCTAAGTTGCATTTATTAAGGAGTCCTCCAGAAGGCTTCTACCTTTCTTAGTTTAAATATAAGCAGAGGTATTTGTATAACTAGATACATTATAAAGCAAGGTTTCAGTTAATTTGGAAGGTTTGACTTGCATTCAAGCAAATACAGATTTTCTTTCTCCACATTTGATCAGATACTGACCCTTGTCCCTGCAACCCCATCTATCTAATGCAATCTCCTTTTGAAGTAGTAGGTATTGATGAGACTAAAAATGGCACTAACTCTACTTAAGGAATATGGGACACGGTGGCTCAGTGGCTAAGATGCTGAGCTTGTCAATCAGAAGGTCGGCAGTTCAGCGGTTCGAATCCCTAGTGCCGCGTTACGGAGTGAGCTCCCGTTACTTGTCCCAGCTTCTGCCAACCTAGCAGTTCGAAAGCATGTAAAAAATGCAAGTAGAAAAATAGGGACCACCTTTGGTGGGAAGGTAACAACGTTCTGTGCGCCTTCAGCGTTTAGTCATGCCGGCCACATGACCATGGAGACCACGTCTTCGGACAGCGCTGGCTCTTCGGCTTTGAAACGGAGATGAGCACCGCCCCCTAGAGTCGGGAACGACTAGCACGCATGTGCAAGGGAACTTTTACCTTTGCTACTTAAGGGAAAAAAATCATAGCAAGCTTAGGAAATTAGATTTATTTAAAAACATGTTTCTTTAAAAAAAAGTATAAACACGTTGGACAGTTCATATTTTACCACAGTAGGAAAAATGCATTTCTACTTCATAGTACTAATTAAATAGGAAAAAAGCTGTGCTAAGCAGGATAATAATTGATTACTACATTTGGTAGCAGTTTTAAATGTACTGACTGAGGAGTAACAACTATTAAACACAGTGGGACATGCATAAGGCTGCAGCGATAGCGAGCTGGGTGCCTCAATCCGTCAGCTAATTTTTGAGTGATCCCTTCAGATTCGCAAACTCTTCATATTCAACTATGAAAGACAGTATATAAATAATTGGTTTACTTTAAAAAAAACTATGAAAGAAATCAAGTGAGGGAATGATACTAAGCTCGGATAGAATAGAATAGAATAGAATAGAATAGAATAGAATAGAATAGAATAGAATAGAATAGAATAGAATAGAATAGAATAGAATAGAATAGAATAGAATAGAATAGAATAGAATAGAATAGAATAGAATAACAGAGTTGGAAGGGACCTTGGAGGTCTTCTAGTCCAACCCCCTGCTTAGGCAAGAAACCCTACACCAGACAAATGGTTATCCAACATCTTCTTAAAAACTTCCAGTGTTGGAGCATTCACAACTTCTGGAGGCAAGCCGTTCCACTGATTAATTGTTCTGTCAGGAAATTTCTCCTTAGTTCTAAGTTGCTTCTCTCCTTGATTAGTTTCCACCCATTGCTTCTTGTCCTACCCTCAGGTGCTTTGGAAAATAGCTTGACTCTCTCTTCTTTGTGGCAACCCCTGAGATATTGGAACACTGCTATCATGTCTCCCCTAGTCCTTCTTTTCATTAAACTAGACATACCCAGTCGAAGAAAGCTTGGGTCACTACTTTTTCTCACTACTGTGCAATGGATTCTGGGATTCTCTCAAACTTGTGTGTCAGTGTTATTTTCCAATATTCCAGTAATAATTTACACTCCCATCAGGACCCTTAACTTGGCAAAGGGAGAGAGACAGATGGCAGGACTTAAGTCATTTATTTTGGTGCCTCTGAGTCAGTATTGACTCTTGGCAACTGCCCTGATATATCACTGCATTTTTTTTGGCCAGGATTTCAGAAATTGTTTGCCATTGCTTTCTTCCTGAGGTTGAGCGAATGACTGGCCCAAGGTCACCCAGTTAGCTTTGGGTCTAAAGCAAGACAGGAACTCAAGGTGACCCAGTTTCTAGCTTGATGCCTTAATCAGTACACCTAATCTGGAACTACTTAAATTGAATATCATTGTTGATTTCTCTAGCATTAAGACTTTTGACTGGGACATTAGATACACCCCACCCCCCAAAAAAGAGGCCCTTACCACAGACCTGGGAATCAAATGACTTTAAAAAACAAAGCTGCTGATATCTTCGAATGAATTGGTTTTCCTCAATCAAGAAAATTTATATTAAAAAATGAAAAAAGACAGCACAAATTTGGTGGCTGCCTTTCCTAACGTTGGTTCCAACCTGAAACCTTAAATGTTCAAATTAAGGAAGTATGATAGTACTTTTTAGAGTCCTTGATAATTACCGGTATAATATGCCTGTATATTGAAATCTTATCCTATGGCCTGCATTATATTATAATAATAGCCTACAATTAGATTATATAATACATGGTCCTTTCTTCTGTTCATAAATATCTATATGCTGATCTATCCTAATTGCATAGCAACCTCTTTCATCCTTTTTATTTTTATCCATATATTGAGATATGATTTCTAGCATTTCTGATCCATTGAGTGCATTTACAGTAAATAAATGGGACTAAGCTACAGAATTGTGGATCAATCGTGATCTTGAATAATTCTGTACTGTATTCAGTCATACACAAGTCATCTGAAACAAAACTGGCTTCATTTGGGGTCTATCAATCTCTAATCAAAACATATTTTATAATCACTTTATTTTCTTTTTAGTGGGGCCAGCCACACTGACACTGCAATGTAGGCACAACAGAAATCAGATTTTATATATAAAACTATTAACCATTCAGGAATTATTGCTAAGGTCTATTTTGTTTTCCTGAAAGCTTTGAAAGATGTTGTGAAGAAGAGACAAACTTTAAAATAAAACAAAAAACAAATGCCTCTATTCAAAGCAATAACCAAGAAGGTTTTAATTTAGCCTTTTCAGACCTCACCAATGATTAAAATCATTCTAGTATAGTTTTTATTAAATCCGTCGTGCCCAATGTTTGCAATTTGAAAATTCTAAGTTAAAGGAAAAATGGTATTTTAAACACTATTTATTTAGTATTAAATTACTTTTTTAAACAGTAAGGAAGCAGAACTGCTAGTATAGTCCAATAATAATAATAGCAACCTAGCTGCAGCTTCAGAAGCGCCAGCCATAGGGATATAGGAACATTGTGTATATCTGCCAATTCCCATGGTTGACAACTATGCCATGAACTGCTTTTTGTATTAACGTGTGAAATTAGCCAACCTCCAGCAAAAAAGAGACGAAACAGCTGTCATGCAATACTTACGGATGAAGAACAAGCTTCTCTTTATTGCTGAGGCTCCAGTTAATGGATTTTCACATGTTATGTGCATTATTTTTCTATTAATAGAACTTACATACATGTAACCAATACCTGCCAGTAATGTTCCATATAACAAATTTCTCTTTTTTTTTTCCTGATGAAAAGTCAGCTCCACTGAGCTACATACCATCATATTCTTGGCTGTTAAATACATTTTCAGAACTGTCTATATATTGTACCCTTCCAAATTTTGCCAGATCAGGACTTATGAAGCAATGACTCCTTAGTGGTCACTTTTATTGATAAATAATAGTTTTTTTCCATAACATCACTCCACCAGATATATGGACCTTCTAGTCCATGGGCCTTTCCTAACTTTGGGAAGCTCCTCACCTGATCTGCATTGTTCTTTCTATGCCACAGACTTCAGTTCTTGTCAAATAAAATGTGCACTTTTTCACCGTGCCATCTTTCCCTGATGTAATATCATGCAACATATTCTAGAATTCTACCCTTTATTTCTGAGAAAGCAGTGACATTTCCTTTTCTAAATAAATAAATAAATTTCCGTGAACTGACAGAATGCAACAGTAGGAGGGAACCCAGCTTCCGCTGGCAGTTGGCTTTCTAGCATGCAATTTTAATTACAGAATCAGCATGCTCCCCACACAGACCCATAGGAATTTATTGGTCTAAATGAAGGCAAGGCCAGTCATGGCTACCAATATAAGAGAAAGGGGAACTATAGTTCAGATGCCAAATTGATACTTGTGTCTGAAATGCTATTTAGGATTGCTTGGTTCTGGTGGGTCCCCAAAATAAATTCTGAGAATGAAAGAGTGAATACATGCTGTATACTTGATGTTTTTCATAAGCTACCATTTGAAGGATTATTGATGATCAGCCTGACGTAGTATCTGTGGGCCAAATTATAGTAGAATATTTGGCTGGTCATAAGAGCATCTCGTTGACATTCTGCTTGGAAACGAGACTTACTCATCAAGTGAAGTAATGATCTGTTTGCCACAGTCTATAAACCACAATTGGTTGGGTTCATCCAATACAGGCTAAGCCAAAATCAAATGAACCATACCGTGGCTTAATATGAGTGATGAATCTAGCCTGGAGATCAGTGAGCATGATATGCAAAGTCACTATGTGGCTTTGTTTGGGTTTAGTATTTGTGCAGAACCAAATATTATGGTTTATAAACTCTAGTATATGACTTAATGTGTTTTCTGAATTTAAGCCAATTGTGGCTTATTTACTAAGGCATAATGGGCAGCCTCCTATCCCTCAAATTCCCTTTTTATGACCTATAATCAGTGGTGGGTTGCTACCGGTTTGCCCCGGTTCGGGCGAACCAGTAGCGGTGACGGGAGGCTCCGCCCACCCGCCCACCCGTCATCACGGACGATCTGCGCGTGCACATCTCCGAACTGGTAGCAAAGGTACTGTAAGTGAAACCTATTACTGCCTATAATCCACCTCTTACAAAAATTTCCAGATGACAGCACAATTTCCAGCCCTTTCAGGTGGGGAAACAGAGGAAAAATAAATCCTAAGACATACATCTCACAGTTAAAAAGACAAAATCGACTCCCCCCCCCCAAAAAAATCTGCTTTTTCCCATACATATAATGGTTCATCCAGTAAGTACATTAGATTAGATTAGATTAGATTAGATTAAATTATATTAGATAAGAATTGA
>QLTV01000615.1:597232-621561 GCA_003457575.1 Thermophis baileyi | reverse complement strand
ATCGGCGATCGGTGCGGCAGACGCTGTCATCGTCGCTGCTCTCTGGGTCGTCCAGGTCGCGGAACTCGCAATGGCCGGATGCCTTATGGAGGGCGGCGATATACTGATTTATTGATTCGCCCTCTTGCTGCATTCGCTGCCGAAATTCGTATCGCCGGACGACCTTGGACGGGGTGGGCGCGTAGTGCGTCTTCAGCGTGGCTTGAAGCACTTGCCACGGAACGGTCTGGACCGGTGTTGGGTCTGACAAAGACTCCGCGGTGTCAAACACCTCGGGGCCACAGTGACTGAGAAAAACAGCTCTTTTACGGTTGTCGGTCAGACCCAGCATGTCGTTTGCCTCAAGGAAGCACTCGAAGCGCCGCATATAGGAGTCCCACTTCTCCCGGGTCGGGTCGAAAGGCGCCGGTGGGTGGAAGTTGGACATCGCGGCAGAGAGTAGGCAGAAAGGCAGCTGCCTGGCTGGTTGGAATCGCTGAAGAAGCAGTCACGGTTCTCCTGAACCCAAGCCCTCGTCGCCACTGTTAGATAGTGGGTAGAGATGACAGGAGACAGACTTCCAAAGCAGCTCTTTATTTCAGCTCTTGTGTAAGCAACCAGCAAAGAGCAGTCTGACAGCTTGCCCTTTTATAGGGAGCTGTCAGACAGACCAGCCAATAGCGTTTGAGCTTTTTTCCCGCTCAAACGCTGGACCTGGTTGGAACCATGCAACACAGTTATAACAGTTAGAACATAACACCTAGGATGTCATTGTGTAATTGATTCATTTTTCATTACATTGAACTTTTCCATATCTGTGCTTCATGCATTCCAGGTCCCCATATATTTCTGTCTTTGCAGCTTTAGATTTCCTTTTTTCTGTATGGTAACATCAGCAACTAGGCATCCTGAAGAGTTTAATCTAGCCTTGTCATAAACACCATTAGTACTTGATAAGATCCTCAGCTCTTTCTTAGTAGTATGTGAAGTGGTATGTATTCATGACATAAGGAGTCCATCATCTGGCACTTTATCATCCATTGGTTTATACCATCTATCTATGTGGCTTCTTGGTGAAATATAGGAATATTTACCATTGCATTCTTCCACAGTGTGAAATTATTATGCCTTTGCTGAGGTCAGTAAAGTGATCATCCAACTTCAGTATCGTCCTATTTTGCTGTTGCCAAGAATAGATGCCTGCTTGCTTCACTTGGGCAACTGGGACAACCTTAATGCCTACAGTGATCCTGTTGGGAATATAAACTCTTGGCCTACACTTCTTGTGTTTGTAACTGGAACACACCATCAATACCACTGGGGCAGCATAGTAGGGCACTGGAAAGTTTTAGTAAAGGTTTGTTTTCTTCCACCACCTCTTTAATTGACCTTTATATTTTGAAAATATTGGAGCATCAAGAACATCTCAATAGAGTTAACATTCAGTTTGGGGGGAGGGGAGGCATATGTACTAGCATGGCTTGTCAGCTATGTCACAGATGGTTCAGCTGTAGGTTGTGAGGGTTGAAAAATAACAGGCTCAAAATAGCTTTTCTTCCCAAACTTCCAATACCCATCCATTGGTAAGAGACTCTATTATTTCCCTGAAACTCAGTTTAACTTTTATTATTAACTTTGTTATTTCAAATAATTCCTTCTCCAATTAGAAATCCTCTATATGTACAACATCTGGAATTCCCAGCCAGAATTGCAAGTAGTCAAACCTTCTCTAAAACATTTGTCAGTTCTCTTTAATCCACTCTATCAAATATTTTATTGGAAATCTTGAATATTAAAATCCTGGATCTCTAAAATTATTTTGGGAAAATTTACCAATACATTAAAAGACAAAAAGTTGAGCATAAAATATATATGTATTTTTTTAAAAAAAAAAGTTTTGACAGATAATATGATTAACTTTTGATGCCATATCTGAAAACAAGTAGAATAGAATAGAATAGAATAGAATAGAATAGAATAGAATAGAATAGAATAGAATAGAATAGAATAGAATAGAATAGAATAGAATAGAATAGAATAGAATAGAATAGAATAGAACTGGAAGGGACCTTGGAGGTCTTCTAGTCCAGCTCTCTGCTCAAGCAGGAGAACCTATACCATTTCAGATAAGTGACTGTCTAATCCAGGGCTGTCAAACTCCCAGCCCACGGGCCGGATGTGTCACACACTGGCCACGCCCACGCCCGGTTTAGTGAAGAGGGAAAAAGTCCCAATACATCATGTGACGCTGTCGTGACAATGTGAGTTTGACACCTCTGGTCTAGTCTCTTCTTAAAAACCTCCATGGATGGAGCGCCCTTGATTTCTGAAGGCAAGCTGTTCTGTTGGTTAATTGTCCTCTGTTAGGAAGTTTCTCCTTAATTCCAGGTTGTTTCTCTCTTTGGTTAGTTTCCAACCAAAATTTTCTTCAATTTTTTGCTATTTAGTCACACATTCAAAAAGGAGTTATAGTGTACTAATGACTTAATATATAATGTCTTTGAAATTCATAAATTCATAGATTCAGGCAAAATAATATACTTTTTGATTGCAAAATTCATTTGAAGTATGTTGCTGATTACTTGATATTTATTTAAAACAAAAATTGTGAGATGGAAATTTAGTGAAATTTGCTTTGTCCAAAAATGGCATGTAGTTTTCTACCAATGAGAAAAGAGGTTTTCAAAATTTAAAATTCAGTTAAAATAAAACTGACCCAAATGGAGAGGGAGGAAGCAAAGTGCACACAGAGAGGAGGTGGCTTAATACAATCAGAGCTAACATGTCAGTTAAGATCACCTGGAGATGTCCCAACAATAGTTTTTCTGAAGGCTCAGCTAAAGTTGATATATTATTTCTGTTAGAATCTGGCTGATTCTTTTTTAAGGATTCTGTAAGAGCCTGAAAAAAACCACAACTTTAAATAATTCACTCATTAAAATTAATCCAACTTTGAGAAGAGTGGCACATTTTTTTACAGTCATGCATAAGGGCAAAACATTTCTATCTGTATTTTTTAAAAAATAGAAGACATTATGTTTGTACGTACCAGGTTCAAAGCATTTTTCCCTGAATCACGTTTATGTATTAAGACATCTCTTTGAGAGACATTCAAATGGTATATTGTTTCCTAATAGTTGAATCTTGGATATAGCAATAGCAATAGCAATAGCAATAGCACTTAGACTTATATACCGCTTTATAATGCTTTACAGCCCTCTCTAAGCGGTTTACAGAGTCAGCATATTGCCCCCAACAATTTGGGTCCTCATTTTACCCACCTCGGAAGGATGGAAGGCTGAGTCAACCTTGAGCCTGGTGAGATTTGAACTGCCAAATTGCAGGCAGCTGGCAGTCAGCAGAAATAGCCTACAGTACTGCACTCTAACCACTGCACCACCATGGCTCATACAGTAGTTCTAGGGATTTTTGGATTGGTGACGGTTTGTATATTACTGCCTCACTTATCTAGAAAACTGCTGGATGCTTGTTGCATCCAGGACTCCTTCCTATCTGTGCTCTGACAACTATTACTCAGACCTTGATCCTGGTTGTTTTTGAGTATTTGCTGCTCTCTGGACTCATATCTGTTTTATCTGACATCAGTCCTGGCTGTAGATCAGAGGTGGGTTCCTCCCGGTTCGGACTGGTTCGCCCGAACTGGTAGCGACCCGCTGGTGATGTCACGATGATGTCACGGATCCGGTTCGGTCGGTGCTGGTCTGTGGGCGCCGCCATCTTTTTTTTGAATTTTTTTTATTTATTTTTTTCTTCTGCGCATGTGCAGAAGCCGAGTTTCCGGCACTGCGCATGCTTCGCCATCTTGTTTTTGGCTTTTTAAATATTTTTTATTTTTTTGCACTGCGCGTGCGCCCACGAGGCGTGGCCACGCGGCGCGGGAGGAAGCGAACTGGCAGCGAGGTAAGTTAGAACCCACCCCTGCTGTAGATCTGCACAAAATAGGACACATCTCCACAGGCATTCAGCTTTAGAGTGGGATAGATAACTGATATACACTGACACCATCTTGATGGTAGAAAAGCTCACGAACGTGCTTCCTGTGGAGACTGATTTGTTTCCATAGTAAGTATTTCTGTGGCATATTCTGAAAGCATGTTCATTTCAAGAAGACAGATGAAATCTTTCTGCTTGGTTTAAATATGCAATACTAAGTTGTAATTTTCTTTTATTCTGTAAATGGTTCTAAATATTGATTTGGAAGGCAGTAGAAATATCTTTTAGAAGGATCTTTGCCCTCCTGTATAAGGAATGATCCTTTAAAAAAAGAAGAATCCATGTTCCTATAATCATATCGCATGCTGACTTAGTCACAAAAGTTTTAAAGAGATCAGAGTTTAATGCTATATTTGAACTTGGCCTCTTGCTTTATTCTTACTTTTTCATTTGTAGGGATGAAATTAAAGTTTCTGTTGTGTTTGTTTTATGGAGCCCTATGGTAGGACACTTAAAACTTGTTAGGGTCCTGAGAAAGTCAAGTGTTAAGGGTTTGGTCTTAGGGGTTTTTTTTTTACACTGAATATTATCTCAGCAGAATTCCCTTTACCAAACTGTTGTCAAAATGCTGAAAATACTTTTCATATAAGAAAGAGCTTGGCACTCTGTTATCTCAGATCATGGATCTTTATTACTGATATGCAAATAATGGACATCCTAAGGGGTTTATTCTGCCTTTATTATTTTTTTATAAATAACCCAAGGTACTGAATTTATATACACATGTACATACACATACACACACACAATAAGTATTTCTTTTACTTTGCTTGCCATAAAACGAAACTATGATAAGCAAAAACTGTCCATATTCTTAACTATTATATTTGAAGTATTATGACCCTAAAATCTTTGTTTCCACCTACTCATGTTCCCTTCTCTTTAAGGATCAACTCTAGAGTATTTAACTGGGCCATTTTATTTATTTTTCCCCTTTAGTTCTTCATATTTGGGTTCTTTTTTTGTATGATGCGCTCTTTTCTACTGGGAGCATTAACATAACTCCACAGGAGCTGCCTTGTGGAACAACAAACTTTACTTAACAGCGTTAAGCCTTTTTCTTTACATAGATTAAATTTAATCTTCCAGATTTTGGGTTTTTTTTGCTAAGATTCTTCATACATGATTCCCCATAGGTACCAAAAATCACATCAGTTTCTTTCTAATGCCAGGATACTTTAAAAATGTTAGTCATGCTGTACAGAAAAAGAAATCCATACTCTAGATTATGCTGAACCAACTAAAACTCATAACTAAGTTATCTTCAGGCACTATAGAAACCAATGGCTGGCTACCAGAGTTTGAGGAAAATGAGACAACTGCACTCACTTTGTCCCCATTTTTTCAGAATGTGTAGTGGAGAATCTTTATCACCAAGACTACACAGCTAAAAATCCTGAGATTTCCAGGTGTAAAATGGCTTTGAGGGTTTTTCAGACCCCAGTCAGTCATTGGAAAGAAATATTGTTGCCATCAGTTCCCATTTTTGAAAATAAAAAATACAGCTTTAACTCCAGCATATCTGGAGTGTGCCATAGTGAACAAAAGCTAGGATAAGCATCCTCTGATCTTTATTATTTCTCAGGTTATTCCCACAAGCCCCAGGTGGTGAAACTGCCTCTGTTGTCTTAGTCACAGGGAAGATTCACACTTTCTGCTTGGTCCATTGCCAATACAAGTTACTCAACAGTGTAGGAATAGATGATGTTGTGCTTTTCCCACTCCAAACCACTGAAAATGCACCTTTCACCTGTGCTTCTCAGCTTCAGTTCAAAACTGCTATTTTCTGAGACTATCCATCTTAAGCCCTTCAGAGAGGGCAATCTCCAGTGCTTTATTCAATTCTAGCAGAGCTCTGATTGGCTGCAGTGCAGGCACACCCTTTCCTTCAAGCAGCCAGTTGCTGTTGTTGGCTCCTATATTCTTTGCTGTCCAGCAATTGCTGTTTTTAATCATCTTGCAGTTGAACCAATGAAGCTGGTTACCTATCTCAAAAAATCTATGTTCACTCAACCCTAACAACGTCCAAGAAGGCATCCTGTTTCTGCACAAATTTGCTGAGCACACACACCCGGCTTTCCCACCTCTTCCCCCCCCCCCACCCCCACAGTGCTCCAAAGTTTCTTTTCCATTTATTTTTTAAAACATCTTTACGTTGCATCATAGGATTGTTGATATTTGGTATCTATGGAGCTGAGATGTACACATAAAAGGACAACCTGTGCCATGTTGCTTTATATTATAGGATGAGAGCGATGAGTAAAGAGTCCTTCGGGAGTTGGGCGGCATATAAATTTTATAAAATAAAAATAAATAAATAAATCCAAAGGAGAGAAAAGGGTTTCTGTTAGTGTCAAAGGAGGTGGCATGGGAAACATCTGGGAAAGCAAAGGAAAGGTTTGAAGACTAGCAAGAATGGAACAGAGGAGGAGGAGGAGGAGGAGGAGGAGGAGGAGGAGGAGGAGGAGGTTATGTTAATATTATCCAGTCATATCCAACTCTTGGCGATTCTATGGGTGAGGTCTCTCTACGTCTTCCAATCTTGCACTATTTCTTTGAGTTGTTCTATGCTCTGGCTGGTGTCAGCTTTGGTATGGTCCAGCCACTAACTCTTCCAAACATACTTGCTTTCTCCAATGAGTGATCAATGCCTGGAATTCACTACCTCACTCTGTGGTTTCTTCCCCAAACCCAAAAAACTTTAACCTTAGACTGTCTACTGCCGACCTCACCCCATTCCTAAGAGGTCTGTAAGGGGCGTGCATAAGCGCACCAGCGTGCCTACCGTCCCTGTCCTACTGTCCTATTGTCTTCATCTATCTGTATTCACCTTGGTTATGTTTATGTTTATGTTTATACCTATACCTGCTATCTTGTACATGTTTGACAAACAAATAAATAAAATAAAAATAAAATAAATAAATTCCCCCATATGACATGGCCAAATTAATTGAGACACAGTTTCATGATTTTGCCTTCTTGGACTTTGCTGTCCAAGGAGGAACAATCCCTAGGCTTTCCTTTCCTGTGCAGATAGGAAGGGCCAAAAGGAAGAGAACAACCAATAAGGTCTTGTGGTAGCTTAGTCTCACCTGAGCCCTAACCTAGCTGTATTGCCAATCCACTGAAATCTGGATTGGAATTTCTGAAGTCAACTGAAGAAACAGCTGGGAATTGCATGGAAAAACAGCAGCTTAAACTGCTGTACAGAATTGTTCACAGGCTTGCACTAAATTCCTGTTTGTTGTGCCATTGTGTATTAAGTTAGCCAGAATGAATGGACTTATACCACACAATAAATTGTAGTAGCTTAGTATATATATATATAAAGCAAGCCCTGTGGTAGCACCTTTGATAAATACCTTCTCCTTCTTTCTAATTAATAGAAATAAAAACAAAAGTTGCCAAAAAGAAACTCTCTTGGCTGGACATCAGACACCTCTCTTTTTCCCCCCTTTCCATCTCCCAAATTCTTTGGAGAGTCTCTGCAAGTATTTAGTTTTCTTTCATCTTCTAATCACTCACAATGGCACCAATTAGCTTTTTTGGAAGGATCCCATTTTGTTTCAAGTGGCATTCTGAAGTTGCTAGAATCTGTTTAGAATGTATCTGAATCATCGATACACTCTTAGCAATTTGACAGGATTTTGTGTGGGATTAAAAATCTGACATGCTTAATAGCTTGAGAGATCCCCTCCTCCATTAATATAACAATCTACTGCTGGGTTCTTTTCCAGAAGTTTATAATATACCATCTAGAAAAGAATTTGAGTGAACATTGCAAAGTATTATTATTTTTTCCTCCTTTTTCAAGAATTTAGCCTATGGTTTAGACTACAAGGATTCCTAACATCGGTATTTGGCAATCTAATCCACATAAACATAAAATCCACATAATCCCAATGAAATCATCGATATTTCCTGCAACGGCCCCAAGTTCAAGAACAGTGATGGCTCGGTGGCCCCACGCTTCTGCAGAGTCGTTTGCAAGAGCGAAACCAGCAAATGCAAATTCATTTCCACAATAAACTCACTTGCCAAAAGCTGCACATACCATAGGAAACTTCGTTCGTGGCCCAACCTGTCCATACTGCAACGTGCCCGTGCCCGCAAGCTCCGCTCAGAACTCAAAAGAGGCCAGGACCAAGGAGAGACTGACCTGTACATAGACTACCGCGCTGACTGTATCAAACGCAAGATCAGTGGCTCCCATCCCAACAACCGCCCCCCCATCAACCAAAACAAGGCATGCATGCCCCCAACTTCCTCCAGGTCCACCCCTACAGGCTTAAAATGCAAGCTACTTAATGCAAGAAGCCTCACAAACAAAATGCCTGAATTCCTACTGCTTCTAACTGCGGCCCTATTCAACCTTATTTTTGTCTGCGAGACATGGTTGAATGTATCCTTTCCAGACTCCATTATTACAGTAAGTGACTATCACGTTTTCCGGTTTGACCGTGATAATCGTAGAGGGGGTGGTGTTGCTATCTTCTATAAAAAGTCCCTAGGTCTGAAAAAGATAAATACACAGGAGCTTGCTCTTCCTGAGACCATTGTCTGCGAACTGTCCCTAAATACCACAGTTCATTTCTTACTATGTTATAGAGCCCCTGATTACGACCTTGGTCATACGAACAAGCTAACTGCAGTACTAACATGGGCAGCTTCCTGCCCACACCCCCTTATCTTTCTTGGTGACCTCAATTTGCCACTTATTAATTGGACCCTAAACGAATGTACAACTGAACCTATACATGCAACCCTGTACAATGCTGTTACGACTCTGGGGCTGGAGCAGTTGGTAACGAACAACACTAGGCTCAACAATTGCTTAGATCTCATCTTCTGCAATAGCTTAAACTCAATTTATGGCCTACAAGTTAAAGAACCTTTTTCCAACAGTGATCACAGCATGATTGATTTTTGTCTCAATGTGTGTCCTTCCAAAGAGGGTCATAATGATGGGATTCCAAATTATAACTTTAAAAAAGCCAACTATGATCTCATAGCTGCCGACCTCGCATCTCTTGATTGGCACTTTCTGTTCACAAGTTGTATAACTACAGAAGACCATTATAATACTTTTTTGCTCGAAGTCAATCGAGTCATTAATCTATACGTACCTAAAATAACCCCTAAAGTCAAAAAAACAAAAACAAATTACCCATAACAATAAGAAAGTTACAATCCAGAAAAAAATCTCTTTGGAGAGAAAACAAAACTGGCTATGTAGCCAACTTTAAAAACTACTACAAAGCCTTATGCCGCCAGATAAAGGCCGAATGTACCAATCACCATTGCAAACAGGAGGAAGAGCTGCTAAACTCGAACTCCTCCTGAGCCTTCTATAATTTCGTAAATGCCAAACTTAAAGACTTGAAAACTATCCCACCCCTAAAAGGGCATAATGGGGAAGACTGTAACGATGAAGCTGCTAAGACCAACC
This sequence comes from Thermophis baileyi, assembly GCA_003457575.1. Taxonomy (NCBI): domain Eukaryota; kingdom Metazoa; phylum Chordata; class Lepidosauria; order Squamata; family Dipsadidae; genus Thermophis; species Thermophis baileyi. The sequence continues at coordinate 612,119 of QLTV01000615.1, read as the reverse complement.
TCTTCAATACGTTCTTCAGTTCAGTCTTTGTCGACAGCAATGGCTGCTGCCCCCCATTTCCTAATTGTACCACAACAAATTGTAACGATTTACTACATATTGATTTTACAGTAGATAACATTGAAACGGCACTATGTAACCTAAAGCCATCTCTATCTATTGGCCCTGATGGATTTTGTGCCTACTTTTTGAAAAAGCTTGCCACTGCACTAGCTGAACCTCTATGCATAATCTATGAGGTACCTTCAGAACCAGCTCCTTGCCCAACCTATGGTCATTAGCCACAGTTATACCTATCTTTAAAAAGGGAGACCCTAGTCTAGTAGAAAATTACAGACAAATCTCACTGTGTTGCATCATCTGTAAAGTTATGGAATCAATTATAAACCAATCCATCACCCTCCACTTAGAGACAAACAACCTGCTATCTAACAAGCAGTTTGGTTTTAGAAATAATTTGTCCTGTAATCTGCAACTCCTACACTGTAGAAACTTTTGGACCACACATCTTGACCAGGGTAAAGCAATAGATGCAATTTACATAGACTTCTGTAAAGCCTTTGACTCAGTAGTGCATGACAAACTACCATTGAAACTAAGTTCCTATGGCATCTCTGGATCCCTGCACAAGTGGATAGCCACGTTCCTGTCCAACAGGCAACAAATAGTCAAAATAGGGAGGGCCCAATCAAATCCAGCACCTGTTAACAGCGGTGTTCTCCAAGGCAGCATTTTAGGACCAACACTCTTTCTGCTTTACATCAATGACCTATGTGATCATATTAAAAACAGCTGTCCTCTTCGCTGATGACGTAAAATTATTTAACACCACTGACAATGCTGCTGCCCTACAAAGCGACTTTGACTATGTGTCTGAATGGTCGCGTAATTGGCAACTCCAAATTTCAACTAATAAATGCTCTGTCTTACACATTGGCAAAAAAAATCAGAACACCAAATACAAGCTGGGCAGAAATGATCTCGTAGATGACCCTCACTATGTCAAGGATCTAGGAGTACTCATCTCAAACGATCTAAGCCCCAGAGCTCACTGTAACAACAAAACAAAAAAAGCATTAAGAGTTGTTAACCTAATTAAGCTGTAATTTTGGCCCAAGAGTTCAAGAGTCCAATATTTCCCAAACATAACAACTCATAAAAACCCAAACTTCATTTTGAATAGTCATCCTTGAGAAATTATTAGACAATATCATTGCTATCTCAGATCTTACATTCCTAATCAATTTCAATGCCAACTCCTTGTCTTTAATTCAGCTAACAGAACATAAATGTATCTGAAAACCAACATTCTTACAAACCTCAAAAGCCTGCGGTCCGATCTAAGCATAGTACACAAAATTGTCTGCTACAACGTCTTACCTGTCAACGACTTCTTCAGCTTCAACCACAATAATACACAGGGAAACAATCGATACAAACTCAAGGTAAACTGCTCCAAACTCGATTGCAGAAAATACGACTTCAGCAACAGAGTGGTCAACGCCTGGAATGCTCTACCTGACTCAGTTGTTACAGCCTCAAACCCTCACAGCTTCAACCTCAAACTGTCTACCGTGGACCTCACCCCATTCCTAAGAGGTCCATAAAGGGGGCATGCATAAGCGCACCAGCGTGCCTACCATCCCTGTCTTACTGTCCCGATTTATCTGTACTTACTTCCTTTGTTTTAAGTTTATGTTTATACCTATATCTGTTATCTTGTACATGTTTGACAAACAAATAAATAAATAAATGAACTTTAGATTTCTGTGACTTTGTGGAGATTCATGTTTTCCGTATAAAAATACCTTTTGATTCCCTACAGATGAAATGGAAGGTTTTTTTTCCATTTCTAGAATTGAAAAAGGATTCATTGCTAACTGCAAGGAGAAGTATCTATTTTTTTTATAGCCTTAAGTGTTTGAAATATATTTCTGTATTGATACAAATGCATTGCACAGAACTACCTTGCCTTAGTAGGTGGTCAATTATTCAGCATGTAATCCATTTAAAATTAAAGGCACATTATTTATTCTATGCTTTACATTTTCTATCCACAGGCCAGTTTTTCCAATATATTTTGAGAAAATTTTTATTTGCTTTTGTTACTGGATACCATCCAAGAAAAAAAATGTAGTTTTAATTTAGGCTATCTGTAAAAAATCTTCTGCATTTATAATAAGCTCTCCATTTACATTTTAAACAGCATGCCCAGTTACGTAGAAGAAAACAAAGTTTTGGTGCAATTCATCCAGGATTTTGCTTACACAATTGAGCAGATACCCAACTTTTGGAGACTGTAGGCACATTTGGAATGTGAGAATGTGCTTTAGATAGTCTCACGAAATGGCTACTGTGGGTTGCTGCTATGAATGTCATAAAACATTCCTCTATTGGAAAACAAAACAAGCAACAGCCTGCAGCTCCTCACCATTTTTCCCCCCTAAGAATGTCTGTTAGATTTATGTGAAGCCCAGAGGTATTGGTTAAATACAGGCTGTTCTTGAGGCGGGTGCTTCACTTAGCAGCATGCTAGCTTCTCTTTATTTTTTAATAATGAATGTAAGCAATAAAAATTAGTAGGTCTAGGAAATAGGCAGCCACATGGTTGCTAGTGAATACCGTATTAGAGACCAGGAAATAGAATATCTGCATGAAGTAAGTATAGTATTACAATTATTTGATGCCCCAATATGGTGATATGAAATATGTGGTTCTTTAAATGTTGCTGAATTACTACTCCCAGCACCTCCAGCTACCAGTATTGGTCTCTGGAGGAATATATCATCAATAAAAAGGAATCTTATCATCAATAATTAAAAGATGTTTAAAGGTAAAGGTAAATGTTCCCCTCGCACATACTGTATGTGCTAGTCGTTCCCGACTCTAGGAGCCGGTGCTCATCTCCATTTCAAAGCCAAAGAGCCAGCGCTGTCCGAAGACGTCTCCGTGGTCACGTGACCGGCATGACTAAATGCCGAAGGCACACGGAACGCTGTTACCTTCCCACCAAAGGTGGTCCCCATTTTTCTACTTGGATTTTTACATGCTTTCGAACTGCTAGGTTGGCAGAAACTGGGACAAGTAACGGGAGCTCACTCCGTTATGTGGCGCTAGGGATTCGAACCGCCGAACTGCTGACCTTTCTGATCGACAAGCTCAGCGTCTTAGCCACTGAGCCACCGCATCCCTTTAAAAAAAGATGTTTACCCCTACCTTAATTTGTGTTCAGATTCTTGGCCTATAGCTTCTATGAAACTCAATTTGATTTATTTATACCTGTGACATCCAAGAAAATGTTCACTATGCAAAAATATCTGTGTGAAATATATTGAGGTGCTTAACATTTATTATATTTAGAGGACCACAACTGATAGATAGTTTGTCTAGTTCAGCAGTGACTGGCTGTCCAAGATTTCACACAAGAATTCCTTTTCCTCACCCTACCCCACTCTACCTGCAAAGAATAAGCACAAAGAATTCCATGGTATCTTTTACAGCTACAGCTACCACTTTAAGTAGTAGATACTGCTGTCCCAAAGAGTATGTTGCTTTAAAAGAAAAAACACATACTGTTCTTAATCAGAACAACTGATCCATTGTTTAGAAAAGAGCTAAACCAGCTATACTAGGGTTGTCAAACTGGCGGCCCGTGGGCCAGATGCATCATGCGCAGGCCACGCCCACCCCAGCTCCACAAAGGGAAAAACATCGCGAAATGTCATGTGACAGCAATGTGACACCGCGAGTTGGACACCCGTGAGCTATACAAAACACCAATTTTCTTTGTTGTGGAAAGATTGTTCCCTTCCTTAACAATGTATCTTTGCTTTTTTTGCAAAGCTCACCCCAATAAGTAAATTGTTTTCTAACTTAAACCTCTTCTTCCTGGAGAAACTGATAATTCCTGATTGAATTAGGAATAGGTGATGACTTCCATAAAAAAGGGGGTTTAAGAGCTACCAAGTCTTCTGAAAGCTATGCCTGTCCATCAGGGGTGGGTTCTAACTTACCTTGCTGCTGGTCCGCTTCCTCCCGTGCCGCATGGGCACGCCTCATGGGCGCGCGCGCGCATGCGTAGTGCCGAAAAATTAAAAAAAATCCCCCCCAAAAAAAGCTGAAAACAAGATGTTGACACATGCGCAGTGCCAGAAACTCGGCTTCTTCACATGCGCAGAAAAAAATAAATAAATAAAAATCCCCCAAAAAATTTTTTTTTCAAAAAAAAAAAATCCAAAAAAAAGATGGCGGCGTCCACGGACCGGCGCCGACCAAACCAGCTCTGTGACATCACCATGGTGTCACCAGCGGGTTGCTACTGGTTTGGGCCAAACCGGTCCGAACCGGGAGGAACCCACCTCTGCTGTCCATGTCCCAATGTTACTGTTTCTAAAATATCATTCAGACTGCCTCATCCAAATTAGAAAAAAACAAAAAAGCAACAGATTATAGCCTTTGTTTCTTACCAATTACATCCTAGCATGATTTCTGAGATGAAACATATCGCAGGCAAACAGTGGGGTGCCCATCCACATATTTCAGCATTATTTTCTCTTTTTTTCCCCTTCCCTTCCTTATGGCTATCAAGCAGTGCTAAAGCTGTTGCTTGTTTATTCCAGCACTACAGTTTTGGTAAAAAGACAGAAGACATGCCATTTTATAATAGGCTTTTCAAAAACAAACAAAAAAACCCTGTGTTGAGACAATGGCAATATACAGTACAAAATAAATCCTAAATCTTGCTTTTCTGCCCATGAGCCTATTCTATTCTAAATTATTCTAAGTTTTATGTTTGGTGACTGATAAGTGTTTCTTTTTCTTCAAAGAGACAAAAAAAAAAAAGCCATCCTGTTTGAATGTTTGCTTCTGTTGTTGAAACAGAAACAAACTCCCTGCACTCTGGATTAGTTCCCGATTTACTCTAAATTAAACAACTGAACCAGTTACTTAAAGAATTGAAATCATCTAAGATGGCAAGTATTGCAAATGATTTCATTGCAAATTGCTTTACTGACCAACCAAACATGCCAGTCACATTTATTGAATTCTGTGACATAACAAACACTTCTGCCTTGTAGATAATATATTAACTTGTCTGTGCTTTAAGAGAGCCAGTACATCTTTAATGAAAGTACCATGGGGTGTTGGTCCCCCCCCCATCTTTGAAAGAGCTTTCTGTATCAGGATGCTCTGTTTCTGGAATAGCTTCTATAGCAGTTATGCCTGACCAAAAAGATATTGTAGTTTTTAAGCACCACTTTAGTTTTTTTTATAATTTGAACAAGCATTTTTCAAATGCTAGTTTATTTCTTAGGCAGATGAAATACTTTATTGAAATATTGCTAATTCTCCATATATCATAGATTCCCAGGTGATGTACGAGCCACTTTGATGAAGTGGTTAAGCATTAGACTAGAAACCGGGAGACTGTGAGTTCTAGTTCTGCCAGGCACAAAGTCAGCTAGATAACCTTGACCCAGTCATTCCCTCTCAGCCACAGGAAGGAGGCGATGCAAACCATTTTCAAAAGCCCTTCTCAAGAGCACCACCAACTGATTTGAAGGCACACTCAAGCACACTTACATAACACAAACAATATAGAAAACAGAAAACTGATGGCAGAAAAAAACCTAGTCATCCATCAAGTATGCCCTTTGAGATTGTTTTATTTTATTTTACTTTTATTTTATTTATTTTATTTTTAAATGTCTTGTTGGATGATGAACATGCGTTTATCCCAAGCATGTTTAAACCAGGGGTGGGCGCACCTCGTGGGCGTGCCTCATGGGTGCGCTTCGCGCGCGCGCGCATGTGCAGTAACAAAAAATCCGGGGGGAAAAACCACAGCCGAAAAAAAGATGGCGACCGCATGCACAGTGCTGGAAGTTGGCTTCTGCGCATGCTCAGAAGGAAATAAAAAATAAAAAAATTCAAAATAAATAAATAAATAAAATTCAAAAAATTTTTCAAAAAACAGATGGCGGCCCCCACGGACCGGCACTGACCAATCCGGTTCGGTGACGTCATCGTGACATCACCAGCGGGCCGCTACCAGTTCGGGAGAACCGGTCCGAACCGGGAGGAACCCACCCCTGGTTTAAACTCAGTTATTGATGACTGACCCACTTCTTCCACTGGAAGGTGGTTCCAAGCTTCCATTACTCTTTCTCTGAAGTGATGATGATGATGTTATCCATTCAAACAAGTCCGACTCTTGGAAATTCTATGGACCAGTTCTCTCCATATCTTCTGATCTTACACTATTTCTTTGAGTTTTTCTATGCTCAGGCTGGTGTCAGCTTTGATATTGCCCAGCCACCATGTTCTTTGCCTGGTTTCCTTTTACCACTAATTTTTCCAAACATAATTGCTTTCTCCAGTGAATTAGCCGACATGACATGGCCAAAATAAGTGAGATTTAGGTTCATGATTTTGCTTTCTAGTGACAAGTCTGGTGTTATGCACTCCAGTAGCTTGTTAGTCACCTTTGTTGTCCATCGAATATGCAGGAGCCTTCTCAAGCACCACAACTCAAACTTTCTAACATTACTTTTGAAATTCCCTTCTGTCAATTTCAGGTTATGCCTCCATGTTCGTGATTATTGAAAACATTGCCTTCTGGAACCTTATTCACACCCTTAATATATTTAAAGATTTCAATCATGTCCCCCTTTTCCTTCTGTCCTCCAGGCTGTACTTATTCAGTTCCTCCAGTCTCTCCTGATATGTCCTTCAGACCTTCCTTGCACCATTTCTTTTTTTAAGTGAGGTCTCCAGAACTGGACACTGTGTTCCAAATTGGGTCTGATTAAACCCCAAATATTGGGATTAGGACCTCCTTTGTCGTCCCCCCCCCCCGGCGCCCCACTCCCCACCTCCCTGGCGCCCCAAATTGGGTCTGATTAAACCCCAAATATTGGGATTAGGACCTCCTTTGTCGTCCCCCCCCCCCGTCGCCCCACTTCACAGCTACCTGGCGACACTGTTTATTCATTTTACACTCAACTGCTAAGAGCACACCTAAATCCTTTTCTTCTGTTGTTCTGTCTAACACTGTACCCCCCAATGCTATACCCTGCCAAAAGATTTTTTTTCCTAATATGGTAATGCACATGTGAGAAAATAATTTAGTAGCCATTAAAATAGAATTTTATGGCTCTTAATTTTATTGCATTAAGAAATTTCTGTTTTGCAGTTTTGTTGTATGGAATCTTTTATTTTTTGGATAAATCATTCTGAAAACTTTATTAACTAGATTTAGGCAAATTTATGCTCTGTGAAGTCAATTTTACACTCCTTTAACCTCATCTGCCCAATGTCTTACTAGGTACTCTGTATCAGCCATGACCTTGCTCTATCTTTTGCATTCTGTAAAGTTGCCCATGTATGAACCTGGTATAAGCAAAATAGCACTAGAAGAAGTAAATGTTACCTAGCTCAGGGAATATCAAATTTTGCACAGGCATATTGAAATCTTCTGGGAAACAAACAAAAAATGAACTATGAAGGCCAGAACAAATCAAATTGCCCTCTACCATAAAACAACTCATTGTGGACCATGCATGCTAGGTGACATTGGAGGGAGGGGCAAAAATCTTATAATGGGAGAAAGAAGAACAGCAAGGAGTATCCTAAATCAGTAGAATATTAAGCAGAAACATCATCACTGCCACTTTTTGACTCAAGTCCCATTTCATAATCTATAACATTAAAAGCTTTTGACCTTATTCTGGTCTACTTATGTAATAATTCTCCAGCTGTAGTCCAGCACAATCCTTTGGAGGAGGTTTTCTGGTGAAGTTGACAAGTCTAGAAGAAGAACAACGAAATGCTATGGTTGAGATTGGCCTCTTTCTAAAGCAACCAGTTCCTCCTCTTTCAGAGTAATAACCAGTTTAAACATTTATCCAAATAGAGCAAGATCACATTTTATGGAAACTGCCCCATTTTTTCTCATCTTCAAGATAGCACTTTCATTCTGTAAATGCTACATTTTTAACTATTACCTATAGAGCACAAACCAAACCACCATATAATACCTCTGTATGTCTAATTTATAATTTTTCTTCCTCAGACAACTTGAGAACTTTATCAGCTTCTGAGATGTCAATGCAAATTACAACTTAATAGCTCAGATGCCTTGCTAGGCTGATGTAGCATGACTATCCCTGCAGTTTGCTTAACAGGGACTTTGTGATAAGGCTAATCTTGCTTTTGCTCTATAAGGTGTTATCTGTGCCATGGGAAGGCTGGTGTTGTTTTATGAGGTCTTCAGCTCTCCTCCAATTTGATTTCTGAGAAGAGGAAAAGTGAATTGCTTCCTGAATGCCAGTCAGTTGGGCTGCCTGCTGAGCCACCATTTGCTGTGGTACTCTCAAATTGCCCATTTAGAATAGTCTCAGATGGTTCCTTGATCACACTGGTAGAAGACCAAAGACTTATTTCCCTTTCTGAAGTTTCCTCTTGAAAAATCCTGCCATATGTGACTCGGGTACCGATTGGATGGCTCTGTCTTTGACCGACCTTCACTTGAATGTATAAAATACCTCCATACAGTTATTCAAGAAATTCTCTTTGCTGATGAGTGTGCATTCCTGGTGTACAAAAACAGTGGTTTACAGTTGATGCTGACAAATACTCAGATACCGCTATGCTCTTCGGCCTGACCATCAGTTTCAACAAGATTGAAGTATTTTACCAGTCTGTAACAAATACCAAACCTGCAGAATCAAAAATTAGTGTTGACTACAGTCAGCTGATAAATGTAAACAGCTTTAAATACTTGATAATAATCTCAAATAATGGGTCTTTGGACAAAGAAATGGACTCTAGAATCAGTGAAGCCAGCCTGGCACTGTGACAACTGCATATTAGAGTGTTCAATCAACCTAGCATCCATACCACCACAAAGCTGAAAGCCTACAGAACTGTAGTTATGCCTTCTCTCCTATATGGATGTGAGTCTTCACTCTGTACAAAAAGCACATCAAACAGCTGATGAAATTTCACATGTGTACTCTCTGCTCCATCTCACCTTTCATTGACAAGACCTTGGATCATGTATAGTCTAACAGCACTGAGCCCCTGATTATTAGAGCACAAATGAGGTGGGTGAGACATCATCAGAATGGATGACCACTGTATGTCTTGCCAGTTGCTCAATAATGCACTGGAATCTGGAAGAGAACTTGAGGTCAACCACACAAGTGCTACAAAGATGCAGTGAAAGAAACCGTTTGTCACTATGATATCCAGCCAAGGAAATTAGAAGCTGTGGCTGCTAACAGAACCCACTGCCAAGCCCTGTGCTATGAAGCATCCACCAGCTTTGAAGACAGGTTCCTCCAAAAACTAATACAAAAATCTTGAGTGGCATCACAGAATAACTACATCCACAGTTATTATAATAATAGATTTCCAGTGCCTGATTCTGTGCTTCCATACTGGGACTGTAGACGAAATGCACAGCAGCGTATCTTCTTGCCACAAATTATATCAAATGGGCATTGCTACATGACATTTTTTTCCATTCCACAATCTCAGTAGAGCACTTTGAGGATGAGCTGCTGACCATCTTGAGTCCTTTGATCTTGGAACACTGAGGAAACAATGAGTCATAATTGAGTCAATCAATGATGTTTCCCCAACTGACCAATAGAAGACTTGGGGGGGGGGGAATGCCTATTTAACACCTGTTCAACTAACTGGAGGAGACACCTGTTCAACTAACTGGAGGAGAAAAAAACAAACTCACAAAGCCTTCCCAAAACAGAATAAATTTAATAAATTGCTAATGCAGCCCCCTTCTTACATCTACATTTTTGGTATATGTTGTGTATATTTATCAAGTTGCTTGCAAAGAACAAAGAGAAGAAACTGTAACCAAATGAATCTAGCAGGCTACCCAGCCATCTTTCTTCCTTTGTTAAAAATCCCTTTGAGAGTTGTGAAGGTGATATATTATTTTATCAAGAGGCTGCAGTGATGGCTGAAGCTGAAAGGATAGAGGGAAAGTTGGTAAATCTTGAACAAAATGTAGGACTTCACTATAAAGATACTTTATTTTCTAAGAGGAATAAAGTAAAAATAGGGAAATAATCAGAGTCTGCTATTCTGTAGATCTTCCCCCTCCTCCCCTGAAAGAGAAAATAGACAGAACTCTTATCAATCTCACTCTTGTTAAACCAGCATTCCTCTGAAGTGCACCTGGAGGGTGAGAAATTGGACCACTTACAAGGTCTGCAGAACTTCAGGATTGTGAACAGGAAAATGAGATTTTATGTAATTTAGATTACACAGTCACTGAACTTGAAATGTACTTGCTGAGCAGCTGAATGTAATCCTCCCAGTGTTGTAGGATTACAGAACTCAAAAGCTGTTTTGGAATGGTCATCATCTCCACATGGAAGTGTCCTATGTTTGATTTTCTTCCTTTCCAGCCACTTTTAAAACACTAAAAGTTCATTTGAAGATAATCAATTCCAAATCGTCAAAAGTATACTTTTGAATTTGATATACTTTATCTCCCTGGTTTCTCTCTAGTTAAATCGTTCCTAGTTAGGTTCATTACAACTATGTTGGCACCACAATTCCTAGATCTTCAGCATTTGAAAATCCAGGGAGTTGTTCCGTTCTATCGGAAGGGATAGGCTGATTTAGACACTTTAATCTTTCTGACCCACTTCTCATTTGCTCAGGGTCTATCCTCAACAGCTAGCACAAATAACTAGAATGAAACATAAGCTCCATTATAAGCCTGGGTGTATCCTGTCAGGGTTCCGCCCAATGCTCTAATAAAAAGAGTCTCAAGCCATTTAGCAAGAAAAATCCAGTTGTTTATTAGGAGCACCATGTCAGCACAACTTAGGTGAAGCCACCTCTGGCTTCACCCAATTCGCGCCTTGCCTCTGACCCTGTTTCCCCCTCCCCCTCCCCCCAGAGTGTGTCACCAGTCACATTCCCCAACGAAGCAATTTCGCGGGTCGTAGAAGTCACTCCCTCCAGCCGTTGCGGGTCTCCGTGAAGATGGCCTTGACTTTGGCCAGCTAGGCTATCTCTTGTTTTGACTGAGGTGTGAATTCCTTGGTGTAGTTGCGAGGCGCGATTCCCATCCCCCTGCCTATGGCAACTCAGGAGCAGATCAAGAAAGCTTTGTGAGTTGACATTTCCCTTATTCCAATGATTTTAATAACAATTTTATTCAAGATCAGGCAAAACCCATAGAGTAAAAAAAAAAAAAAGCAGAAGCAAACAGACACAATTGTTTACAAGATGTAGCTACAATAACTATTATTATATTCAGTCAAATTGGGGAAGGTGGGGTGTCATGTAAAGGATCTGGTGCCTTTATATAGAGTACCCACTTCTTGAAGACTGTATTTCGGCTGGAATCCTTGTTAGAATTTGTGCTCTTAAGCATACAAAAGGAAATCAAGCAATTAAGTAACAGCAGGTCCCATTTAGAAAGAAAAATGTTCCTAACAGTATTACCTTGGTTGCAGCACATAAGCTGACTCCATTGTCAATAAATGCTAACAGACATTCATTAAATTTGAAGTACATAACAGATTAAGAAATCATGGTTAAAAGACTCAGAAGTGCAAAGAAATGATGCAGTCTCCAAGGCCATCTGTATGTGTGTGTGTGTGTGTTGTTAATTTTAGGCTCATTAAACTGGCAAAAGAGCTTTTTGTTGTAAACAAGAACATCTATCTGTCTTTAGGGCCATTTTGCCTTGCATGTTGTAGAACTATTTGGTCCTGGGGCCTAAAAGCATGGTGATAATAAAATAGCAAAACCCAAATGAGTAGACAGAGGATCCTGGCTTGGCAAACGATAGCTTGGTGCCTGAGGTTTAAACAAAAAATGGGCCTCTTCCTTCCAAATCAGGGGGTATAGTTCCTAATCAAATTATTTGGAAACTTAAGGGATACTATAAACTTTATAACCAAGTTTAACTCAAGCAAAATAAAGGATAAAACAGTTATCCTGAGGTAAAATGGGTGACCAATAAATTTTATTAATAAATAAATAAATAAATAAATAAAATAAATAAATGGTGCAAAGTGGGTCAAGATGCCCAAATTATTATAATACTTCTCTTTCCAACTCCTAAGTAAAAGCATAGAAACCCTTCCTACACAGTTGATACTCAGAGTATCAAATAGAATGCTATTTTTATGGTAACTCCCAACTACTTGGAATGCAGTTATATTCCACTACTGTTTAAAATGCTTTATTTCTACAAAAGAAAATATTTCTCAAATTGTTTTGAATAATTTATAGGCCTATACAGACTTTTAATGGATCTATCAAACTCCTGGAGTAACTTTTCAATTATATATGGGATTTTTTAAAAAATCAAACTCGTGAAAGAGTCCATTATGGGAGTGAAGCCCTAATGCTAGTGATATATTACAATAATAGCCTGCAGGATTGACATGGAGGGGGTTTTTTTTCCTCCTAAAAGTGAACTTGCAGTGAAATATAATAGCATGGGCTGTCTGGTGAAAGATAAACCTATTCCTTAGGCTTCATTTTTAAAAAAAGTTAAAATATACTACATTAAAAAAAATCAACTTCACCGTTAGGAGGTAGAAAACAAAATGTCTTGCCTTATGTATCTGGAGACTAGTCTTAAAAATTAAATCTAATACTGCCAATTTTTGAAAATGGAAGTAGTGTCTTAATAACTTTATGGTTCATTAACACAGGTGTGTGTGTGTGTGTGTGTGTGTGTGTGTGTGTGTGTGTGTGTGTGTGTGTGTGTGTGTGTGTTCAAATCAATTCTGACTCCTGGGAACGACATGGATAAATCATAAATCTCTGCAGTTTTCTTAGCAACATTTTTTGGGAATTAGTTTGCCTTTGTCTTCTTCTTAGGACTGAGAGAGAGAGTGAGACAGTGATTTGCCCAAGGTCACAAAGCTGGTTTTGAGCCATAGGCTGGAGTAAAACCAACTCTCTCCTGGTTTCTACTCCAAAGTCTTTAACCTGAATGGCTCAGCTAAAAAGGAAAAAGCTTTCATACAGTATACACTTCTTTTCTCCCCATATTCTAAGATTATCCTATTCTCCACTGATAGGTGTTCCAGTATTTACATGATAGAAAGATGAACCACCTCTCCTAATAATTACTGTCAATGTCAGAATACTGTTTGACTGCAATACTGTTGAAAATAAACTGGCATATAGGTGGCTGCAAGCACTACAGTTGAAAAATGTGGTTGTTGCTAAAATCACTTGTCAGAGCTGCTTGAATGCTAAAGGTTAACTAACCTCTAACTCCCAAATTGTGTCTTTTCATTCCTTCCCTTTGGTTACTAATCATTCTTTCATTTTCAGTTTGTTTTCCCTGGTTTTACACACACACACCTCTGTGCATCCTATTTCCAAATTTTCACCTTTTCTGCTGGAAAAGAGGAGAACCTGTGGCTCAGTCACATGCAGCTCATCAACATCCCTTTTCTGGATTTCAGAGTGAGTAGAGCAAGGATGTGCACGAAGTGTGATAAAAAAAAAGACAAAAAGGAAAAATTATAATTATAATTTATTTATTTGCTGCCTTGGGTTACTTATAAAGTAAAAATGGGGGATTAACAAATCTAAAAGTCTAAATCTAAAAATTAAAAGCCCTTGAGAGTACTTTCTGGAGGGCTCATAGACTAAACTTAGGGACATTTTAACCTCTTAAGATTCTTGAGTCCTCCACCCAAAATTGACTCCACTAACTTTGAGACAGTTCTCCTTTTCATGCCAGACAAAACCCAGTGTGGCTTCCAGTTGAGGGAAGCCATCCACTTGTACTTTAGACATTGATTATCATAGCACTGGGGACTGCGGTGGCTCACATGGTAAGACGCTGAGCCTGTGCTCCACTGAGGTTGGCAGCTCGGTGGCTCAATTCCCGTGAGCGAATAAACCGCACAGGGCAGAGGTGGGTTCCTCCCGGTTCACACTGGTTCTATAGAACCGGTAGTAAACTGGTGGTGACGTCACAGAGCCGGTTCTGTCGGTGCCAGTCCATGGACGCCGCCATTTTGGGGGGGGAATTTTTTTTGAGGGGGAATTTTTTGCTGGTTTTTGCTTCTGTGCATACGCAGAAACTGAGTTTTCGGCACTGTGCATGCGCCGCCATCTTGTTTTTGGCTTTTTTGGGCTATTTTTTGCTTGTTTTTGCTTCTGCGCATGCGCAGAAGCAGAGTTTTTGGCACTGCGCATGCGTGGCCGTGCGTGCAAAGCATGCGCCCACACGGCATAGCCACACGGCGTGCAATGCATGCGCAGCCACATGGCGCGGGAGGAAGCGAACCGGCAGCGAGGTAAGTTAGAACCCACCCCTGGCGCAGGGACAGGAAATGAGCCTCCTCCGATTGCCTATTGGCATTCAGGCATCCCGCGGGTAAGATAATTCCAGTCGGGTTTCAGGCCTGGTTATAGTACGGAAACTGCTTTGGTCGCGCTGATGGATGATCTCTTGCGAGCCAGAGATGGAGGTTTTTCCTCCATCTTGGTGCTGCTTGACCTCTCAGCTGCTTTTGATACTGTCGACCACAGTATCCTTCTGTGTCGATTAAGGGAGCTGGGAGTGGGTGGCACCATTCTGCAGTGGTTCTCCTCCTATCTCTCTGATCGTTCACAGTCGGTGTTGGCAGGGGGGCAGAGGTCGACCCCTAGGCCCCTTGAGTGTGGGGTGCCTCAGGGTTCGGTCCTCTCTCCCCTTTTATTTAACATCTACATGAAACCACTGGGTGAGATCATCCGACGGCATGGGGTGAGGTTTCAACAATACGCTGATGACATCCAGCTGTACATCTCCACCCCTCGTCAAATCAGTGAAGCGGTGGACGTAATAGACCGGTGCCTGGATGATGTAAGGGTCTGGATG
>QLTV01000615.1:577904-596845 GCA_003457575.1 Thermophis baileyi | reverse complement strand
GCCACATCCCCCCCATCGACCAGTGAGGTCGCACAGGGTTCGCCTTCTTCAGGTCCCGTCGGCCAGACAGTGCCAGCTGGCGGGACCGTGGGGGAGGGCCTTCTCTGTAGCCGCTCCAACTCTGTGGAACCAACTTCCCCCCGGGATCCGTACTACCCCCACCTTACTGGCTTTCCGTAAAGCCGTTAAGACCTGGCTTTTCCGGCAGGCCTGGGGCCAATAGTTGTCTGATTGGCCCATGTATGGTTGTGTGAATGCTTTATTTTAATATGGATATGGTTTTTTAAATTGTTTTTATATGTTTTATTTTTATTTTTTATATGATGTAAGCCGCCCAGAGTCCTTCAGGAGTTGGGTGGCATATAAATTTTAGAAATAAATAATAAATAATTAAATAACACTGCCCGAAAAAATTCCTTTCACGGAGGCAACCAGCCACCTCGGTGATCCCTGGCTAACATGTGCCATACGCTAAAAAAAAAAAAAATCATAGCACTCAATTGCTATGATATCCAAATAGACCAAAATAACATATTTGTTAAGAAAGATTAACAACTTAATTATCTTTCAGGGATATACTTTAAATTTTACTAATATTCAAAGTTGTTTGATAGTTAGGAGATAAATATCCAGCAAAATGATTAAACAGGTAAGCTATATTTTTGAAGTGATCTTCAGAGATACTATGTACAGCATCTAGCCAATCTTGGCTGATCCAGAAACTTGGGTTAGCTTTAATTAATATTTGGATACGAAACTGCATGGAGACCTGACAGCTTCAGACTAGACCTGGAAGTCAAAAAAACATCCCAGGGAACAAACAATGGAAAACACTGGCATTCCATGCCAATAAAACTGTATTGAACTGAGCTTGGCTTGATGGTCACTTCTTTCTTCAGAGAGAAGAGCTGCTGTGGGTAGAGGAGGGTAATATTGCTATAACCTATGTCATCCCAGTAATACCCAAATTGATTGGGTTGACCTGGCTGTTTAGGCAAGTGTCTCCCCCCCCCTTCCCTCACCTTTTCATGGATCTGTATTTCACCTGAAGCTCTTCACTTGGAGGAGGAAGATTAATGTCCCCAGTAGTAGACACTGTTATTCAGTCAAGAATGTACCCTGTTTCCCCCAAAATAAGACATCCCCTGATAATAAGCCCAATCGGGCTTTTGAGTGCATGGCAATAAGGCCAAGCGCTTATTTCAGGGTTCAAAAAAATATAAGACAGGGTCTTATTTTCGGGGAAACACGGTACAATAGCTGCACCTCCATGCCTGAACCGCCCAGCAAACTTGATCAACTTTTTAAAATAAGGACCTCCTACAAGAAACAAAAAAAAATGAAACAAAATATTTTCCTACCAAGAGTATATCTATCTATTATCTATCTATCTATCTATCTATCTATCTATCTATCTATCTATCTATCTATCTATCTATCTATCTATCTATCTATCTATCTATCTATCTATCTATCTATCTATCTATCTATCCATCCATCCATCCATCCATCCATCCATCCATCCATCCATCTTAAAGTTGCTGGTTGAGTCCTCTTGGTTTCTGCATCATAAGAAGTCAGCTAAAAGTTCCATCAAGACAGTACAAAATAATCTTACAACAGATTAAATATAATGAGCTGCACCACAGTGAAATTACTCTTGTTATTAAGATCTAAAGGCTGGAATTAAAAGAAACTTAGGCATTTAACTACTACATTTAAGAGGCATATTGTTAAACACTGATGGATTAAACACTAAAGAAATACTATTTTTGTAGTAAGCTTTGCTTTAAAACAGGATTAGATAAAGCAATTCAGAGAAGAAAATTATTACCCATCTCTGAAAAAGACATCAAGTTGATACACTCATTGAATAGAAAGTAATAACTGAAGTTATACAGATTTATAAAGTTTTGGATTGCAATATTTTTAGATAACTTTATTAGATTTTTAGATAAAAAATAAAAACTTACAAAAAGTAATAATTAAAGCAGAAGAAAGAAAAAGGTGAAGAGTAAAAAAAGAAAGAAAAGTCAAAAGTGCAGAAAGAAAAAGAAACACAGAAATAAGTGTGTATGTGTGATTAAAAACTATGCAATAAATAGGCATTTTAGCACTGGACTCTTTGTAAGTTTGCTTCCTCAGAGTATACAGATTGCTGACATGCCAGCTAAATAAGGTCTTAGGAGCTCTCATGAGACTTAAAGAAGAAATTCAGATTCCATTATATTCTGAGTTATATAATCATACACAGAGCTAAAATTAGGTTCAGAAGAAACTCAGTTACTGTATCTATTTCTATGTGTTTGAAAATCAATTTATTACGAAAGCCAATTTTCAAATCAAACTGGGACAGGTGTGTGTCAGTTATCTGTCTCCAAGGGTGAACTTCAGCAACAAATTGGTGTATATTTACAGCAAGGGGCAGCCATACCAGTTGGCTAACATCCAAACAATCTGTGGAAAACTATATAGAAAACCCAAAAATAGGTCTGTTTCATATGAATAGAACTTACTTCTAGATGATAATTTAGCCACCTTCCCCAGTCTGGTGTCCTCTAGATGCATTATAAGCGTAACCTTCAGCCAGCTTGAACACTGTCATCCTAACACAGTGATGGTGAACCTATGGCATGCGTGCCACAGGTGGCACACGGAGCCATATCTGAGGGCACACGAGGCGTTGTCCTATGTCAGCTCTAGCGCGCATGCACGCACTGGCCAGCTGTTTTTCGGCCTTCTTTTCGGCCGTTTTCGCTCTCCCCAGGCTTCAGGAAAGCCTCCTGAAGCCTGGGGACAGCGAAAATGGGCCAATGGGCCAACCGGAAGTTCACTTGTGTGCGTCACCCCCAGCGTCCTTTTCGCTGTCAGAGGTCTTCAGGAACTTCTTCGGCTTTGGACAGTTGTAGCCAGGCCTCCCACATCTTGGCCCATTTCTTCTGCAGCCGGCAAGGCTTTTCTGAAGGCCTCTGCAGCCGATAACAGAGCTCCAGATCGATCCGGAGCTCTGTTATCGGCTAGAGAGGCCTTCAGGAAAGGCCTTTAGAAAAGGCCTCTGCAGCTGATAACAGAGCTCTGGATCAATCTGGAGCTCTTTTATCGGCCGCAGAGGCCTTCAGGAAAGCCTTGCCGGCTGCAGAAGAAATGGGCCGAGGTGTGCGAGGCCTGGTTGCAACTATCTGAAGGTAAGTAGTAGGGCAACTCCACTTCCGTTTCGTTTCCGAACTTCCGATTGGCCCGTTGGGCCATTTTTTGCCGTCCCCAGGCTTCAGGAGGCACGCAGGGGTTGTGCGCATGCACGGGTGGCAACATGGGGGTTGTGCGCATGAGTGGGGGGAAGGCATTGCATTATGGGTATGGGCACCCACGTGCACGCTATCGCACGTGCGCGCACCCTTTTGGCAGCCAAGCCAAAAAAGGTTCGCCATCACTGTCCTAACACATCTACAAGGCCTCAGTGGGGATTGGAGGGTTGCAGACATGCAAGCTATAATGTAATTATGTCCACCATTTTTAAATACTCCACCTTACTGTGGACATAGAATAAAACAAATGACAAAGCAAGTCTGCAGCTATTATAGCTGGCACCTTTGGAAAATGGTTACTCTTCAAGGCAGCCCTGTGTAAAACAAATTACCATCAGCTGTGCAAAATGTGTGTAAGTTCATCTTCAGGAAGTTGTAAGGCCACAGTGCACAGACCTAGACAAGAGCTATCCTGGTCATAGCACTTACTTTTAGACACAAATTGTGACACATTTGGGGTTTATTGCTTATGGCCACTATAGACCATTCTATATTGAGTGTTACTTCACATTAAAGAACAAGGAGAATCTGAATTTTGCTTATGGCTTCAGATAAGATATAAAAGCTTGTAGGTCATAATTATATAACCTGCTTCTCTGTTGCTTTCCTCCTGTTTCAGCAGACCTTCAGCAAATTCCAACTGCAGGCCTGATCTCCACAGGAGAACAGAACTCAGGTAAGAGGGCATAATCCCACACTCAGTAAGCATCTGAAGGAATAACGACTCCATTTTGCTAATATCTCTATTCAGACCCTTATGACTTTCATATGCGGACTTAAGGTTTCTATCTCATCGCCCATTCAACCAGAAGTGGAGATGTACAACTAGATATCATCAAGAAAATATGGATGATGTCTCTCTGATGATTCATCTATATGTTAAATAGAATGCAGGAGAAGAATGAATTCTGGGACACACTATAATGGAATGTACAAGGGTCTGACATGTCCCCACTGTGACAACAGTCTGGACCTTCCAGTTTAGAAAGTAATAGAATTATCATAATATAGTGCTTCCATCTCCTAATCTTCACAAACAATCCAGATGAATATTGTGGTTGATAAAATTTAATTTAATTTAATTTAATTTAATTATATGCCGCCCAACTCCTGAAGGACTCTGGGCGGCTTACATCATGTAAAAAATAAAACATATAAAAACAATGTAAAAAAAAACCATCCACGGGGGGGGGGGAATTAATTGTTTAGGAGAGTGATGGGGTTCGGGGGGGGGGGGGAATATAGTTACTGCCCTGGGATAGAAGCTGTTTTTCAGCCTATTAGTACTTGTTTTTATTATCCTGTACCATCTGCCAGATGGTAATAGTTAAAAAAAAAAGGTGCCTAGGATGAGATGGATTTTTAAGAATGTTTTGAACTTTCTTAAGGCAGCAGGAGCTATAAAGCTCTTCCAAAGAGGGGAGAGGGCAACCAATGATCCAATAATATCCATATCCAATGATCCAATAATATCCAATAATAACCAAGAATATCAAGCACCACCAAGAAGTTTTGCCAAGCAAAGATGTGAATGCTAAAAGCCATAGATCCAGAAAATCTATTTCTTCCAGGAGTCTTGATAACTATTCCCCCACTCTCCAGGAGTATCCAAGTGATCAAAGGTTTTCAGAGATTTCTCTGTAAATATTGTAGTCAATATTACAGTAATATCTATATTGTGCCTAGACATTAAATATTAAGACATTAAGCATATTTTGTATGAAATATTTTTTTTAAAATGGCTGCTTTACAAGTTAGGTCAAATTTCATACATTTTGCCTACAATTAGTTTGCTCAGAGACATTTAAAATTCTATTTGCTATATGTAATGTTGCTTTGGAAGAAGTTTCAGATAACATAGAAATAGCAGACAATAAACAATTATTTTTCCTTTTTAATGTTAGCATTCAGCTTAAGCTGCTTTATGAATATGTTTTGTTGGTAAACATTTTTCTTTCAGAGATTCTGCTACAATACTTTAAAATATAAAGCTTTAAAATAAAGCTACAAAGCTAAACCACTTGGCTACAGACCAAGAATTTCTCCAGAAAGATGGATGCAAGAATACAAAGGCACCATCTGTTAAACATGACAGCAACATCAAAAATTGCTGGGGGAAATAATTGTTCTATCTGAATTGAACTTGCCGTACCACATGCTAAGATGTTGAACGTATCAGGATATTTGGGCAATGGAAATTTTAAGGATGCATGACTTGGACCTTCATAAAATTTCCATGTCATATTGTATGGGAAAACATCATTTTAAAATAAAACAAAATAGTGTTGGAATATTTCATTGGGTGAAGAAGCCTTAGAATATTGTGTAAAGCAGGGGTCACCAACCTTTCAGACCTCAGGGACCACTAAATTCATAATTTTAAATCCCGCGGACCACTAATACGAATCCAGCGCGCCGCTTGCTGAAGCGCCTGGACTCCCAGTGATGGGATGGGGTCCTTCAGGCACTTAGCTTGGCCGCCTGTTTCTGCAACCTTAAACACTCGAAGAGCCATTTGGGCCTGTTTCCCACAGAAAACAAAACACTAGGAGCTAAAAAAACTGGGTGGGCGTGGCCAACTCGATGTTACTCACTCCCACCCAGTCACGACCCCCCCAGCCACACTGGTGTTTTTTGCATGCTCTCCCCCTCTCTCTTTCTCTCTCTCTCCCCCCTTTCTCTCTCTCTCTCTCTCTCTCTCTCTCTCTCTCTCTCTCATCTCTCTCTCCCCCCTCTCTTTCTCTCTCCCTCTCCCCCCTCTCTTTCTCTCTCTCCCCCTCTTTGTCTGTCTCTCTCTCTCATCTCTTTCTCTCTGTCTCCCCCCTCTCTCTTTGTCTGTCTTTCTCTCTCTCTGATCTCTCTTTCTCTCTGATCTCTCCCCCCTTTCTCTCTCTCTCTCTCTCTCTCTCTCATCTCTCTCTCCCCCCTCTCTTTCTCTCTCCCTCTCCCCCCTCTCTTTCTCTCTCTCCCCCTCTTTGTCTCTCTCTTTTTCCTCTCTCTCATTCTCTCCTTCCATCATTTTCTCATTTCTCTCTCTCTTTTCCCCTTTTCTCTCATTCCACCCCTCTCTCTTTCCCTCCCTCTCTTTCCCTCTTTCCTTCTTTCCCTCCCTCTCTTTCTCTCTCTCTCTCTCTCTCTCATCTCTCCCTCCCCCCCCTCTCTCTTTCTCTCTCTCATCTCTCTCTCTCATCTCTTTCTCTCTCTCTCTCATCTCATGGGCCAGCCAGTGTCTCGGGGCGGAGAGGAAGTTGCGCGTCTCCCAGTCGCGCAGCACCAAGGGCTGGAAGAAATGCCTGCGAGACCCAGCAAGAGATGAAGCTTCGCTCCCGCCCTGGAATATGGAGCGAATCTCCATCCCCCACCCTTCCCTTCTCAGGCTAGGCGAGGAGTGAGTGGGAGGGGTGGGCGAGGGGCGGGGACATCCAGTTGTGGGTTCAGCTGACAGAAAGCCACAGCAGGGGGAAGAAAGAGCCGTGGGTTGCTGACACCAGTTGCTTCAGCCCACCTGTGCCACCACCACCCCTTGCCACAACAGCACCATTACCTCGTTCCAGCCGGCGAGGGCTGTGCTACTCCTTGCACATTGCACCATCTGCAAAGTTGCAAGTTGCACGTACCTCCCTCTATGGCGGAGATTTCCAGCCCCACCATGAGCTGCCTGGCCGGTCCCAATTCCAGAGCTCTAGTCACAGGACTGGCCATTGGTCATCCCGGAGCAGCTCCTCCACTTGGGTGAGATGCGGACCACCAAAATTTTCTCACGGACCACCAGTGGTCCGCGGACCACCGGTTGGTGACCTCTGGTGTAAAGCATAGATTTGCCAATTATGGAACAGTTTTCTTTTTGTGGAAAATGTTATTAATAAGGTGAGAGAGCGGTGTGGTTGCCTGTTGGTGAAAACACTTGCCTCCCACTCGGAAGGTTGAGAGTGCAATCCTAGGTAGCGGCAGATGTTTCTCTCTCAGTGTGCATAGAAAAAGTATCTTCTGCTAACTCCGTGTAGGCATCTGGAAGGGCATTCAGCCAGTAAACACTCAGCTCCTTCAGTCACCCTGACTCTACCTCAGTGGTGGGCTGCAACCAGTTTAACAACTGGTTCGGTGATCGCATGCGCGCCTAACGTGCTTGCACGCAGCATTCAAAATACAGCAATTTGAAGCTCAGCTGCTTACCTTCTAAGGCAGCCCCAGTAAGTAGAACAGCGGAGGCGTGGAAATCAGCTGTGCCGTGCGAATCAGCTAAGCCAGAAAGAAGGAAATGTAGGACAGGATAGGGCAGGGGCGGATGGGTGGGGCCAGCTGATCATCAGAACTACCGCTTCGCCCGAACCAGTCTGAACCAGAAGCAGCCCACCACTGCTCTACCTCAAATTAAGGAATTATAAGGTCGTAAAAAGAAAAAAAAAGTTAAAATCACTTTAGTGTTGTGGTTAAAGCATCAGGTTAGAAAATGAGAAACCATACATTTACATCCCACTTTAGGCATGAAGCCAGCTGGTAATCTTGGGCAGTCACTCTTTTTCAGCCCAAGGATGCAGGCAATAGCAAATCACTTCTGAAAAACCTTGCCAAGAAAACTGCAGGGACTAGTATTGGCAGTCACTAAGACACAAAAATTGACTCAAAGGCACTAACACACATGTAATTGTATAGGGCAGCAAAACTAATACAGGTCAACAAAGAGTTAGATGATATTTGCATCTATTTGTTTCTATCTAATTGTCATCCAGCTGGAAAACTCTTTGTGTGAGAGTTCTAATTAATCATGATCAAATATCCCAATGCAAAATTTGTGTGAGACTCAGCATATGCCTATGGATTTATCCTGAACACTGGCAACTTTATTCACAACTAACTATATATTTGGGCAGAGCCTTGTTTCACATGACCACTTAAGTCATGTGATGTAAATCTGGTACTGGGAATGGGAAAAGAATGAACAAACTATTAAGGGATGAATGAGGGTAGAGATACGGTCTCTAAGCTTGTGGGTTGGTTTCTGACTGTTTCATTACCAAGCTAGATAACATCTTTAGACAAATTTAGAGGATATCAGTGTTGGTGTTCTGCTTATTAGGGCTTTTGTGTGTTCAGTGGGTCTTGTGATGGGGAGCTCACATCAGGTGAGGGTCCATGTCAGGTGAGGGTCTTGTGATGGATCTTGTGATGGAGCCATCACAAGACCCATCACAAGACCATCACCTGATGTGACCCATGTTGTGGCCCTGCCTTCTGTGGGGTGAATTTATTTATTAATATATGTATGCAATATATCTGCTGCCTTGGTCCTATTGGTTCTAGCAGCTTAGAGGTATTAAAATAACAAATTACAAATGAAATAAAAATAGCAAATGGGTAGGTGCATAGAGCTCTACAATCAATTCTTTCACACCTTCCAGAAAAGCCCATTTTTATTGGTTTCTGGGGAATCATGAGATATGATTGGCATATTATAATGTACTTTTTGTAGCAACCAACAAGATTACAGAGCCAGAAGTAGGAAGAAATTAAAATCTCTCTTTTGTTGGCATCTGTTCTGACCCAAGCCACACTGCAAGGCAAAGGTTAAGTAGGGTCTGTTTGTTGGTCATTTATCACAGTGTCAAACAAAACCACCAATGGTGCCGGTGAAGCTCCGCCCAGCCCTCAGTTTTCTCTCAGTCTGAATTCCCTGGCTCCACAAACGAAGTCCTAACTGACCCATAGGGCAAAGAGGGAAGTAACAATACCCACAAGTCCAGAGTTCTAACAACCAAAGCACAGTGCGAGAGTCCAAAGTCCATGAGCCAAGTCCCAAGTCCACAAGCAAAGTCTGAGATTCAGAGCCCAAAAACACAGTTCAAAGTTCAAGAAACAGGATCCAGGAAAGCCGGGAAGGTGCACATCAAAACAAGCAGGTGTACCCGACAAACACACCTTCCTCCAGTGTCTGGTTAAATCACCCTTCCCCAGTTGTTCCTTGTGAGGAGGGGCAGGGCTTCCTTCCTTGGCTGATCTCCTCTGGGTCTCCCTTCGCTTTGCTCTCCTTGCCCATGGATTAGGTGACGGAAGCAGCTTTTCCTCATCAGAGGCGGTCTGGAGCCTGTCATCTCTGCTGGTTTTCTGCAGCTGCTCTGCTCCTGCAGACAGCTCTCCATACCGTTCCCCTCTCCATTGCAGATGGCCCTGGGATTGCCTTGTCCTCAGCCCCTCGATTCTCATTCGGAGGGGACCATGTCCTCCCCATTGGATGGTCCCAGTTCCAACTCCTCCTCCTCTTCCTCTGAACTGGGATATGATGAAGTCATGAAAGCATCCTGATTACCATCAGTTCATTAGACAGGACCTTAAATTAGCCAACTTAATGACAACTTGATACTGTAGACTCCATCTCCACGATCTTTGCTATGAGGCCTGCTGGTTAGACTTGAAATACAAAACATTCAGATAACATTGGATTTCTCTCTGTGTATTACTACAAGTTTTTGAAAAAATTACCTGAGCAGGTGAGGTGCTTGCTGAATCCTTTTCTGGCCCATACTTTTCCCACTCAAAATCTGTTTGTCTGTTTGTAGAGTGACAAGGTAGGGTGGCAACATAAAGATACAGAAGGCTGAAGGAAGAAATATAGCTTTGATTATTTGAGCAAAGAAATGATGAAGCCTTTCCTAGCACTTGCCTTCTGCCTTTGGGCCAGACATAGCCTGGCTATCATGCATTGATGATTGGAATCTGCCCTATGCATGTTTTAAACAAATAAATAAAAATCTGCCTCCTGGCAATTCCCAGAGAAGCCAGTTTTTCTGTCTTTTTCTATCTCAGAGACAGATGCACTGTGAGCTCCTCTATATTTATTTGATCCTTTCCGTTCCATTGCAACTGTTTCCCATGTTCCCTGCCCTATCAATCAGCAAGGAATAATGGAAGCCTTTGGAATTCATGAATGGAGAAGACAATGTATGGAAGTCATTTTAGGTCTATAAGAACATAGGCAAGAAGGAATGAGAGAAGACATCAGTTCAGCTCTGAGAAAAAAGAGGAGATGAAAAAAACTCATCATTATCATTATCAAGAAGGGCAGAAAGAAGCTTTGTCAAGTTTTCAAGATTTCTTAATATATAGTGTAACAATAAAGTTCTTGCAATGTCTGTTTCTTGAACCAGCCTACCTCGAAAGGCGGATCTCTGATTGAAATCACATTTCTAAAATCCACCATTCATTTTCTGCAAAGGTCTTCAGTTGCCATTTAGTTTTAAGCTACAGTATATAAAGTTTTTATTTTTCTCCAAAGCATGTTTTATAGGCAAGATAAAGCAAAATGAAATCAAATATATAACTGATTACGTTTCTGTAGGAATGCTGCTCAAAAATGTCCTCATTTGTATGTGGTGCTTATCAACAAGACTGTATAAACTTCCTCTGCAACAGATGCATAGCACAAAATAGCTTAAATTGAGCCTTAACATTTCTTGGACAATATATAGACAATTTTGCCTATATATGCATAGCCCTATCATAGTGTCACACTGTTCTGTGCTCTGTAAGTAAATATGATTAGACTCTGAGCTATACATTATTTAGGAATTGATGGGTTTAATTAAAGAAGAAAATGTACTTCTGAAAGGAACATGGCAGGAAGGGTCAATTTGAGTAGCAATATTATAGTCTATTTGAAATCCATTAAGATTTAGCTATGGAAAGAGAACTGTTATTAGTATGGAATGTTTTTCTCCCTAAAATAGCATGAAAATGTTCTAGCCCCGAAAGTTGGATTAAGTAAAATAAAATGTTCTTCCTTTTCTTTTGAATTTAAGCATAATTCCTCCCTAAATTTTTGCAATTTCCAAATTAATAGGATTTACTTTAAATCTGCTAAACCAATTCAATTGAACACATTTCAAATTTTAGAACTTGTAGTACCCATTATAATAGTAATAGCAATAGCACTTAGTTTTATATACTGCTTTACAGTGCATTACAGCACTCTCTAAGAAGTTGACAGAGTCAACATATTGTCCCCAACAATCTGGGTCCTCATTTTAGTGATCTCAGAACGATGGAAGGCTAAGTCAACCTTGAGCCAGCAGGTCAGAATTGAACTGCTGGCAGACAGCAGAGTCAGTCTGCAATACTGCATTCCACCCACTGCGCCACCAACTACTGCGCCACCATGATTCGTGGATAAGATGTGAGGATAGGATAATGATAGCGATAATGATAATGGATAGGATGTGAATTTTCCCTTTATTTACTGAATTTACTGAATTTCAAGGCCATGGACTATGTAGTGACTCTGGGCAGCTCAAAGAGCAGGAGCAGGAGGAGAAGGAGATTGGGAACCAAAAAGCCAAAAAGCCAAGTAACCAATAATCATCCTAACCCAGAATCCTAGTGCAGTCCATTGATGACTGAATGGATAATAATTTACTGTATGCCCAAACTCTCACAGTTTGTTTTAAAACTAGGATATACCATTACTGTAAGAACTGATTGATTGGCTGAGGATTGTGCCG
Organism: Thermophis baileyi; assembly: GCA_003457575.1. NCBI lineage: Eukaryota > Metazoa > Chordata > Lepidosauria > Squamata > Dipsadidae > Thermophis > Thermophis baileyi. Next base: position 585,048 of record QLTV01000615.1, on the reverse strand, counting down.
TTAAACTGCTGTCAAAAATAGATTTTCTATAAGATTATCTATCCCCAACTTACCCCCTTCCAGTCATGCCCACATATTCCACATGAGTCCATCCACTTTGCTGCTAGTTTTCCTCTTCCCTTTCCTTCCAGCATTATAGCCTTCTCAAGTGCAAAATATGATAATTTGAGCCCGGTCATTTACGCCTGAAGTGAGAACTCTCAACTGATTGTTCTGTGATCTGTTTGTTTCTTGTACATCCAGGTATTCTTAGGAATCGTCGAAGTTCAAAAGCATCAATCCTTTTTTCTGTCCTTCTTCAAACTCCATTGATTGTCACAGGGAAAACCACTGTACACATAAGAGGTCTGTAAGGGGCGTGCATAAGCGCACCAGCGTGCCTACCGTCCCTGTCCTACTGTCCTATTGTCCTCATCTATCTGTATTCACTTTGATTATGTTTATGTTTATACCTATACCTGCTATCTTGTACATGTTTGACAAATAAATAAATAAATAAATAAATAAAAATTCTGTATAGGTATAGACAAATCGAGACATTTAAGTATATTTTCCAAGGTCTTCATTGCCACCCTATCAAGGGCTATCATGTGGTACATTTCTTGATTGCTGGTCCCTTTACTGTTCATAGAATCCTAAAAGGCAGACGTTATCCACCATGTGAATCTCTTCAGTCAGTTCTATGGCTAGTTGCTGTATCTGATGTTACGAGATGGTCTTGTTTATATTCAATTTAAATTCTATTTTTTCATTATGCTCCCTAAATTTCATTACTAGAACTTGCATCATTTCCATTTTCTGCTATTAGAGTAGTGTCAACAGCATAGCACAGGTTATTGATTCCCCCCAATTTTAAAATCATATTCCATTTCCATTTCCTGCAATATATACTCAGCATAAAAGCTAAATAAATAAGGAGCAAATATATCACCATGTTCCATCCAATTGCGGCTTCCAGATCTGTGCATTGCTTTTATATGAGAATAATCAGATGCTCTAGGACTTCCACTTCCTAAGCATATTCCTAGGTTGATGTGGTCAGCAAAGATCTTTTCATAATCAATGGAGTTCATACTGATTTATTTTTAATATTCTTTGGCTTTTTCAATTATCTAGTAGTAATAATCTCTTTTTTTTCTTAGTCTTTTCTAAAATCAGCTTGAACATCTGGCATATCTCTTTCCAGGTAGTGCATTAGTCTCCATTGGATAATCCTGAACATTATTTTGCTATTACATGTAGTCCTTAATATTGGCCACAATGAAACCTGGAATTTTGGTTATAAATAATTGCAGTTATAAATTGAGACACAACATGTCTGGAGTAGATTTTACGATCATTTTTATGGTGGTCATAAAGTGAGTCACCATGGGTGCTAAGTGAATCATACAAACATTAAGCAAAATACATAGGCATTAAGCAAATCCAGCATATCCAGTGGGGGTTTCTTACAATTTTCTGCTGGAAAATGGCAAAAGTTACAAATTATGATCACATGATCGCAGAACGCTGCAACTGGTTGCAAATGTGAGCTGTTGCCAAGTGCTCAAAATGCAATCCCATGACTATGGGAAGGGCAGCAGTCAACGCCAAGGATAAGTCTTAACAAGCTTTTTTGAACTCTGTCATAACTTGGAATAGTAGTTAAATGGTCTATTAACTGTTTTTAATTCAAAGGCTATGTGCAATTAACTAACTGTTAAGTTGAAGTTAGTATGTGAAACTAAGTTCCCCTGAATTATCCTGAGCCAAAAGATTTACGTCACATAATGGAGAGGAATAAAACCTGAATAAGCTGATCTACTCTGTTGAAATCCTGGAGGGGGCAAAGATTGCCTCATCAGATTTTGTTTTATTTTGATTGATTGATTGATTGATTGATTATATGCCATCAAGTCAGTAGATACAGCTATATTGCCTGATGATGCATTGTTAGAGAAATGAAATAATGGGTTTTGAATTCATGATGAAACTTCAGTCATTCTCTAACAGTTGATGGACAGTAGAGATATATATTTTTCTTTTAAACTGGCACATCTTGAATCTATGGCAACCTTAAAATTATGAACACTTAAACTTTTAAATTTGATGAAGATTTGGAAACACCTAAGAGAACTGCTGTTATTTCTCATGAAAACAGAATTTAGGCCTTAGAACAGTNCGTTCTGCGCATGCGCAGAGGGTAAAAGAACCCAAATGGCGGCGTCCGGGCGGGTGGGCGAAGTCTCCCGCTTCTGTAGCTACCGGCTATCCGGCGACCCGCAGGCACGGCCGAACTGGGCGCATTTCACCCCTGCAAGTGACGGTGGCACCAGGACGGCGGGCTAACGCGCGCAGCGACCCCTGTGAAATGGTCGTTCGACCCCCAAAGGGGTCGCGACCCACAGGTTGAGAACCGCTGCCTTAGAAGGAAAGGAACAATTTCATGATAAACTCAGCACAAGTCTGCAAACAGATTATTTAAAGTACACAGGAGACTTACAGTACTAGAAAGAACTTAAAAACAGCGTTTAGCAGAAGACTTTGTTTATTTACATGAATGAATATATTCAGAAAATCTTCTTATTGACAGTGATCTTAAACTTGAGATACTGGAAGCTAACAGATTAAGGATAAGTGGAAATCCATTATGGAGCACTGCCTCTATAATTGTTATATTTTTGAATGCCAGCATCAGAGACCATCCTTAAAAACTATCAATCAGAAATACCAAAGAAGTAAAATAATGATTTATCCAGATCTTCCTTCTCATGCTAAACAGTTTGACACAAAGAGTGGAACGAAACAAGAAAGTTAAATATGTTTTTGCATCTAGCAACCATCTTTATCTCGGATAAGAGATAGTATAATTGACAAGGTCATCTACTGATATGGAATTCTTACAGACTCTGTGCTGATCAGATGAATGACAGTATTGTCTCTTTTTCTTTAACAGTCACTGCTATTTTATGAATATAGAAGATTATTTCCAGGTTGGAGGGGGGGGGGTTGAATTTAAAATGGAGTTACTTAATGGAGACGTCTGTAACACTGGGAAATTGACGTATTTGTCTTCATGAAGACATGACAGTTAAAGCAATCACTTGGAATATAAATGGATTCATATTTTTTGTAATAAGCTGGAAAATTAGAACTATATATTACTAAGTTGCAAGAAATATATATTTTACTTGATGAATAACTTTTGAGGCCTAGGAGCTGGACTGGTCAAATCTATATTAGTAGATGCTAAAAAATTGAGGTAGCTGTTATGCTTAATAACTAACTTTGTGCCTCTGAGTCAGCTTTGACCTCTGGTGATGGTTTGGGACATCACAATTTTCTTGGCAGCATTTTTGGAAGTGGTTACCAGTTTTATGATTTTCATACATAGGTATATATTGAAGACATATATGACTGAGCAGCAAACTATTATTTTGGGGGAAAATATTGAAATGGAAGAGATTTTTCAGAAAGTTAAAAAATACCTGGTAACCCATTGACTTTGCAATGAATTATAAAGATAATGCAATCTTCTAAACTAGGGAAAACCTCTTGATTCCATGGATTTTCAGCTTTACAGATGCATTTGCACCTATATTGCTAGAGATCTATATCTATCATCTAATATTTATTTTCTCCTTCATTTTATGAGCTCAATATTATAGTACTATTAAAGCTTGAGAAAAATCTCACTATACCAATATCTTCGCTTAATGCGGACCCTAAAATATTAAGTAGCCAGGAGACCATAACAATAATACTATTAGTTCACTCAGTTCACTCTGAATATATAAAAAATGGAAATGTATCCGACAACATCCATTTGCCTATTTCTTTTCTTTTTATATTGTGACAAATACATTAGAATCGGCAGTTTTAATTTCATTGGACCTTGAAAGAGCCTTTGATATGGTTCAGATTGAATTAATGAAGCGCATTCTAAGATCATCTTTTGGATAACAGTTTTATATTTTCATCGTACTGTAATTACAAATGGATTTTTTTTTTTACTTCTGGTCTGCTTTGACTTTTAATTTGGTTCTTAAACAATTAGCTTTCACTAGATAGTCTCAATATATTGAGATGTGGTGGCACTTGATTTTGAATATACTGTAAATTGTTCCTATACAGGCAGCCCTTGCCTTACAACTATTCATTTAATGACCATTAGATGGTACAGCGGCATTGAAAAAAGTGACTTATGACAGGCATAGCATTCTCATAGTCATGTGATCAAAATTTGGAACCCTGTCAACTGGCTATGATGGTGGCATTTAAAACTGCAGTAGTTTGCTTAACAAACCATGGCAAAAATGTTGTAAAATTGGGTGGTACTTTTAACAACCTGCTTGCTTAGCAACAGAAATTCTGGTCTGAACTGTAGCTGTCAGTCAGGGACTATATGTATGCCAATGATATCATGAGCATATTGTCTCATTATGCAGAGTTATCAAAACTTACTAAAGTTGTACAACATATGATTTAAGCTTGGTTACACTATCAGTTAGAAAAAGTCTAATTTTTGCCTTTGGGGTGTACAATATCAATAGGGTACTATTGGTAAGAAAATACAATGTACAACTTAGATTTCCTAAAATAAATGGGTTTATATTTTTAAAAAATACAATATACCACAATATCTTGAACTAAATATGTCTAAATTTATAAAAGCAATTTCTGTTGATATAATTCAATGACAAAAGCAAAATTACTGGAGTAAGATTTATGAATGAAAATGAACAGTCAATGGAGATATATTTTAAGAGAGATTCCAGTGTTAATTCCTATCAGATACTTTACACAGGTAGAAAAAAAAAAGTACATAGCAGGCCAAAGCTCTAGAGTATCTTTAGCCAAACTGAGGTTGCAATTTGATTAACCTATTAGTTTTTCATCTTTATAATTGGGCTTTCATTCTAACATGTATTTTTTCTGGCGTGAGGTATTTTCTGAATATTACTTTTTGGGGGCTACTTTGGAAAAGTGTAACTCTCTTGAAATTTTGACAGGTTTTGGGGTCCAAATGTATTAAACAAGGATCTTTGCTTCCAGACTTGAAAGCAGCTAGAATGAGTTCTTAATAGATAGCATTAGTGGTTAAATTTTGGTCCAGAATCACCTAAGAAATTGATAAGATATGGAAAAGATGTTCTATTGAAATGCCTGGGTCAAATGAGGAATGAAAAACCTTACATCATGTTGATTTATAATAGTTGTTTGAAAGACTTTGATAGATTGTATTCTGAATATGATTTGTTTATAGCATCTACTTAATACTACATACAATTGAAACCTATATTGACTAAAGCGTATGGCCAATATGCTTTAGCAACCTGTATCCTAACACACTTAAGAAGTAGAGTTCTTGAAATGAATGCAACAATTCAATTTTTAAGAAATTAAAAAACAGAATGATGGTTATCTTCAATTAAATATGTGAACGGCAGAACAAAGAATTGGAATACTTAAAATTTTGCTGCACAATAGTTTCAGGTTTTAAAACATTACTGAAAAATCAATTTTATTCATCAGAAAATGTCCACTGGATCCCTCAAATAATGTTTATACAGGGATTGGATATTAGATTTATTTGTATTGAAGAGAATTTGAAGATTTTTTCATGCATGTAATTTGGTCTCGTCCAGCAATAATTTTATTTTGGTTTCAATCATAGCCTTTTATTTGTTAATGAAATTTTGGAAATAAATATAATAAAGTGCTAATGTGATGCTAAAACTATACTCCTGAAATACGGAGTTTGTCATTTTCTGAAGAGCTTTGGCTCTACCAAGCTAAATGGAGAATAATTTACCAAAATTCTGCCATTTGCCAATGAGAGATTGCAGATATGCAGCCCAAGCCAACAGAAATGTATTCCCAGGCTAAATATATTCTTGAAAAAATGAAATCAGTCTGTTAAACTCAAATTCTTTGTCTTATAGTGCTAAATACAGCTTAGGGGAGGGTGGAGCAAAAGGAATGGTATAGTACAACACTGACCATGTTTCAGAGGATGGGAAAAATATCTTTCATTGATTGCAGCTAATATGGTTTCTGCATCAAAGAGCCTGGATTTGGAGCCATGTTTGGCAGCTTCCTGTCTGGTTGCATAATATTTTCCCTTCCAGCTGGCTAGGGAACCTCTGTGATGGCAAGCTGTGAGTCAATTTCTTAACTGCATGAATTTATTTAAAATTCATGCCTGTTTAAAAGTACCCTCTTGACTTGTCAGAAAGAAAGCATTTAAAATTGTATTTTGTTGCCCAAAGCAATATAGGAGCCTTCCATTGTCCATAAATCTGAGATTCTGAACAGCAGTTAAATAGTAACTAGAAAAAAAACAGAGCCACCAAAAGAAAGTTTGACCTTATGAGCAATGGGATGGGAATTCAACCCAGCCATAATGGAAATCCCTGAGGTAAATTTAAAAGAGGCAAGGGAAGCTGAAACCAGCTGTTCACACTAAGTGAACATTGAATTTCTATTTGCCACGGCATTTATTAAAATCATCTCACGGAGGTCATGGGACTTCTCTTTCTGTTTAGGAAGAAAAATTGTTTGTTTGTTTATTATTATTATTATTATTTATTAAATTTGTATGCCGCCCAACTCCCGAGGGACTCTGGGCGGCTCACAACAATATAAAAAAAAACCATTAAAAGAAAACATAATAAAAACAGTTTAAAACAGTTAAAAACTCATACATACCGTTTCATGGCCGGACCTCACCAATTACAGAGGCGAGATCAACGGCCCCAAGCCTGCCAGAACAGCCAGGTCTTCACTGCTTTCCGGCAGGCCAGTAGGGTGGTCTGGGCGGCTCACAACAATATAAAAAAAAACCATTAAAAGAAAACATAATAAAAACAGTTTAAAACAGTTAAAAACTCATACATACCGTTTCATGGCCGGACCTCACCAATTACAGAGGCGAGATCAACGGCCCCAAGCCTGCCAGAACAGCCAGGTCTTCACTGCTTTCCGGAAGGTCAGCAGGGTGGGGGTAGTCCAGATCTCAGGGGGTAGTTGGTTCCAGAGGGCCGGAGCAGCCACAGAGAAGGCCCTCCCCCGCGGGCCCACCAGCTGGCACTGTTTAGCTGACGGGACCTGGAGGAGCCCAACCCTGTGGGATCTTACCGGTCGCTGGGAGCTATGCGGTAGA
>QLTV01000615.1:549977-564598 GCA_003457575.1 Thermophis baileyi | reverse complement strand
GTCTAAACCTCACCCCATGCTGTCGGATGATCTCAACCAGTGGTTTCATGTAGATGTTAAATAAAAGGGGAGAGAGGACCCAACCCTGAGCCCCCCCGCACTCAAGGGGCCTAGGGGTCGACCTCTGCCCCCCTGCCAACACCGACTGTGAACGATCAGAGAGATAGGAGGAGCACCACCGCACAACGGTGCCACCCACTCCCCGCTCCCTTAAGCGGCACAGAAGGATACCGTGGTCGACGGTATCGAAAGCAGCTGAGAGGTCAAGCAGCACCAGGATGGAGGAAAAACCTCCATCTCTGGCTCGCCAGAGATCATCCATCAGCGTGACCAAAGCAGTTTCCGTACTATAACCAGGCCTGAAACCTGATTGGAAAGGATCCAGATAATCCGTTTCATCCAATAGCCATTGGAGTTGGAGCGCCACCACTTTCTCAACAACCTTCCCCACAAAGGGAAGGTTGGAGACTGGACGAAAGTTTTTTAAATCTGCTGGATCCAGGGATGGCTTCTTGAGGAGGGGCCTCACCACAATGGGGTGAGGTCATCAGTAGATAGACTAAGGTTAAAGTTTTGAGGGTTTGGAGAAGAAACCACAGAGTCAGGTAGTGTATTCCAGGCATTGACCACTCTGTTGCTGAAGTCGTATTTCCTGCAATTGAGTTTGGTGCGGTTTACCTTAAGTTTGTATCTATTGTGTGCTCGTGTATTGTTGCGGTTGAAGCTGAAGTAGTCATTGACAGGTAGGACATTGTAGTAAATAATTGTATGTACTATGCTTAGGTCAGACCGAAGGCGGCGTAGTTCTAAGTTGTCTAAGCCCAAAATTTCAAGTCTAGTGGCATAAGGTATTCTGTTGCGAGTAGAGGAGTGGAGGACTCTTCTCGTGAAATATCTCTGGACTCTCTCAATTGTATTAATGTCCGATATGCAGGGCGGGTTCCAGACAGATGAGCTGTATTTGAGAATTGGTCTAGCAAATATTTTATATGCTCTAGTTAGCAGTACAGTATTACTAGAGAAAAAGCTACGCAAGATTAGGTTAACAACTCTTAATGCTTTTTTTGCAATGTTGTTACAGTGGGCTCTGGCACTTAGATCATTAGAGATGAGTACATATCTTTGCAATTCTGATGGCCCTTGTAATCTTGTATGCACCTTCAAAAAAACCTCTTTAAAAACCTTTCAGTGCTAATGAGCCAACTTGTACTTCACTTCTAAAGAGGGAATGGCTTCCAGTACTGTGACAAGAAGCTTGACAACAACAGTAGTAACTACAAGAAGGCTACAACAGCATGGCAGCAAATACTGTAATTAGATTTTTCTGTCACTATGTGCCATTTAGTGGTCATTTGGAGTTCTGTAACCCAGATATGGTAGACCTAGTGGTGCACATTAAATTTTTGAAAGCTACTATTACTGCTCAAGATGTGTAGCCAACACTATTCTCAGATGTGAGATGGGAATGCCTAGACAAAGTTATGGGCCCAGAGTCTTTGGTTAAAGATGCTTTCTTGCTGGCAGATACTTCTTCAACTTCAACACTCCCACCAACACTGACAGGACAAGACACTATATAAACAGAGAGCAAACCCCACCTCCTTCTGGCATTGAAGACGGTACCTATTTGGGTAATTAAATTCTGCAAGAAAGCAACCAAGCTCAGAGAGCATCAAGGACTTCACTTCTTTGACTGCCAGAGGACTATTCTCCTATCTAGATTGATGCTATGGAGTCCAAACTAGGCTTCTTCTTGCCTTGGGTTATCATAAAGTAAAAAAATAGATGAGATAGAATATCAGCTGACATCATTCAGAGAGGTCATAAGAAAAAGTCAGGATTTCAAGGGGACCGTGATGTTAGTCACTCCATGTACTGTTTTACTGTATTTTCTGAGATATTAAAAAATCTCTCATTTTGCCTCTTCTGTGACAGCATCCAGGATTAAAATATCTTCATTATATAAAACTTTTTGATTCCTTCACTAGCATTGCCATCACTGTGACTAAGTTCTGTTGTTGCTGTGAAAACACTGTCAAATGATTACCGTATATCCCAGGTTATTACAGTTTCATATTTTTATATGGAACATTAATCATCATAATAATAATGAAGCACAGGAAGCTTATAAATAAGGAAAAGTGGCCTCAGACTGAAAGAAAGTGATATCTAGAAGAGAGAACTTTCTTTTATTTAAAAGACTGGGTCAAAATCAAAATAATTTCTGCAGTTTCTTCCAAAAAGATTTCTTCGTTTAAGATTGGTATGGTAAGGAAAATGCCCTTCTGACCATAACCATCTCTTTTGGCATTGTTGATGAAATTATATTGTATCCCAGCCCTTCTGAATCCAGTTTAAACCTGCCCTAACAATTGTCAGATATATTAGCAAAAGGAGGAGTTTAAGTTTATAAGACTAGAGGGAAACTAGTAGCTTGCTCTCCCTGGCCACTAGTTATGCACAGAGATGAGTCAGCCAATTAGTGCTCACTTTTAGTCAATAACCGAGAGCGTCATACTGCCCTTAGATCTGAGCCCAAACACAAAGTAACACATTTCTTTTCCCCTTCTCAGAAATAAAAGAGAATACACTGAGGGGTCCTTGATGCTCTCTGAGCTTGGTTGTTGTTTTTTGCAGGCCTTTCTTGCAAACTAGGTAGCGTCATCAGTGCATTGATAATGTTATCTAGTTTAGGTAATGAAATGTCTACAAGAAAACAATCAAGCTCAGAGAGCATGAAGAACTCTCATTTTAACCCTGAGCTACAAATATGCTCCTGTGTCAGAGAATACACTGTTAACTTTTCAATGTTTCTTTTTCACTTTGATTGAAAATTTAGTCATTTTCCAAACTCCTAATGCCTATAATTATGCTGGAAACCAGGTCCCTTCCAAGAAGGCAGTGATATCTTACTATTTAACATGCACCTCTTATTGCTTTAAAGCACCATTTCCATGTCTCTGATACAACTGGTAAACATAGATAATAAAATAGCTTACAATTATAACCCTGCAGTAATGACATTATACGATTAGTAGGGGGTTGAAGTTTATTTTGAACCAAAACTAGAGTTGCCTTCATCTAGAACAGCGGTTCTCAACCTGTGGGTCGCGACCCCTTTGGGGGTCGAACGACCCTTTCACAGGGGTCACCTAAGCACACGCTAGCCGGCCACGCCCCCTTTGTCACCTCATCGTGCGCGGGGAGGGGGCGGGGAGGGGTCGCGGTGGTGGGATGGGGGTCACGGCATTAGGAAGGTTGAGAACCACTGATCTAGAAGATCTCCATAGAGTAGAAGACCAATTGCATGGGCTTCACTTCATTCGGGTGACTCAAAGATGCATGTTTAAAAATGAGTCCACAGAGTGATCCATAAGGTGTTGTTTCGTGAACTAGTCCCTTCTGTGATGAGTGTGGGGTTCTTTGTAGCACCTATTGACAGTTAACATCAGCCAAACTATATTTTCAGACCCTTTAGAAAAAGGACATACTCCTAGGCAGTGATACATCTTTCCTCTCTTCCTAGCTCTTAGCCTATTGAGTGATAACATTTATCCATCTTTAAACATCATGTTATATTTAGAGATCTAGAAGGATATCCTGAGATATACATTATTCCTGGGGAATGCAAAAAGAAATGTAAATGATACTGATCAACTCTCTGAAATGTCTTAATTGACTCCTGCCATGCCTATAAGTTTCTTAGATATTTGAAGTAAGAATCATCATGTACTCTGTAAAACAAATAAATAAAAGGATTCTGGAATATGTATGTTTGGAGTTGTGTGGCATAATTTCATCCTAGCCAAACATGAAGAATGGCAATCCCCTAAGTACAATACTAGACTCATTTGAAACTGATACTAATTCACTTAACTATGCATCCAAGTCATTCAGAGGCATTCTGAGGATATAGACCAAAAAGGAAATGGGGACAAAATATATTAGGTAGAGCCAGGAGGTATGTTTAACTTACATACCTGTTATGTATTGAATATATATAGTTGTGTTAAGCCCTGCTAAAGTGAAACTAACCTTTAGATGACCCTAACTGTTAACTCCAACTGTTTTGGAGGGAAACTTAGAACATTCATATTTGGGCGGGCTTTTTCAAGTATTATGATTGGTTAAGACCCTGTGGGCCCAGAGTATAAATTACAGGGATTTGCCTGCAGTTCCTCAGTTCCAGTTTTCAGTCAATAAATGTTGTTGTATCTATTATGGTCTGTTTCTTGCCTGCTGAAGCCCAGTACACAATAATACCTTTGCTATGAAAACTAAGAGAAAAAAAAGGAAAAGAGAACATTTTCTTTGCATACTTGATTTGATCTTGCCTTAGGTCTACTCCAAAGTCAACCATAAACATTAGGATTCCTGATTTTAGCATTGTGTTGTATTTATATACAGTATATTGAATATCCTAACTTATTATAAAAATAAAAGAAAAAAGAATGCAATGAATTAATTTCCAACAAAGGATTTATTTAATTTTGCATCCCAGAGATGGCCCAGAATTCATGATAGTTGGCTACTTTCCATTGTGCCAGAATCATTTGTTCATAATTTTTTTTACTAAGACACATGGTGACATTATTTAAAAAGGACTGATAAAATAAATCTTCACCCTTTCAGATTTTACTCAATCTATCAAACAGAGAGACAAATATAAATAACATTGCAGATTCAATAATATTATTTAATTAATGGAACTTACAGCCACAGATTGGGGAAAATCAAATATAAGGGACACCAATGAGGCATAACTCCAAATCTATTCTTGTTGGGTATAATGAAAAAAGGGGGAAAATGTTTCTCTTGTGCACTAAGGTATAATTTGGCAAGATAAGTCTCTTTTTAGTATACAGGCACACAAAATTACCAGTTCATAACTTCCACAATGAAATCTATTTTTTTAAAGCGATAATTCTATTTCATCAAGGCTTCAGAAGGTGTTGAAATATTACAGTTGACAATGGTTACTGATATAAGAACTTTCAAATCAGATTGGACTGCTGAAAATAGAATTTAACAAAGGCTGTTCATGACTAAATCTCTCTTTTTAAAAATTTCTCTTCTTCCCTTTTGACCGAGAGATTAATGCACAGTGCAAAGTAATAATCAATTCTGATGACTGTAGGCAATCTTAGCATAGCACAAGTTAAATTAGCCAATAACTGTTTAATTTAAACAAAACGCAATAGAGGCATGGAGGGAGAGCTTTCCTGTCTCCCAATTCTCTGCAGTAATTTCCTTCATAAATTAATGGGCCAGATCAATCTATCTAATTCTAAACAACCAACAGACAATCATTCACTGATGTTATTAGTTTTGCATCAGGCCCTAAGTTCAAGTATTAATCTTCTTAATAATGGCTTCATTATACTTTTATAATATCCACTAAAAACAAAACATCTGAAATTACAATAAAGATTTTGCCTCTTAATTTGTCTCACCTGAGACTCTTATGCAATTTTCTATGTCATTTGCTTCCTGAAGTTCTGGGTATTTTTTTTTTTTTATCATTATCAACTTAGGAAAAAAAATACAGGGAGAAAGAGAACTAATCCAGGCTTGTTGGTTTTTGCTAGCAGACCAACAGATTCCTTCTTTCCATGCCATTCAAATGGCTTTGAACCATTTCTGATACCAACTGTCTAATTATGAAAGGGTTTTGACAATATGAATTGTTTTGTTTTGCACACCTTAGAAAACAGTCTGTTGTGAAGCTTTGCAATAGGGACACAGCTGTTCTAGTGGAGAGAATTCTATGGATTCTATGCTTGTAAAGCTCCCCTGAGACTGTGAAACTCATAAAACAAAGTTTCTGAATATTATTGGAATCCAGAGGTATATAAACAATCAGTCAATTTTCTTTCTTTCCTCCCCCATGGCCATTATTTCCACTTTTATCATGTTTCTACGTTCTTCAAATAAGGCCCTTCCACACAGCGGCTTTGCACTACTCCAAAACTGACTCTGTGTGACTTCATGCTGTAATCTGTGTTCACATACTTGGGGCCGTTTATTTCTGTCTCAGCTGTGATTTTTTTTTTAAACTATAGCATAACTTCTTTAAAATGTAGCAGAAAAGTGTCTGCGCTGCAGTTTTAGGCAGCTTCAATTTATGACACCATGTGAAAAGCTTTCTTCATATGACAAGCACAATATTCTATTTTCTAATCACACTGCCTTTTTTTTTTCTTTCTAACTTTGCCATCCTTGGCTCAAGGAGTGGTGGACTCTAGGTTGGGTGGCTTTCTTTCAAAAATGCTGGAGAAGTGAATTTCTGCACTAGATGATCTCCAATTATTTTCCAACCGTTACATTCTATGATTCTATATCTCTACAAAGCAGGATCATGCCAGAGTTGGGATTATTTTCTTTAACAAACAGTATAAGAACCTGAACTCCAAGTTGACAATAAACATCTGTTCTGTGTATATACATTTGCACATTTTTTAAGGAAACAGACATGCTTTGTGTGTCTGCATGTGTCACTGTAATATGTGCTGTTATGCCAACAATGCAATCAGAAATGTTTATTTTCGGTAGCTGTGTTGAATCAGACTGAGGTGGTGCCGCATCCCCAAATTCAAGCACACCCACTCAGGTATTTTCTTCTCTCTGAATGACAACAGAAGCATATTATGGATAGCGAGGGAAAATCAGTCAGGGCAAAGAAACAAAATTCACAATAGTATTCAAAGGCCATTAATAAGATTAACAAGGGCTGGATGGGAGGTACGGTACTGTTTATGAAGCAGACTGAAATAATATGTGTTAAAAAGCAAGATTTTAATTGTATCTTAGATGCTACTAGAAACATTAGGACAGGCAGACACCGGTAAGGGAGGAAAACTATTAAAATGAGAAGTGACCACTGAGAGAGTCATAACCTTAAGTAAGGGGCAGCTTAGTGGAGAGAAAATCAGAACTTTAAGTAGCATGGGGCCTAACAGCAGGAAGGCATGAAGCAAATAATGAGGCCATATGGCCCTGATTAGATTATCTGAGTATGAGTATGTGCGTTTCCCCCCTGCTGGAGTCATATTTTATTCCTTATCCTTTATGAATTCGCTCCTTGCATGAATGGATTCTAATCATCAAATCCATGCTGATTAAGTGTATGTTATGTTTATAATGAATAAAGGCTTAATGTGACATGGTTGGATCAAGTAGCTGAGATGTACGGAGAAAGTGATATGTTAATCATTGTGGCTCAGGCCCAAATCCATTTGAAATTTGAATGCCCCGTGGCTTCCATTAATGGGAAAAGGAAATGAAATTATGAACGCTGACAAGTGCTAACAAATGTAGTGTAATGCAGCCCAAATTGAATAGATTATTTACCCATTCCTATGAACAATTCAGTGACACTCCTGTTTGTTAGGAAATCCATGAGACCGTGTAGGAGATGATCAAGCACAATAATTCAAAGCACTACTCAAGCTAAAATTAATCATGAGCCTGTAATTCAATGCATGGTTATCTAAAGCTTGTCAGTCACAACTAATTTCTCCATTGGTTTCTGTAACAAGCTAGATTAGGGCACATGGTTGAATTGGTTGAAATGTGGGTTTGCTTCCAGCTGCTTTTTTTCCAAGAAGACAAATGCCAAGTTGCATTTATGTGGTGGCTGTAAAGCGTCTGACTTTCCATTTCCAGGGAGTAAGCGAAGTTACTTCTCTCACCATATTCACCTCGGTTGTATTACGTGCAAAGAATAGCTTTGGATCTCTAGCACTGAGGCTGACTTTCTTTAGCTCAAGCTGACATAGTGTTCCCTCATCCCATTTTTCCCACAAAAACCTCCCTGTGAACTTGGTGTAGGGCTGAGAGAGTGACCATCCCAAAGCCACTCAGTTGCTTTCCGTGGCTGAGGACAGTATGGAACCTGGCTCTCCCTAGTACTTGTCTAACACTGCACCACTTTAGCTCTTGATGACAATTTGAATGTTGAAAGTGAATTTTAAAAAGAATCATATTCAGAAACAGACTCCATTGGAGATGAGACTTGTAAAGCATTTTTCTCCTGAAAACTCCATGTTGTTTTCACAGATTCTATTCGTTTATCATATCAGAGGAAAAGCTCTCCCACCATTACTGAGTTTGGAAACCCCTTGATCCTATCCTACAATAGGTCTCATTTCCCCTATTTATCCTTTTCTCTATTACCAGGAAAGTCTGACAAGCCTGACTTTTCTTAAACTCAGCCCTTTTGAATGATTAAGATTCGAAATCCCACAGGACACTTTCACCGTAGTAAACTTCATTGAGATTTAATGTCTAAGCCAATCATACTGTACTTGCAGGCACTGAGAAAATACTTGTGTTAGATCTATTTGGAGTCTTTCCCTAGTTGTATCTGGTCACACATTTTTTTTCCAGCTGTCCCCTCATGATGTTGCCTTCCTTTGATTCCCCGAGCCATGATTGATCCTTACTTATACAGTATATGGTGTTAAAGAAGCAGCATTTCACCCTTTCATTTTAACAGCATCCGCAGGTAGTTTCAAGAAGTATAAAATCTTGTAAGGAGGGAAATGAAGTACAGGTAGTCCTCAACTTACAACCAGAATTGAGCCCAAAATTTCTATTGCTAAATGAGGCTAATTGAATGAGTTTGCTCCATTTTACAACCTTTCTTGCCACAGTTGTTAAGTGAATCATTGCAGCTATTAAGTTAGTAACATGGTTGTTAAGTGAATCTGGCTTCCCCATTGACTTTGCTTGTCAGACGGTTACAAAACGTGATCACATGACCCCGGGACAGTGCAACCGTCATAAATATGAGTCAATTTTCAATTGCCAAGCCTCTGAATTTTGATCATGTGACCATGGAGATGCCACAATGGTTATAAGTGTGAAAAATGGTCATAAATCACTTTTTTCAGTGCTGTTGTAATTTTGGTCACTAAATGAACTCTTGTAAGTTAAGGACTACCTGTAATCCTTGATTTACGACCATTAGTTTAGCAATCGTTCAAACTTACAATGGTGCTGAAAAAAGTCACTTACAACTGGTCCTTGCACTTAAGGCTGTTGCAGTGTCCCTGAAGTCACCTGATTGCAGGTGCTCTCCACAGGCATATATTTATGATGATTGCAGTGTCCCAAGGTAATGTGATTGCCATTTGTCACCTTCCCAGCCGTTTTTAGACAAGCAAAGTCAATGGGGAAAGGTAGATTTGCGTAATGATTGTGTGATTCACTTAAAAACTAAGACACAAAAAGGTGTCTTTTGGCTGCAGTGATGTGATGCTCATTTAACACCATTCTGATTAACACCAGTTCTACTCCCAATTGTGGTTGTAAGTCGAGGACTATCTGTAACTACATTACTGTGACCTGGAACAAAGGTTCTAGATCAGGGTGTTTTTTTTTTTTTTTGAGGCTGTAGGATCTATTAATTTTTAAAAAATATGTATTTTCTGGAATTTTTGATCAAGAGCTAATGCTATGAAGTGTCATGAGTTGAAATACCCCCTGGGAGGTGTTTGATTTCTGAATGTCAGCTGACAAGCCCTGTCTTTCTAATGTATTCAAATATGGTTTTCCTCTTTGATTCTTATAGAAGTCCATCAAGTTCTTGTAGAACCTTTGACTTCTATGCAACAGTTTGAAAAAAAAAACCTGTTCTAGAGGCAGGATCAGCAATGGAGATAGCAAATTTCATGTGTATAGAGTTTTCGGTTAACTGAAGGATTCAGAAAAAACACTTGTGGAGAAAGGCCCTTAGAGCCTGCAGTACTCTGACTTCATATATGTTTTTACTAGCATTTGGTTTTGTGAATGGTTTGGGACAGCATGACTATCATTGAAAGTTCAGAAGAACTACAGTAAAAACTTGCTTTTATTGAGCACTAGTGTGTTATGCAAGCATCAGAAGTACAGCTGAAGTTTGGAGCAATAATTATTGGAATATTTTCCTTATAACAAGCTACTGTAAGCTAAATTATGGAAGGCACCTTTGGTCTATAGATCTGTAACATAGATTCTCCAGATCTATTTAAAACAAAAGTATATTTTGTTTTAAATTTGCTCTGGAAAGGATTTATCATTCAGTAATTTTTAAAAGATGTTTAAATTAATTCAAGGATAGATTTAAATAAAAAAATAAAGCCATGTTGAGCAGGGAGAGTGGGTAGTGTAGGAAGAAAAAAACCCAGTTCCAGTTCCAAGCTGGGAATAAAATGGAGGCTGACTGGAAAGAAAGATTGTTTATTGGTGAACAGAACCAACATACACACCGTGTGCAGTTTTGGGACAGCTGACAAAATGGAGTTGAGAGTGGGTGGGTTTTTATACCTTCTTTGGGTTTTGTATTTGAGATTCCTGTTCCTGTGCAATAACATGTCCTTTAATATTTGAATGGCTGTTGTCTATGGGATCATGGCTGGCTCTTATAGGCAACAGGGGAAATGCAAATCCTAGGTGTTTGTCTGAGCTAATCTTGTCTTGCCTAATTGCTTATCTGGAGTTTCTGTCTGACCCAGTGTTTCTGAATGGATTACCAAATCTGCATTTCTAAAAGCTGGCTGCCTCAGTTTCTGCTTGGAGCAGGGAGACTGGTGCTGGTTTCTGCCTCCTTTAAAAAAAATTTCCATTTCTCCTTTAGAGGAAATATTCTACCCTGCCTTTTTAATATTCCCCAAAATATTTCGTTCTCTAGGAGGGTGTGTGTGTGCTGACACTCTACAGTAGGCAGCAAGGGAGGGAATATTGGTGTGAGGTGTATCTATTCTGAGTACTATATCTATAGCCAGCCAGCCAGCATGTGAAAAGTTAGGGAATGTTGTTCCCTAGACCTTTTCAGTTCTGTTATTCATATTTGGTGCATCAATCTTTAAATATGAATATTTCTTCTACTTTGGTCCAGAAACAGGGAAATTTATTAAACTTGGTGGGATCAAGGAAAGGGTTGGGGGGGTCATAGTGGAGCCCACAGATACAATACTGTCCATCTTTGTAAAGCTTACTGATGCAGAAACTCAGCCTTAGATGGCATCTATGGATTTGGATCTGCAGGATCTGAATATGTATATTATTTAGACACTAAGCCTAGCAAGGCGAAAAGGGAACTGGATTGACTTCTGACTGACAGCAGATTGGTGCCCTTATTCATAGAGGCTGCCAATGAGGTGAATTAATTAAATTATACTTGTAATTTAGGATACAGGCAAATGCAATTTAAATAATTTTCACAGCATTTTGATATAGATAGGCAATGCATATCTCTGACCATGTAATTAATATTAATTTACATACATTGTATAATTCCAAATATATTCTATAGCCATATTTCCTCAGTCTTGTAAACCACAAAATTGAAATTATTTTTTAAATGTTTAATCTAATTGAACCTGATATAAACCTGTTAAACATAATTGGTTAGCTACTGAATGCCTGTTAAGCCTTGTAAAGAATATAACAAAGCCATATTAATTGTGTTCTTAGTTGCATATTTATATCCAAGTCAAATATTAAAACATGAAAAGACCTTTGCTTTGGAAAACATTTTCCATATTAGCATGTTGCCAGCCAAGCAGAAAATTAGTAGCTCCAAGCAATTAATTGTAGGCCTTTAAAACAGACACAAAACCCAACAATTTTTGAATAATAAAATATTTACAGTAAAGCATTGCCAAACTTGCCTACTCCTTAATATAATAAGTACAGTCCGAAAGTTTAAACGATCTAACATCAAAATGCTCAGCAGTCCCTGGCAAAAATCCAACCATGATTGAAATCTGAGAAAAACAAAATATATGCAATTGTTAATCACTCTGGAAGCTGAGGTGGAATAGAGAGCACTACTGAAGTTTGGCCCTTTGGTAAAACATATGCTTTGAGTACAGTCAGTCCCAGTTTGACTTTCCAGCATTTCAAATGTAACTAAAACCATGATTGAAAACTTGAATAAATGCTGCCAGTGAGAATACAAAAGGATGCATGGTTCAGTGATCCTGACTTGGTGTAAGACAAGCTGATCTACAAAAGATGCAAGATGCACAGACCACAATAGGCAAAAGTGAGGGGGGGGTCCTTTTCCCCTCAAAATAGCTGGAATTTAAGAACAAAAGGAAGCAAACCCTTTGCTCACATATGGATCAGGGGTGGGTTCTAACTTACCTTGCTGCCAGTTCGCTTCCTCCCGCGCCACGTGGCCGCGCCTTGCAAAGCACACACGCACGCACGCACATGTGTAGTGCTGAAAAATTTAAAAAAAGCCCAAAAAAAGCCCAAAACAAGATGGCGATGCATGCGCAGTGCTGGAAACTCGGCTTCTGCGCATGCGCAGAAGAAAAAAATACTTTAAAAAAAATTCCCCCCAAATTTTTTTTTTCAAAAAAAAAAAAATCCCCAAAAAATATGGCGGCGCCCATGGACCGGCACCGACCAAACCAGCTCCGTGACATCACTGTGACATCACCAGCAGGTTGCTACCGGTTCAGGCGAACCGGTCCAAACCGGGAGGAACCCACCTCTGATATGGATGCCATTCCAGGCTTCACAGCTTCTTATGTTAGAGAAAAACAAATGAACCAACAAATCCAATGAAACATCTTTTTGCCAATCCTGATATTTTAAAGAGAGAAATAAATACTCTTATGCCTCTCTCCTACACATACACACAACTGGAAATCTGAAGTGTCCTAATAACTGGTAAACAGAGCATTAGGATATTACTCTCTGTTAAGACTTCAAAATCAAAATGCTATCAAATTTTATAAGGGTACAGGAAAAAAGGGACGACAAAAAAAAGTCATCTATTGATAGCACATTTTAAGAACAAACTGCAAGAACTGCTAAATGCAAGTATTATCCAGATTAATTTAATTTTTACTGTTTGCGGGAAAGAGAGAAAATAAAAGAGTAGAACGAGTAAAAAATAATAACTGTGTATTTACTCCTCCTGCCCTATGATAAAATATATGTTTAAAAAATAGAAGTGAACAGGCAATTTCACACTGTGTATCCAATTTATAACACCGTGCATTACAGGAATACCACAGAGTTTGCTTCTGCAGACATCGTTTTGGAAAAGGCATAATTATTCATAGAAAAAAAGGATAATATACATCTCAAGTAAAAACAATAAAATCCATATTGGTAATCGCATGCATACCTCACCTGCTGATAATCTGATTATCAGAGAAAAAACAGGGAACAAGCAAGCCAGGCTTCAGCTACCAGCATCAATCAGATGCTGGGTCTGTCTGCAATGGCATTTGTCACCTGCTGGTCTCCAATTGGCCATTTTTGGCCTGTCTGCTTTGGAAACCCTGGATTTTGGGCCTGTAGGATGTGGCTGATTCTTGCCTTTTCCTTTGAAGCTATAGGTCTGTGATGGCGAACCTTTGGCACGCGTGCCACAGGTGGCATACGGAGCCATATCAGAGGGCACGCGAGGCGTTGCCCTATGTCAGCTCCAGCGCGCATGTGCGCGCTGGTCAGCTGATTTTCGGCCTTCCGGAAGGGGGGGGAGGCCATTTTCGCCCTCCCCAGGCTTCAGGAAAGCCTCCGGAGCCTGTGGATGGCGAAAAACGGGCCCAACGGGCCTACCGGAAGTTCGGAAACGAACTTCCGGTAGGCCCGTTGGGCCGTTTTTGCCGTCCCCAGGCTTCAGGAGGCTTTCCTGAAGCCTGGGGAGGGCAAAAAATGGCCCAACGGGCCTACTGGAAGTCCGGAGGCTTCAGTGAGGCCTGCGCGCATGCGTGGGGGGCAGCACGGGGGGGGGGTTGTGCATGCATACATGGGAGGAGGGCATTGCATTATGGGTGTGGGCACGCGCGCACGTGCGCCCTTTTGGCACCCGAGCTAAAAAAGGTTCGGCATCACTGCTATAGTTCATAGAGCAATGTAACCTGATTTGTCCTCAAACTCCATCACCTCAGCTCCCCAGGTTGCTCCAGGTAAGGGGAAAGTGCTGCACATACCGGTATGCTGAAAAATGCTTTCTCTCTTCGCTTTCCTGCAGCTGCCAGCCGACAGAAGGAGCGCAGGGCAACTGTGCAGAGCTGGATCCGCCTTGCTGCTTCTCCTGTCCCCTGCAGCATGCTTATTTACATTTGATTTCTAATTTCCGACTAAGCTCTTGTGGGACAGACAGGAACAGTCAAAGGTCCAGAGGTGGCCTGGGGCCTGTAAATATGCCCAGGTCTGAATTAAAATAATGCATATACATTATTAAAATCAAATGTGGAAGCAAATGTGACAGGTGCTAAGGAATATGATAAGACTCTCAGGTAGAAACTGAACTGGACTTTAAACCAGACAAAATGGACTTCCATTCATAATCTCTATGTCTAACAAATAGAAAACAATTGAATTTAAAATTCCTCAGTAGCAACAGAGGTTCTGTAAGAAAACTACTTACGGTAACTATAAAGTTGCTTCTTTTAGATGTAAGTGTTTAGTCATACATAATCCTACTTTTTTTTGGTAATATTTTAAATGGTCCTTGTTTCCCTTCCTTTAGTTCAGTGGTTCTCAACCTTTCTAATGCCGCGGCCCCCCCCCGCCCACGACACCCCCCGCCACCGCAACCCCCTCCCCGCCCCTCCCTGCGCAGGATGAGTTGACAAAGGGGGTGTGGCACCAGGGGGGAAATGCCCCCA
>QLTV01000615.1:512149-530370 GCA_003457575.1 Thermophis baileyi | reverse complement strand
TCCCTTCGTCCCTTCGGCCGTGGAGGCCACACCCAGTACCTTCCAGGAGCTTCCATGCTCGAGCCCCGGAGCGGCAGCAGACCTGTCCGCACAGGCCGCTGCCTCACCACCAACTGAGTTGCGCAGGTGCTCCAAAACGCCAAGCAGCCCTGTCTGCACAGGCCGCTGCCTCACCACCAACTGAGTTGCGCAGGTCTAGTAGGGCTCCAAAACGCCCCGCCTACCTGCGTGATTACGTATGCTGGACAGCTCCATCCAGGAGGGGAGGGGTGTTATGTTCTAACTGTTTAAACTGTGTTGCATGGTTCCAACCAGGTCCAGCGTTTGAGCGGGAAAAAGCTCAAATGCTATTGGCTGGTCTGTCTGACAGCTCCCTATAAAAGGGCAAGCTGTCAGACTGCTCTTCGCTGGTTGCTGATACAAGAGCTGAAATAAAGAGCTGCTTTGGAAGTCTGTCTCCTGTCATCTCTACCCACTATCTAAAACTAAAAAGAACATAATGAAATAAACAAAGCTGAATAAAATTGCAAAACTGCATATAATATTTACATATACTATTTAATAGTTATATATACATGCATATAAAATATGTTTTTCAATTTTTTCAATGTTATGATTCAATTTTTAAATCATAAAACTAAATTATACAGGACCAAATTGATTTATCTTTTCTCTTCTTCAAAAATTCAAAAGCTCAGAGTGGACAAATCTCTTTAAGCCAACACTCAGAGTCTGAGATAGAAGAACCCTTCCATCAATACCCTTTTTTTTTTTGTAACAGTCCAAACTCCGTATAGCCAAAGTTCTCCATAGACTGAAAGTTTGCAGATTACATGGTATATTTTAATAAAATATGAACATCCTTAATCTTAGCTGCCTTCAGAGATCATGATTCACCATACCATTGATGTCTAATAATAACAAATTAAAGATAGTCACACTCATAACATATAAAAAAAAGCTCCTTCAAATTATTATATCTCCAACATAAAAAGGATAAAAGCCAATCTTTTTTTAAAAAAAAAAATCCTTGAAAAGTCAAATAGATCCTAAAGGAAAGTAATTGTTTTGTCACTTTTGGTTGAACTGCATCCAGTTCTAGACACACTTCGGAGGATTCATAAATACTGTACTGGAAGTGATTCAGAGGACAATGAAGATAGTCAGGAGACAAGAAATAAGGTCTTGTGAAGAGAGATACTGTGATGCAAAAACTGTATTATAGAGAGATTTTGCATCACAGTATGGACAGACAAGATCATCACCGCCTCTCTTTGATTGGGCTTCTGGTGCAGAATGGTGGATGGAGCATGACTTTGCTTTTTGCAGAGCCAACTGGGCGGCTGAAATATAAGTTAGTACTGAAGGGATTGACTCTTCAGAACTTCTCTCCAGAGTAAGGAGAAGACGAGGATTCTTCCTTCAAAGAGATTGCAAGGCAGTGTTCCACAGCAGGTCTGAGAAGTCTGGGGTATCAGGCCCCAAACCAAGAGTGACACATGGCATTTCTTCCAAGCTGAATTCTTTATTGTTTCTCACGTATAAACAAAATCTTGCCTGACTGAGAATTCTATTATCTGCACCTACAGTATACTCTGTGAACTTTTAGGGAGGGCCTGTCTTCATCCTCTTTCACTCATACATGATATCAGAGCTAAGGTGCCTCTTATTCCTCTGGAATGCCTCCCCTCTCTTCTGGGGCTCCACCTACATCCCATCAAAGGAGGGAAGGGAAACATTTACTGTATTTATACAAGATGCACCTGACCATAAGATGCACCTAGGTTTAGAGGAGGAAAACAAGAAAAAAATATAGCAGGCGGAGCCTGAGAGGACCACAGATAGGTGTCCTCTCATATGCCAGCTCTGCCTATTGACTCCTGCACTGTGGAAAAGAGACAGAATAGGCGGGCAATGACAAAGACAGAAGAGGCGGGGTTCAGCACTGTAAAAGGACCCCGCAGCTGTGGCCCGACTGCTATTCACCAAAGGACCGGCACCGGTCCACCGTTTACCCTGAGGTAATACACTTCATGGTCTGTGACGCAATATTCGCTCCATAAGATGCACAGACATTTCCACCCACTTTTTTGGGGGGGGGGGTGGAGTGCGTCTTATGGAGCGAAAAATACTGTATGTTGTTTAGCTATACTCAGCGCCTTTGAAAAAGACACTGGGTCTACCTACAGTACTTCCTCTCTTACTTACTTTAAGAAGTTGCTTATTATTGATTTCTTTGGTGTTAAGAATCTTCTGAAAGACGAGCTGTATTCTATTACACTGGAGATTTTCCTTCAACCCTGGATGAAAGAAGCTCTAAATAAGTTTAAGTATTAATAACAGAAGCTTTAATTTTTGGAAAACAGCAAAAGGAGGAATAGAATGTTGATTCCGGAAGGTTAATGGGCTAGATGGACTTGAAAGAATATTTTCCATGGGGTGTTTAAAAATTTATAAAATAGTATTGAAAGTCTTTCAAATTAATTGTTAAGAAATCCTCCCATGGGACAGTTTTGTTCATTAGAAAATAAACAGATGATAAGAGGGGACTGGAAGTCTGGCTACAGGGAACCAGAAAGAACAAAAGATTACTCTTAAAGAAGAACAGACCCATTACTAAAATGGAGCAACACTGTTTGACTACAGAAGAAATTAATGTTGTTTGGGAACAATTTACTCAGAAGCTGTTTGATATTATAGCAGAGGATATAGATGATACAACAGATTTTATTGGATAAAACAGGGACTGAGACTGATGTGAATGTGGATTTGGAGTTCAAAAAAACTGATTATAAAACTGATATGAAAAAAAGATGTGGAATCTGAAAATTGATTTTAAAATGTCAGAATATAAGAGTGATATGGAAAACAATGCTAAAATGCATTTACAAATGAAACCAATTGATGTCTTAATAATTAAAGGGGACATATGCATAAAAAAAAACCAGGAGAATGAATTGGAAAGCCTTCTTACTTTGGATTTGGAATAGGTGGGACCAAGAAAATGAAAAGGTTTATAAAATGAATGTTAGATGAGGGTTAAAATACCTTATGATTTTTGGTCACTGTTAATGGGATTTCTTTTTGACCAAGATTGTATGACAAAGCTTTAAAGATTGATTTATAAGTGGGGAGATATTTCTTCTGCTTTATTTTGATAAGGGAAGAAGAATTTCTTCTTTTAATTGAAGTACTAGAAAAGATGTTAAGTAGCCAAATCTATATATATAAAAGCGAAAACCACTCACGCATTAATCACGAAATCTCCAGAACCGTAAAGCCTACAAACTTGAAATTTGCCACGTATGTTTCTCTTGGCTTCTAGGTGCTCACTAAGAAAGGATTTTTCAAAATGACCATCGGAGCATGAGTATTTCTTATATTAATATTAACAAGCTCTGATGCTAAGGAGTTCTATTCCCCCCTCCCCACCTGAAAAGAAATCTGATCCAAATGCAAAACACAAGCAGAGTTTCAGTTTCGCTTTTGCTTTCACAGCAGCAAGCAGCTTTACTACAGAACAGTTGAGCTACAGTTCTGTGTGGCATGCTCCAGAGTCAGTTCACCTGACAGCCTGGTCATCCTCCAGCCAGACAGCAAAACCAGGAATGTTGTTTACAGGGAGGTCCTGAGCAATTCATCTGAGGGATGAATTTAAAGTCTATGCTATGCAAATAATGTCTTCATCTGTAACAGAAACTTAGCTTACCATCTCTAACGAAATAATACAGTCCCTTTTTTAACTACTCATTAATTTTCAAGCTTTAAGTGTCAATTTATCAAGCCCCATCACATACTGTAGTTTCGTAGTGAAGCACGGGTATCAGCT
Source organism: Thermophis baileyi (assembly GCA_003457575.1). Lineage (NCBI taxonomy): Eukaryota > Metazoa > Chordata > Lepidosauria > Squamata > Dipsadidae > Thermophis > Thermophis baileyi. Next base: position 526,541 of record QLTV01000615.1, on the reverse strand, counting down.
AGTTGTTTATACTTGTTTGAAGGAAGGGGACAGTATACACAGGAGAGAGAGAGAGAGAGAGAGAGAGAGAGAGAGAGAGAGAGAGAGAGAGAGAGAGAGAGAGAAAGTGTGGTGTGTGTGTGTGTGTGTGTGTGTGTGTGTGTGTGTGTGTGTGTGTGTGTGTGTGTGTGTGTGTGTGAGGAGAACCATTTGGCTTAAAAATAAACCTTAAAAAGAGCCAGGTTATATTTAATAAATTCATCAAAGAAAGAAAAATATTATAGCTGGAGAACTAGACGTAATAGAGCATTACATGGACGTTGGCCAATGGATCTCACTGGATGGTGATACAATAAAGGAAATTGAATGGCGTGTTAAATGTGGTTGGCAGGCATGCATAACCTGCTAATCAAAGGTTATGTCCTTAATTTTGCCTAGTTTTGGATCAGTCAGAAGTAAGTTTTCTTAGCCCCAAAAATTGTATTGATAGTATCTTCTTATGATTTCTAAGCATGTTAGGGAAGGCTGATGTAATAGATATGATGATATTTCTTTGCCAATCAGGATGCTCATATCAGCTAAAATAAATTTAGGGAGAATTCCTATTAGTTACTTATACAGGTACTTCTTGACTTATGACCACAATTGTGACCAGAATATCCATTGTTATGTAAGGCAGTTATAAAGTGAGTTGAGCCCAATTTTATAACCTTTTTTGCTAGGATTGTTAACCAAATCAGTTATTAAGTGAAACACTTTGGTCATTAAGCAACCAAGCAACCTTGTTGATTTTGCTTGTCAGATGCTGGTTGGGAAGATCACAAATGGTCATCACATGGCCCCAGAATGTTGCAACCATTGTTGTCAAGAACTCAAATTTTGATCACCCAACTGTGGGATGCTGCTATATTCATATGCATGGATTGGGCGTAAGTCACTTTTTAAAGTCCAATTGTAATTTCTAATGGTTGTAAGTCGAGGACAACCTGAATTGTATAGCCTTTTAGTTACCTAACCCCTTTTTGCATCAATAGCAAAGAAACAGTCTTTTGATTGTTTCAGCAATAGCTTGGTGACATTAGTGTTTTTCAAACTTGGAAACTTTAAGATGTGTGGCCTTCAACTCTCAGAATTCCCCAATGAGCATCTTAAAGTTGCCGAATTTAAAAAAGACTACACTAGAGGATAATGTGTCAGTAATGAGAATCCTGAAAAGCTGAAAGCATGGACTGAGGTCAAAGGGAAATGACTGCATTCCATTTCCAAAGGAAGCGAGCCGACCTTCCCTGCCTTAGTCTGTTGAAACCAGGGTGATTGATCTCAGAGCTACAGCATGGCGATAGAATGCATCCAAATAAAAAGCTCTGGAAATATGAATCATCCCTCTTACTACTGCTTTTGCACAATGAATATTTTCATCCTTATAACATCCTTTTATGTATTCTAAAATCAGGAGAAATTTGATTGAAACGTTTACATTCGCAAGCTTTCGTGAGCTGCTATTTGCTTCAAGAGGTGCAACTGATGAATGGGTATCCATGTGTGAAATATAATAAGTTTTTCTATGTGTATGTGTATGCATGTATGTGCTGTCTGGGTTTGGAATATTAACAAAAATAATTTTGCAGCAGAAAGGGGTGCTTATATAAATCTCCCGGTTCTTCTTCTTACAACTCTACTATTGCCACATATGGCTTTAATCCCTAGAAATCCAAAATAATATTTAAACAATTTGGTATTTCTCACCTCCCAGGGATCAATTACTTGTTGGTTTAATTACTATGTACAATGTTAATCTTGCAAGATTACATTTCAGACATTTTTCTAAGTCTCAACAACAGATGAAACTACAAGAATAACCAGTATTTTAAAATACATTACACTGCTATATTTTTAAAGTGATTGAGTCTGTTGAGTAAAAAAATAGCAATTGCAATAGACATATGCTACCCCATAATGCTTTACAGCGCTCTCTGGGTGATTTAAAACATCAGTGTATTACCCCCAACAATCTGGGTCTTCATTTTGCCGACCTCGAAAGGATAGAAGACTGAGTTAACATTGAACCTGTCAGGATTGAACTCCAGACTGTGGGCAGTTACCCTGCAATACTGCAGTCTAACCACTGTACCACAAGTGTTCAAAAAAAGAAAAGAAAAGAAAACCCCTTAAATTTCATGTCCTGTGCTACTGCAAAGACTTATGCATGTTGAGATGTGATGACTAAGAACTGTTTTCTTAAAGAGGACAATCTAATTGATGATATGTGTCCAAAACTGCCAGCAGAAATTATAAAATTAGCATCCTAGTTACAGAGTTATCTATTTTAAAAAGAAGGAACTAAAAGCCATCATCTCAGGCAAGGACTACATGGCTTTGGAGCTACAACTGCTACAATATAGAGCTGTATCCTATGAGAATATTTTTAAAAAATTTTTAGAATGGTTTAGGTATACATTTTAAATTATTGGGAGTACCCTACTCGATAGGGAGGAGGGATCAAGTGAGGAACTAGCCTGGAGTTACTGGGCAATTGCAAAAGGGCTAGGGCCACCTCCACCCCACCCCCAATTTCCTTGGAACCTTATCTATTTGTACCCAGGAGTAGGCTGCAGACTGTAGAGATTCCTATATTATAGGCAGAACATAATAAAGTAGTAAGCTTGAACTCTGCAAATATGGGTCTGTTTGTTCACATCTGACATAAACAGATGTTCTCAAACTTCTAGAGATAACTATTTTTAATAGTGAGACACTAGTCTAAGAATGAAGGGCACAAAAAAACAACAACCCAGTCACAACAGAAAAGCATTAAGATGGGTAAATAATTCTATTTAGATAAATTCCTAATAGGATTATCATGAATATATTTCCTATCAGCAATGGATAACTTGTGCTCAAACCACAGTCTATGAAACACCAAAATGAAACAGAAGATATTACAACCATTATTCCTATCAGATATTGAATGAGAACTAAGTCATCATAGGATAGAAAGGATGCATACAGGACAGGAGAATTATTATATTGGAGATCCTTGCTAAGCAGTTTTCTCGTAACTGAAATTCCAATAAGGCTCTTTGAGAAATTCTACCACGAAATGGATAAAATGGTTGAAATTTAAAAGCAGATCTAGGATTTATAGAAAAAGATATGGCCAGAAAACTCTTAGTGATAAACAAAAAGGAGACAGGAATAGACAAAGGAATAGAAGAGAATGGGTCTATTAAATCTACAAATACTGCTGTCCAAAGAGAATGATTTGAATGCTAAAAATGATCATTTGGTTTGGTTGCCAAATATAAATGCTTAGAAAAGAGTTATTACATCAGAATTTAATACCAACTAGCATTTTCTGTATATTTTTAAGGCCATGATTCAAAAGTATAAATTGCCCTTTTTAAATTTCAACTATTGTATATCAGGATCTTGTAACTCAAGTAGTAATAATGGTCTATTCATTTAAGCCCAGACTCTGGTGAGCTTCTAGATGGACTAGTGCAGGGGTGTCAAACTCAAGGCCCGGGGGCTGGATCCAGCCCGTGGGTTATTTAGATCTGGTCCGCGTGGCTGCCCTGGAAACAGCAAAAGACCGGCCCGTGGTGCCTCTGCCAGAGAAAATGGAGCTCAGGAGCCCATTTTTTGCTGGCAGAGCGCTCGGGCCGCCACAGGCGCCCCCGACACTAGTGACTTCAACCTGGCCATGCCCGCCCTGGCCACGGCCCCCCTAGCCCCCCAAGGTCAAACACAACCCTGATGTGGCCCTCAATGAAATCGAGTTTGACACCCCTGGACTAGTGCATACATGTGCCTTTGAATAAGACTTGACTCCTAACTACTGGATGGACATATCCCTTGGCAAGATCTCATTATTGGAACCTTCCCCCTCTCAGTTGACCTTAAGGATAAATTACAAGAATGCTCTCTATTTGAAGCAGCAATGCCTTTGTGACTCCAGACACACACACAAAACAGAGACACACACCTCCAGGCCTTGTGCTACGAAGACATTAACCCTAGTCTCATTCTACCATTATTAGATAAACATCCAGGACACATGGGACAATTTTAAATTTTCTCTATTGCTTCCTGACATTAAACCTGCCATAAACTTTAGCACTGCCAGGTTCTGGGCAGTAACATTCAGATCCATCAGATGATGGTTTATTCATCATGAACTAGATTCAGTGGGCAACTAGCTTGCCATATTGGAGCCTTCTGTAACCTAATAAATATAGCCTCTCACATACTAGAGATAGATGGAATTCTTTAATGCTACCCTGTACCTTTCTAATGTTCCCAAACCCCTACAAAGCCACAAAGCCACACAAAAAAAAGTCACAAAGAAGAGAGGATCAACTTATTCTCCAAAGCACCAGAGGGCAAGACAAGAAACAATGGATGGAAACTAATCAAGGAGAGAGGCAACCTGGAATTAAGGAGATACTTCCTAACAGTGAGGACAATTAACCAGTGGAACAGCTTGCCTTCAGGAGTTGTGGTGCTTCATCACTGGAGGTTTTTAAGAAAAAAATGGACAGCCAGCTCTCTGAAATGGTATAGAGTCTCCTGCTTGAGCAAGGGGTTGGATAGAAGACCTCCAAGGTCCCTTCAGGCTCTATTCTATTCTAAATTCCTTTTAGAGTTTCACTTTTTATCTTGTATATCTTTTATGTCTCTTTCAGTTTCTTAGTTCAGAGAATTATATGGCTTTTATATACAACTTTGTAATGCTTTGTATCTATTATATTTTTTTACATTTCTTATAATAACTATACCTCGTTGCCTCCTGCTGGTCTATGACTGTAATAAATATTGATTTGAGTGAAGATGCAATCCTATTTCCAGCATAAGCAACTGCCTATTTCCCTTTCGTAGAGAGGTGGGGAGTTTAGGCCAGCTGTACTGTGCACAGGTATTTCAATCTATTTGGACAAATGGAATGGTAGCAGACCAGGGACGATCAGAGACCATGCCATGACCTCCAGTTGCAGTAGCAAAGTAATCATTTAATATATAAAGCTGTCAGTGATGTCACTGATTGCAATGTAACCTCATCAGCTACACACTCCCTGCTGCCATTCACTGTGGTTCAGGGGAAAACCTTTGTACTTGCAGTTCTTGTAGTCTGTATAGGGAGCCATGGTGATGACCTTGAGAAGAATATTCAGAAGCCATTAAAAAAAAAGTGTGAAAGCATTCCTTGATCTCTGGGAAAGAAGGTAGCATTGGGAAGAGAGTCATGCTGGCCCCTTCCTGACTCAATGCGGAAGAATAGGTATAGAAGATTTGCAATACTCTGATAATGTAAGCTGTCTTCTAATCTTCTCATTTAATCTACTTCCTGATTTGGACAACCCCAAAGGGATTCATTGATAGCCTTTTCCTTTCACATTTCTCAAGCTAACCACCTAAGCTGAATATGAGAATGCCCATAAATATGCCACATAGGCATTCATAGGAAATAAAAATGGTGATTGAGTATTGTCCAGTGCTTTGCTTAAAAGTGCACCTGCATAAACAGGGGAGAAAAAAAATCAAGATAAGGCTATAGGAAGCATTTAGGCGGATTAAGAAGGCTCCTGAAAATAAACTCACCAGTTGTTCTCTGAGAAGCAGTGATTTCTGACTCTGTCCTTCAGTTGTCAAAAATAGGCAAGCCTCTGACAAGAAACCATTTTGTGAAATAAAATTCCAAAACTACCTATTGCCTATAAATGTGGCTATCTCCAGTTCAGGTATCCTTATAGGGAAGTCCAGCTGTACTAATCATGATACTTTAGAATCAATTGAAAACTTATTTCCCAAATTCATATAACGTGAATTTCTAACTTTTTAAATTAAGATGCTGAGTTTGCAATTTCATAAACATTATCAAGGCCATGAGGTTTTTTTCATTATCTGAATTACAATTCCTGACTGCTGTTACATGCTTAAAACTAAAAATAAATAAATAACTAAATAAGGGAAATTGTACTACCTAAATATCTTAATAAACAAAAAACCTCCCAAGAAATCAGTTAATACAGTTAGGGCATTTTCAGTAGCTTAGAAGAACTTAGAACCAATCAACTGATAATCGGCATGAATCTATCTAGAAAAATCGCATTATTCAGTTTTCTTCCTAGGTTGTTTTGCTTTCTTTTGTTAGTTGGAAGTGCCAATCCACCAGTAATCCTTCTACTTATCTGGGAGTTGGTGTGGTTGAGCTTGGTGTATCTTACTTTGGTATATATATGAGAATTGCCCTTTAAATTCTAAGAATATTTTGTCTTTTGCCATTGACAAGTTCAATGAAATAGGACATGGTTTTACTTTTTAAACACCAAATGCTCTTTTACCCTAAATATTTCTTGATATTTCATTTTTATTCAGGGAAAAGCTCCACCTGTCATTCAACTCATAAAGGCCAATGAGCTCTGCTTGGGTAACTTACTGAAAAAGATCTGTCAGCAATTTTTTTTTCCTGATGTGGCTCCTGGACCTTTCACCCTTCTACAAGATGCAAAATCTCTGCCTTAAATTTTCTCCAGTTACAGCACCATCATGCTGAGAAAAAGATTGAGATTTTGCATTTTTGTTTGCAAAGCAGAATAATAAGCTATTTCTCTGATATGCCCTTACCAGCATCTTAGGGGTTTTTTTTTCTTTGCCAGCCAATTTTCTGAACTTCTGGGTCATCTGAAAATACTTTGCTGTTGGTATATTTTTTTCCCTGATTAATTTTCTGACAAGGATAATTCAATGACTTTTAAAATTATGAGTAAAGTTGATAAGTTGGTTTGCAAATCATAGGAAGCCATAAACTAGAGTTTACCATAATGGCTGGAGCCCTATGTTACATTAAGTCATGCTTGGTCTTAACTGGTGGCAAGACTGCAGATGTAAAAGGAAACCATGAAGTCAAAGAACAAGGTGGCTGGACACCATCAAAGCTGACACCAGCCAGAGCACAGAACAACTCAAAAAAGTAGTGCAAGATCAGAAGACATGGAGAGATCTGGCCCATAGAATCACTAAGAGATGGACATGACTGAATGGATATCATCATCAAGAGTGAAGAGTAAAAAAGATGATATTGATGGAGATAAGCCAGCTGTATTCCCAGGGCGATGAGAGGAGTGCAACAGGTCCAAAGTAATCTGAGAGAAAGAGGAAATAGCTGAGATACCAGTATAAGGGGTAAGGGAATAAAGCAGAGTGAGACGAGCAAGACTGATATCAATCCCACTATGTATACCAGACCAAGAAAGTAACTTCAAGTGAAAGCTGAAACTCCAGGTTAAAACTTCTTTATGATATTGGCCTTAGTACCAGAATGTTGCAAGTCTGTTTGTGTTGCATGCTCTGGGCTAGATTTGACTTATCTCTGTCAAGCTCATCTTTACCATCTACAGCAGAGGTTCTCTACCTTAGCAACTTTAAGATATGTGGATTTCAATTCAACATACTGGCTGGGGAATTCTGGGAATTGAAGTCCACATAACTTAAAGTTGCTAAGATTAAGAAACACTGCTTTACCATGAGAAAGATGTTGGATCACTGTCCAGCTTTAGGAATGATTATTTCTCATCCTATATATAAATAATGCCATACATTACATTTTTCAGTGACTGTTTTACATCAAATGCAACTTTATTTAAACTGAGGTTGAAATTCTTATTTCTCTTTCTCAAATATCTGCAATGTAGCAGGCTAGAAGCTATTCTCCTTTGGATAGAGGGATAATTTCCACTATCTCTTATTTTGGTTACAGACTGATCTGTTTGAGCTCAAATCTCCAAGTTGTTTTCTTAACAACTAGACAACCTGTGCCCTGTTGGGTCATCATTACAGAGACATTTCTTTACCTAAACAGAGAAATAGAATGACAATTGGCCAAAAAAGCAGTAGGAAGAGGAATGACTTCCAACTTCTTGCCAGCTTTCCCATTAAGTTTGCTTGTGGGAAGCTGACAGGACATATCAATAATCTCCTTTCCTTCCTTCCTTCCTTCCTTCCTTCCTTCCTTCCTTCCTTCCTTCCTTCCTTCCTTCCTTCCTTCCTTCCTTCCTCCCTCCCCTCCCTTCCCTTCCCTCCCCTTCCTTCCCAAGTAGGTAAGTAGCTGCTGCTGGGTGAGGGAACTGGAGCAAGGGATTGTGAAACTGGCTGGGAAACTGTAATGGAATGTTGAAAATGAAGATCATGTGACGGCAGCAGCAGCCCAGCAACAGCCAGTTGCACTAAAGCAGTCATAATGTATTTAATTTCACTCTCTCAGGACACAAATTTGGAACATTTCATATAAGTTAACCCATTTGTAGTAACATGACTCAAAAACTGTTGCCATATGATGCACCATTTCACCTAGGTAAACGTCATGACAAGAGTTTTAGTAATATATAGATAAGAAAGTATTCTCTAATTCAAATGCAAACCTATTTACTTTTCATATTTTTGTTTTTAAGTCATCCCATGTCACCTGGGTGCTGTCCTCCTACTATGATATAAACAGACTTTATTTGGTATTAATAATATAACTCAGGTATTTTTCCAGGCCTAGGGAAATTATGGATGCTTCTAGCAGGATCATCCCAGACATAAAGACTTTGGTCATCTTATTTTGCAATGTGGATGTAAAAAGAGCACATCTTCATGCAGAATGAATTCTGTGACCCTTTGTCACCTCTCTTCAATGACACAGAGAGAGATGCTGTAAAATGAACACACAGCAAAGCTCCCGTTTTCCTACAATCCTAAACACAATTCAGGCTAAGGAATAAACTCCAGTGAAACCACTATCAAAAAGACAGAGGTGATCCCAGTGTATCTAGCTGTATCTGCTCAATAAACAAGCAGCCTACCAGGAAAGGGTGATGGGGAAAGGCTTTTGTCTAAAATGTCCCACTAGAAATAAACTAATTAATTAAAAGGCAGTCAAGCAGGTACCCTAGTTTTCACCGGCTTCCTGCTTGACCTACCTTCGCTGTGACAGGAGGTACTGAGGGGCCCTAAACAAAACAACCGAGATTGGTTTTGGGGTAAGGAGGCGGTGAGTGCCCTTCAGACGTCAAACCCGAAAACGGTGCCGCAGAGGCGCCAGCCCTCTCACTCGATGCCCGATCATGGCTAGGCTGGGGGCTCTACAACCGGCGCTCCTGCCTTACGTAGTCCTCGGATCCAGCTCGCCTCACAGGCTCGACTGGCTTATCTTCCAGCTCCAAGATCTTTTCGTTGGCGGAGCTGCTGGTCCCAGCTCCGGCATCTCTTCCCACCTTCGCCCCTAGAACGGCGCGGCCAAGAGGGGAAAGCAGCGAGGAGGCGCAGGACGCACTCCCGGCGCGACCTTCCGGCGCTGGGGCGGCCGCGAGCAGGCCAGAAGGGCGGCCGGAGCGCCGACAGCGAATGGAGACGCGCTATTAGCATTCAGTTCCACGTGTTGCTTGTTGTGGGCGCCACAGGTTTCCCACCTGTGAGTCGCGCCGCTGCTCTCAGCTGGGCGGAGCTGAGCTTCCCTCCCGGCCGCTGAGGGAAGTAGCGACGGGCCGGCCCGGCCGCTGATAGGACCCGATCAGAGCTGTCCCCAAGCTCGACCCCTTTCGCAAACTCCGCCCTTCTCTTTCGGCGGCGCTGCTGCTGGCTGCCTCGTAGGAAATAGTCGGACGTGGAAGCTCGACGTGTCCGGAAAGGTGTCCGCTGCTTCGGCTCCAGGCGCGTCAGCTTCGCGGCGGCGCTCTTCTTTTTCCTCCTGCGAAAGGTGCGCTCCGCCCGGCCACCATGCTCGACCCGTCCTCCAGCGAGGAAGAGTCCGACGAGGTGCTCGAGGAAGAGAGGCGGGACCTGCTGGGGGTGTCCGGCGGGAGCGGCCCTTCGAACAGCTCCCCGCGAGCCCTCCCGGCTGCTAGCCGGGACTCCGGGCGCCAGGGGAGCGGTGGCGGCGCGGCGACCCGGCCGGTGAGCCCCAGCCCATCGCTGCGGAGCGAAGGCAGAGAAGAGCAGGAGCGGCTGCAGAAAGAGGAGAGGGAGAAGCGGCTCCGGCTGCAGCTTTACGTCTTCATCGTGAGGTGCATCGCCTATCCGTTTAACGCCAAGCAGCCGACAGACATGGCCCGGCGGCAGCAGAAGGTGAGCCTTGAAGCCTTGCCTCCGTCTCTCTTCTCCGCCGCTTGTTTTGCGGAGGGGATCCGTCCGGTTGGCTTTTCCCTGCAAGGTCACTCACAATCGTTTCCACTGGGGGCGGGGGGGGGCGGGGGGCTGGAAAAGGAAACGCAGCCGGTAGCTGACCGGAGAAGGCTGGTTTGTGTCCATTGTTGCGTCGGATTCCTGTTGAAGTGCGGGGAGGGGGAGAAGAGGGCAGGTGCAGTTTGTTACGCCGAGTCCGGAAGAATTTTATTTTCAGAAACTTCTGTGGTGGCTGGATCCGGTGATTGTAGATCTCTTCCACTCGTCCTGTCGCCAAATCCGTTTCCTTGGTCCAACGAAATAGGCTTTTTATGCCTATTGGCTCCTGAGGAAACGGAGGAAAGTAAACTCCCCGGTGGTAAAAAGCAGGCTGGCGGGTGGCACTGTTTCTTTTTCTTCTTCCCGCAACAGGTTGAGTTGCTCTTGATTAGTTAACTAAGCCAGATGTCGCCGCGTTTGCAAGAACCCAGGCTAGTCCTCTCACGGCAGTTCCTGTCACTCGGTTGTTTTGGGGACAAACGAGCTCATTTTAGAATAATCTTACATGTTTGCCAGTAAGTCCCATGAGGTCGGTTGACAGGACCAGTATGGAGTGCAGAGGCTTTTTGAGAAAAAATAACACAAGATTCCCGTTTGTTATGAAGTAGGTAAGCTTCGTTTTAGGCATGTATCTGCTCAAAAGTACAGTATGCTGGCTGAATGCAATTGTGGAGAAGACTGCAATAGTAGAGACTATACCGTAGTTAACAATCAGGATTGAGAGGCAGTTGGTTCAACCTTCTTGGAATAGAGTTTTCCCTTAAGTAAGTTGTGGCAAAAATTGTCATCTAAGAGTAGTAGCTTTCATTTGGAATAGCCACATCTCAAAGTGGCATTGACTGGAATAACTCAGCCCTTTTTTTTGCATGGAATTCCTAATTCCTCAGAATTCCTTTCTCCTCCCTGCTTTTCTCTTCGTCCCACTTTTCTTGTAGTGAACATGGTATTTTTCTTCTTAAAGAACGCAGATCTATTGTGCCAAAGCAATGGAACAGTACTGTTTAGAGCAATAGTCATTTATTTAGTTTGATCAGTAAAACAAGCTGTTAACTTTGTAATGTAATGGAACAAAATTCATATATGGGAAAGACTTTAGAAAAAAATTCTTCAAGATGGTGAATTTTTTGATAGCCACAGTAAAATGGTCCCTTCTCTCTCTCTCTCTCTCTCTCTCTCTCTCTCTCTCCCTCCCTCTCCCTCTCCCTCTCTCTCCCTCCCTCTCTCTCCCTCTCCCCCTCTTTCCCCCTCTCTCAATATTCTGTTATTTTATTATTCCCTGAACAGCAACTAGTGTGTTCTTCAAAACTTTGGAACAGCAACATGATTTTCAAACTCTAATTTAAATTCTGTTGTCTTTGTGTTACCTTCAATTTCATTTCCTCAAAGTAAATTGAATTCTACTTGCTTTTCAGAAGCTAAATCCCAACATAGGAGCAAGTGAGGTTGTGCAGGGCAAGGGGAGGACATGAAGAAATGAACTTAGAAACATTATGTTTAGATTGATTGTTCACTCTGTATACTTTACATACACATGCCATTCATTCTCTGGTATCTCAAAGAGAGGGCCTGCTGTATAAACAAGTTTGGACAGATGCCAGGAGACAAGCTAGACAATATGAAAGGGACTTCATGTAAGAGAAGGTGCTGTGCTAGATGAGCGGAGAAATCTATAAATTGTAGTCCCAACATTGTAAGGTTGTTTTAAAATTCATAAAAATAACCTTTCTCTAGCCTTTTGACTCTGTTATTAATATATCAAAATTACCCCATGTGTTCTAAACAAGGTCTTTCCAGCGGTCAAATTCTGCCCAGGTATCATTTTTTATGAGCTGCCAATATTTGATTCTAAACCAATCTCAAATTCTTTATTTCATGTCAAGTAAATATTAATCTAAGGAAGCAGAGAATGACAAAAATAAAATGAACATTTTTAGAAGAAGATAACCCTAAAAGTGGTATGCGTACTAATAATCTCCAGGCTTGATTATTGAAGTATGCTCTGCTGAAGGCTGTCTTTGTCTCTGGTCTGGAAATTTCAGTTGGTACAAAACTTGACAGCCAGATTGGTCTCAGGAAGAACCCAGAGAGGCCAATAAGGTTAGTGCTTAAAGCATCGCACTGGCTATCAATTCCTTTCTTGGCAAAATACAAAATGCTGATCATTACTTGTAGAGGGAAACCTGGCTTAAACCCAGGCTATCTGAGAATGCTTCCTTCTCTCTGAACCTGCACATTGACTGTGATCATCTCAAGAGGTTTGTGGTATGTGCTGGAGCATATCTGATGGTGACTCTGACTGAGTTTTCTGTATTGCTGCTCTAGCTCTTTGCAGTATACTCCCTGTAGAGATGAATGATGTGACATCTCAATTTGATTTGTTTTTTTTTTAAAGCCCTTAAACCCTGTATGGGTTTTTAACTGCCGATTTTAAGTTCTAATTTTAAGAATAAATTCGACTTGGTTTTTCCATTTGCTTTTAATTTTTATTCAACTGTTTAAGAATTTCAGTTATTTTAAAAAAGAGACTTTGTTAGTCAGTGGTGTAATAAATCAAATAATGCAATTTTTTTTATTAGACAGTTTTTAAAAAGTTTTTTGACAGTTTTCCTCTTTGCAACATTTCCGCATCGGTATACATCCATTATAACGGATATAACAAATAATGCAATTTCATTGTCAAAGTAATTCAAATTCTATGTTTGTTGGGTGAAAAAAGTTTGACGCTTTAGCTCAGAATAAATAATACCTGTAATTCAGAAACAATGGCTTTTATATTCCCTAATTAATGAGCTCAAATTTAATAGCCTTGGGCACTTATAGTTGTCCTGGCTACATTAATATTTGTCTTGCAATGAAATTGTATCTATTGCAGAAACTCATCTTTGAGGTAAAATCTTGCTTAAATGCTAGTATGGGGATGCATATATTTATATTCTTCAGAACCTATTTTCTCAGAACAATTCAAATTCTTTTCTGTTATTCCAGGTGCAGGTTCATTTAAAGGGCTTTAAGAACTATCATAGCCTTACTGGAATCCAGATGTTTTGCAAGGATAGATAGCCACATTATTTATTCATCAAATTTATTTACATGTCAGTCTCTCAAAAGAATTACTCTGTGTGGCATACAACAAGACTATAGAACAGTTAACATATAAAAACAATTAGTACTTAGAAAAAATCACAAAGGCTAAGAGAGGAAACAGATGTTAACAACGATGGAACCACTTCAATACCTCTTGCTCGTTCTTAAAGGTCTCCAAGCCTGATGACATCACCAGGTTTTAAGGGTCTTATGAAAAAACAATAGAGATGGACCCTACCTAACATTGGGGGAGTGGGGTAAGGAGATATTCCTTAAGGAGGCATAGAAGGCCTGCCTTCTGGACTTGGCAAGTGTAGTTCCCTAGCAGATGAAATTCATAGCATGCCTTTTCTGCCAGATCTGATGGGATGGGGAGGTATAATGGGGTAGAGACTGTGGCTTAAATAATTATCAGAGTTTGTTGCATAAAAATCAAAACCAGAAGCACACACAGATGACTGATTCAGCTGGATTCAATAACTTCTTTATAAACATAGTAATACATATACAATACCACAAAGTAGATTATTTCTTCAAGTAAACACAAGCAGGAGTTAGTTTCATTTCAGCAGAGAGGACGAGAGGGCTGAGCCACGCTCAGCCTTAAGCTTAAGTTTTCAGTTTTGATCCTCTGCACAGACTCAGATGTGGTTGGCTGACTTAGTTGCTATGCCTACTCATTGGCTAACCTTGTTAACATGGCTCTCCCAGTCATGAATATTCTAACAGTTCCTTTGATCACTTTTCTTGATACTCCTTGGCTTGGTGGATGGTGATATATCCCTTTTGATGTGGAGGGGGCACTGATCTGGTTTGGTAAGGAAAGCTTCAGGAAATAGCCTTGGTTCCTGAAGAAGAATTCTATTAATTGGAGCCTGGCCTCGGGAAGTCTTGAAAACACGTTTCCCAAGTCATCCTAGCCCTCAAAATGGAATAGATGTGCCCGAGAAAAGTTGAATCAGAAGATGGATTAATATGGGTAACCCAGGAACGGTTTCAGTCTTAGGAAAAATCCATGAGAGAGCTATTTTGGGTTCTGGAAGAAAATGCAGGCATGGTGATGGGAGAACAGATTTTAGCACAGGGCATTTACTACTGTAGTAGCCCTTAGCTTGAAAGAAATGGTCTA
>QLTV01000615.1:484144-504273 GCA_003457575.1 Thermophis baileyi | reverse complement strand
GCAACCGTTCTTCGTATGTTTTAGCCTCCAGTCCCCTAATCATCCTGGTTGCTCTTCTCTGCACTTTTTCCAGAGTCTCAACGTCTTTTTTGTAATGTGGTGACCAAAACTGGATGCAGGTATTCCAGGTTGGTCTTACTAGGGTTTTATAAAGTGGTACTAGTACTTCACGTGATCTTGATTCTATGCCTCTGTTTATACAACCCAGGATTGTCTTAGCTTTTTTGGCTGCTGCTGCACACTGCTGGCTCATATTCAAGTGATCATCCACTAGGACTTCAAGGTCCCTCTCACAGTTACTGTTTTTGAGCCAAGTCTCACCTAATCTGTACTTATACCTTTGATTTTTTCCTGCCTAAATGTAAAACTTTGCTTTTTTCCACATTGAAATTCATTTTGTTGGATAGGGCCCATTGAGAAGGTTGTCCTCAATACAGGAAAGACAAACTGAAATTTGCATGCTAGTTCCTGTAGTTTATAAACACGGATGCCCTATTGCTACTTGCCCAAAGAAAGTCCAAAATTACCATACTTTCTTCAGTTTATAGAGTTTACATTACATTGGCTTGAACACAGCTGAAGTTCCTTCTGCAGATGGTCCCATACTCTAGGACTTGCATATAGATAATTATACTAAGTGAGTAACTGCCTTCCAGGAAGTCATCTCATTTGAGTATTTTAGCATTACCTGATTTTGAATATGTGGTTAGGGTTTTCCAGTGTGTTGAATGGAGGCCTTCTTCTTTAAATGGAGGCCTTCTTTGACTTAAAAAGCTACAAAAATGTGCAAAGCTAGGCATACCCCTTTCATTATGTCCTGTATTTTGCCAGCATTCCTCACATTTATTATACATTTGTTCCTAATTGTTCTGCACTTAATATATCATTGACACCAGGGGTGGGTTCTGGCTTACCTCGCTGCCGGTTCACTTCTTCACGCACTGCGTGGGCCCGCGCGCATGCGCAGTGCTAAAAACCCAGCTTCTGCGTATGTGCAGAAGCAAAAACAGATTCTGCGCGTGCGCAGAAGCAAAAAACAAGGCGCCGCCGAGAGGGCCGGTTCAGGGGCGTGTCCAGCTGGTCATCGCTGCCGGTTCGGCGAGCGGGGGTGGAATTCCTGCTACCGGTTCTATAGAGCCAGTCTGAACCGGCAGGAACCCACCTCTGATTGACACATTCCATCAAGAAAGAAGGAATATCTATTAGGTGATATTCTGAGAATAAGCAAGTTTTTCTCTTCTTCAAACAGACATTTTGCATCTCAGTCATTCTTTGCCCTTCAAATCCCATCCAACCCTTTTTTATTTAGTGACACCTATAGATTGTACCTCACCAAGGGAAAAATTGTGTCAGTAAACACACCTGCTTCCTTGCACAGTGGTTTTGTAAGCAGTTCTTGCTTTCTGAATGGAAATATGATGCTTTCTGAACAAGGAGCTTTTAGTCATCAAAGAATTTTTCTAACATTGACACCATTTCCTGAAGGAAGTGAACACTCCACTGAAGTAGGTATGGACTCACAGGAATTTGAAACTCTTATAGAAATCTGAAACACCCTCTCATAGAACCAGAACGCAACTTGATTCTCATTTCAACTTTCATATCTTTATTTTTATGAAAATAAGCAAGCTGATGCTTGCCATATGAAGCAAAGTATTTTATATCCGGAGATCACTAACTCTCTGCTACCATCCTTCACCTGGAAAACTTTGCATTGCTGCCTGGAGCTTTGCATTGCTGCCTAGACGTGTGGGCTCAAATAAATATTCTCAGGGGATCCCAGAGGAAATCTTACAGATCTGCTACATAAGTCAACCATTGGGAATGTTTGCAACCAGAGGTGGGCTGCTGCTGGTTCGGACTGGTTCGGGCGAACCAGTAGTTCCGACCACTGGCTGGGCCCGCCCCGCCGCCCCGGTGCTACCGGTAGCCTGTCCTATTTATCTCACTCTCTGGCTTTGTTCCCAGCCCACGAAGCCCAGTTGATTGCCGCGCCTCACCTGCTCTACTCACCGCGGCTGCCTGAGAAGATTTGCTGTGTGTTTGAAGCCGCACGAAAGTGAGGAAAGTGCGCGTAGCTAGCGTGCGCATGTGCGTGCTCACATTCCCAGTGAACAGGTTGTTAACGTATGTGCAGCCCACCTCTGTTTACAGCAATCTGTTTACGAGTGTTTAAAATGATCCACTTCTGTCCCATGAAGTGTTGGTGGCCTTGCAGTAAACACAAATCAAGATTATGCCAAACCTTTAGCCACCAAGCACATTGGACTGCTGTACCCCTTCTCTCTCCACAAGGATTCTCAACAGTTTCTTTAGATATTACGTTATGTGTCAAGGCCCTGGTAGGATTTATCTTTTTAAAAAGAAAAGCATTTGTTTTATTGCTGGTAGTGACTATCTTCTGCATCTGAAAATATCTGCTTATTCAGCATGTTCTGATCCTATGATCTGCCTAATAATCTTTATTGAAAAGGCCACAATTCTTAGGTATGTTGGTGAAGTCTCAATGCTGTTAGACGTGAAATTCAATTTCTCCTTTATCCATCGGCCTCAAACCGATGGTGAAATACAGAGGATAAATGCAATATCTTTTGGTGCTGTGTAAACTGCCAGTAAGACAGATAGCCTGACCTTCTCTCTATGGTTGAATTTGCTGATAATAATTGAGTTTTTTCCTCAGTTCAGGTATCATTCTCCAGGCTATTTATGGCTACCACATACTTTTTTCTAAATGCATCCCTACCCTTCCCAAGGCTCCCTGTTTTTTCCAGGAACTACAAGTAATGCATGCCACCTCACGGAGCAACTTGATTGTTCCAAGGCTGCCTACAAGCTGTCTTGTATATCTGGGGTGTCTCTCACCTTCAGTTGTGTCTCCCCTCCATTTAGAAGCTGGATACCAAGTTTATTTTGTGTACTTACACAGATAAAATCTGCAGCTCACAAACTGTAATGGTATATAGGAATGACCTTGGGAGACAAGAGGAAGAGCCACAGAATGACAACTAGCATGTAATAGATGTCAAAGACCACAGAAGGAAGCAGGGTATGGGAAACATTTCAGAAGGGACCCTCCCTAGTTTTCCAGAGAATAAAAGGAAAGGAGAGAGTAGTACTCTGAGGCTTGCAAAATTGATGTTATCCCTTCAAGGTAATCCAAACAAAAAGTACAACAATGAATACTAGTTCTATTTTTATTGTAAGGTTATTACCATAATCTAGCATATCTCAGAGTTTTACTCCTCTCCTTTTACTCTCCAGAAAATGGAAGAGTTCCTTCTCAAATGCTTCTCACGCCCTCAGTTTCTGTGAGGTGAGATACCTTTTACATTTCAGTTGTCTAGTCTACAGCAATTCCTCCTATGTCTCAGAGTCCTTCCCACGTACAATTATAGAAGGTCACAAAGAGACTCTAGTGCTTTGTGTTCATTTAATGGTCATCCAGACCACTTATGGTAGCTTTAGGCAATTATACAGAAAGGTAGACAACAGCTCTTCACAGTTCAGGTGATGCTTACCATCTTGCAATTCGTTGAATGCCTCTGTGAACCTCTAGTTGGTTCATGCTAAAAGCTTTCTAATGTGATTAAATGGTTTTTTCTTTTGTGAAATGTTTGGTAGGTATTGAAGTGAAAGCCCTGTATCAGCCTAAAATAAAACACATTTTTGACAGAATACTTTTTCTATTTGTATTGATAAAAGCTTGCCAAATGCTTTCTGTGGGACTACAACACTTTATTTTATGAGTTAGGGTTTGCTAATGAACTAATGCTAATTGTTTTGAAATGCAATGAGTGTTAATTCACTTTTCTTCCTTTGGATGCCAAATGAGGTCAGCTCTGCTCATAATTGGGAAGTAACAGGTCTACCAAGAAAAATGGAGTTTTGAAATAGCAGTTGTCACAGAGCATTGGGCTAGTGATTTGCTTTATTTAAATAGCTCACATTTCAACTGACTTAATTCCTGCTGTCTAATTATTTCTCATTTCATTTGGGAAGCAGTTTGCGAACAAAATATCCGGTTAATTTGAAAATTTATCTGTCGTGACAAATGGTTATTTTTTCCTTCACTTAGGTATATTTGGATCTTTTTAGTATCTCCTTCTTTGGCCTAATATTATATCATGCCTAACTTAAAGGGAAGGAGATTCAATGAATTAATAAATCGAATACAATAGAATATAAGCTGGTCTATATCTATTGATGAACACTGTATTTAGCTTGTATTGGGGAATTAACAACTTGTGGGTTGTTATTTCTGAGACCTGACAGAATGCAAAACATTAATTTACTTGATTAAAAGAAACCCCTGATTATAACCAATTCTGGGAGCTTTTACATAATAAAAAGTCAGAACAATAAAATAAAAAACATGATATCCTTGCAGGAAAACATACATAACAGCAAGAGCTCACCTACTATTTTGTATTAGGGCCCAAGAGAATTTTCACCATCTCTTTAGAGAAGAGACACGCCCAAGGCTCCAGTGGGTGACACGAGATGTGAGATATGTCTGGATTTCAGCTCCCAGTTGTTTATAGAATACATCAATCATTTTATTATATAGGAGGCTGTTTTTCACTAGAAGAGGGAAGACACTGTCAGTATCAGCCTAGTCCTATGATGGATTGTTCCATGGAAATGCCACTCCAGTTTTTGCCTCCTTGGTTTTTGCCCCCTTTGGCAGTGTCAGGTATCTGCTTTCATAAACTCTAGTTAACTAGCCCCAAATGGGTTCACACATTGCCCCGAATCATTATGTGATTTGCTTTGTGTGGTACTTGAACCCCAGCCATTATCTAACTCATTTGGATGATAGCATATAGTGAACATGGCTTAGTGAGACCTTCTTCTCCCTTACATATTATTTGTCCATGTACAGAGATTCTTTAAAAAAAAACATGGAAAAATACAATATCCCTCACACATGGAGGTTTACAGCTCAGACATTTTATTTTCCCTTCTTCCTATTGTGAAAATAAAGCAATTCCATAGCTATTATGTGATGCACTGCTTCCAGCCTGGGCAGGGAATATGCAAACAATCTTTCATTCCATAAATCAGGTATCCTGCTTAATGTTCTGCGTGCTAAGGAAGATTGTTAAATCTTTCAAAAAATGTATTGTTCTTGCCTTTTATGCCACATTGCCTCATAGTGCCTTTGTAGTAGGACGGTGTTTACAGAATTTTGAATCTATTAGAGGTTGTTGTTTTTTTTACAAAGGGTAAATCCATAATTGGATGTCCTGGGATATCATAATCATTAGAGTGGCCAGTTGGAAGCCTCTCCATAATAGTTCAATTCTTCATGCTTGCTTCACATGGTAATCTCATTCACATCTGTTTGTAGATTATGCAGCAATTAAATGTTTTTAAAAGATGTATCAAAAAGTGAGCCTCACTTACAGAAAAATCTGTGAAGAGAAATGGACTGATACACGAGAAGTATGTTCCTATCCTTTCCCAGTGTCCCCCCCCGACACACACACATAGTATGAGTGGGATTAAGCTTGTTTATTTCATATAACCAACCTCATAGTCATTCCCCAGGTCCCAACTCTGCATGGGCAGCCCTTAGAGTCAGTTTCAAGCAATGTCTCTGACTGAACGTAGCAAAAGCAATGGGAGAAAGACAAGATACAGTCTCTTCCACACCTGAGGTACAGGGACAATGCCAGCAAGGTGAACTAATGAACTCTGCTAAGGATGACAGCAACTGCCAATTGCAAGGCCTAATGAAAGCAACCATAACTCTCCATACTGCAGGCATGGTGAAGGCAATTTGGTTTCAATGGGTTCAAAGCACAAAGGCAACATGGCTTCTACAGGTTCAAGGCATGACTAAGGCAACTTGACTTCAGTGGATGCAAGGCATAACGATGGCAACACAGTCCCAATAAGTTCAAGACAATGAGTCACAGGCATTCATAGATGGACAGATGGGGAACGGTTGTCTCTGACAACAACCGGGTTCCAAGTGCCGAGGTAAATAGACACTGGCCTGTGCATCTCATTAGGAGGGGCAAGGCTTCCTCCTTGCATGTTGCATTGCCAATCTCCATTGCACCTCCCTCCGCTTAGCTCTGTGCAACCTAGGATCTGGTGGGTGTAGCAACCCCTCCTTTTCTGTGCTGACCGGCTTCAGCTGAGTCTCTTCTTTGGCCTGCACAACTGGCTGTTTGTCCTTGCTGACCAGCTGCAGCTGTGCCACCCTCTCCTCTGGCCTGTGCAGCTGGCTGTTGTCCAGCCACTCTCGCAGATTCCACCAACGTTCCCAGCATAGCTTTGCCTCGACCGTCCAATTCTGCCACAGAGCCTTCCATGTCCTCCTGGTGCTCCCCTTAGTCCCTTTCAAATGTCCGCGGAGCCGATTCTTCCTTGTCATCCAAGCTGGTGCCCGGGGGAGCCATCACAGTTCTAATAAGATTCTGTTCAGTAGAATTGTAGCCTTAGTGAATATGCAAATGGCAGTGGATATTATTTCTATATTTTCAAAGGTATCACAAACCCACAGCTTCTCCAAAGGGGGAAGTCCAGCTGCCTGCCTGCATGGGTCTGAAACAGAACTTGTTTGGAAAGCAAAGTTAAATCAGTGATAGAGGCTAGTGATGGGAGTGCATTAATTGTCAACTTTCTCAGGTAGCTCGGGTAAGAAACATGACCAGATGAGCGAATTCTACTTTTTGGTAAGGCTACATTATACATCCTGCAAGTCTGAAAGTACAAGTCTCCCACCATCTCCTTTACAGCCCCAAAAGCTACTGTAAGAAGAATCCCACCTGAGCCTCTTGCTCTGCCACTTTCCAGCTGCAGACTATGCCCTCTCTTATCTCACCATTCCCTAGGCACCATTTCTTCCTCACATCTTCCCACATACCATTTCAATCACAAATTGGAGCAACAGCAACACAGGTCAAGATAGAAAATAGTCTAGATCAGATTGGAAGCTATTATTTTTAATTGAATTTTTATGCTGCAACAATTGCACATTGCTCGGTGGTACACAAATATAAAACTTAAGTCTGGATCAGAAATATAGGAAAACCCCATATGAAACCCAATATTGCCCCTGTGATATGGGTACCATAGAAATCGCAGCTCATGTTCTTTTGTATTGCCAGTTCTACAGGGACATTTGCCACCAGTTGATTACCCCTCTTTTACTTAAATTTCCAGGGCACTCTGATAGCTTTTATTATTAAATAATCAAAATAAATTTATTTCTCTAAAAGTAGCAACATTTTGCTACATTATGTGTAAACCTTGCCCACCAATGGTTGCTAGTAGTTTTTGTTGTTAGGAAATAGTTTGTCCATTGTATTGATTGTACTTTTATTGGTCAATGATCAAAATAAAGTTGTTGTTGTTGTTGTTGTTGTTGTTGTTGTTGTTCTTCTTCTTCTTCTTCTTCTTCTTCTTCTTCTTCTTCTTCTTCTTCTTCTTCTTCTTCTTCTTCTTCTTCTTCTTCTTCTTCTTCTTCTTCTTCTTCTTCTTCTTCTTCTTCTTCTTCTTCTTCTTCTCCTCCTCCTCCTCCTCCTCCTCCTCCTCCTCCTCCTCCTCCTCCTCCTCCTCCTCCTCCTCCTCCTCCCCCTCCCCCTTCCCTCCTCCCTCCTCCCTCCTCCCTCCTCCCTCCTCCCTTCTTATAATACAATAAAACAAAGTAATAATGCTAGTAGCTTGTTTATAGCTGCTGATTAGAGGAAGAATTTGAAATTTGCATTGGAAAGTTTTTCTATTTTAGTATTATTCAAGTGTTGAATACTGTTCCACATTTGTGCATTTTATACTGCAGTGCTCAGTTCCATAGCTGCAGGAACCAACAACCAGAACAGTCAGGTCTTAAGATGATCCTCTCTCACACAAACAGGACACAATTAGCCAATGCAGAGACCTTGAATTCCGTTCCCAGGAACCTTAACTTCATGGCACAGTGTCTTCTTATTTACAAAACTCTGCTAAATCATTTTTTTAAATTAAATGTTTACATTGAGTTTTTATAAAACCTCCTTATATAACTTATTGCCAAACAAACCTGGCTTCCTTGTTGGTGTTCTTACTTCATAAAGAAAACAGTCAGGGATTTAGGAAGCAGAAACAAATTATTCTACGATGTCTGCAGAAATTGTATCACAAGTTTGACTGACAGCTTGAAGGATGGGTTTTGAGATGTCCTAAATACCAAGGTGATGCCTTTTTTCATTTTCATTTTTATTTTGGCACCATCCAGTCAGTATTAACTCCTGGCACCTGCCTAGATAGATCCTTGTAGTTTTCTTGCAAGTCTTTCAGAAGTCGTTTGCCATTTACTTCTAGTAGGGATGAGAGAGAATGACTGGCCTACGGTCAGTCTATTGGCTTTGTCCCTAAAGTAGGACTAGAACTCCCAGATTCTAATCTCGTGCCTTAACTTCTACACCAAACTGGCTCTCTTTTTAAAGTTTTTTTTTAAAATCAACTTTTCAATAATGGCAGTTCCACATGCTTCCTTGAGAATAGTTGCATTACTAGCCATTCCATTGCAAATTTTACATGTAGTGACTGGAGGAGATATTTATGCTTTCGTGAATCAGGAACATAATTCAAATTGTTAGTGCATACTACAGGATGCAGTTCTGGCTGTACAGCCACATTTTTTAAAAAAATTGCTCGGAGGTTCTTAGATAAAAGTTGTAAAACAGGAAAGAAACTATTGTCTGATTTATCTAAGGTATTTGAAGAATGTTGCAAGTATATTAATATAAATTGTGTAATTAGGAGATGCTGTGATATGGATCAGATTCTCAGCAATTTTCAAAACATAATTCAAAACTGTCCCTTTTTTAATAGTTTTGTTTTACATGTAAAGAGAAAAAACAACTAAAAGTGTATAAAGAAACACAAATTAATTATCCTGTCTTAATAAAGCTAACCTTACATACATATTTTTGTAATGCTATACAATTTAGCTAATTTAATTCCTAATTTTAAACGTATTTAAATACGTTAATATACTCAGTCCAAATGTGTAAATAGTCTTCCTGTTCTCAGTGGTAAAATGCTTGTTTGAATATGGAAAGAGAGATAAGAATTATAATTTTCAGGAAATAATAATAATAATAATAATAATAATAATAATAATAATAATAATAAGAAGAAGAAGAAGAAGAAGAAGAAGAAGAAGAAGAAGAAGAAGAAGAAGAAGAAGAAGAAGAAGAAGAAGAAGAAGAAGAAGAAGAAGAAGAAGAGGAGGAGTCAGTTGTTGAGATGGGCTTTATAAAAATCAAATAAATAGATATTAATTAGTCTGAAAAGGATGTGATGTCTTTGGTCTCCAGTAAATTGTGAAAGCTTTCTCTTTGAGTAACATTTATTTTTTCCATGTTACATAAAGCATGAATTCATTCTCTTTTTTCTTAGAGCTATCAGGCTGACAAAGACTGTGTCTATAAATTTGCATATTTTACCCTTTTAGTCTTTCATGTTACTGTCATTCCTTTATATACCATTTTACTTTACATCACACTATTATCGTTCATACAGTTACAATATTAATATTAAGTATAGTTTTATCTGTAGATTTTAGTGATACAGTGATTTTACATTACACATTACACTTATAGTAACTGTCCCAAAGGTGCTTTTTCAAGAGGCAACTGGACTTTCTGGTTTTTCTTTGAAGACATTTTGCTTCTCATCCAAGCGAAACATCTTCAAAGAAAAACCAGAAAGTCCAGTTGCCTCTTGAAAAAGCACCTTTGGGACAACCATGACCTGGATGACTGAGAATCTCCATAGACAACTATTTTTAATCTATCCCATAGATTTTATCCCATAATTTTATACAAATTACACAAATTTCTTCTGTTGTCTTTATAAAATTAATCTGACAGTCTTGATGGTCATTGCCATCACAATTTTGTGGTCAGTATAGCCAATTTTAGTAGTATTTAGATTGGGTCACAGCAGCTGGCTGTTGTTCTATTCTTGAATGTTGTGTTTTATGATGAGATGGGTATGCTGGTCAATAAATGTAATGGTATATGGGAATGACCTTGGCAGATGGAGGGAGAGCTGCCTAGGGAATGGTCTGATAAGAGAGGGCATAACTCACAGCGGCAAAATGGGCAGAAAAACTGGCTCAGAAGGCCCTCCCCTCCCTTCCAAGTTATCAGGTTGTAATGGAAATGGTGGGAAATTTGTGCTTTCAGACTTGCAAGCTTCTGTTAATGGAGCCCTACAATAAAGAAGAATTGGCTCATCTGGTCGTGTTTCCTGTCTGGTCTATCTTGGAAGCTGACAATGACCACAGTAACAATACTCTTGTTCCTCCTGTTTTGGGGCACAGGGCAATTTCTTAGTTGCTATGTTGCTAGAGACAATGACTGTACCCTCTTCTTTCTTGAGTAGAAAAGCCAACCGTCTTTCTGCCTTCCCTCTAGGACACCTTCATAAGGAGGGGGGTGACTTGGAGAATGCAGGATTAACAAAACAAATTTGAGGATTAGAGGTTTTGCTTATGTTCAGAAGAGACAAATGTGTTTGGCACCAATTAAGTTGTGATAGTTTCCTAGATGGAAGGGATTCTGATACAAAGACTTGTTTTTGTTTTTCTTGCTTTTGCATAAGTAAATGGGCATGGAGATTGCAATAAACTGTTATCATGGGCAGGAGAAATGTCCCTGGAATCCCAATCTTCCCCTTCTCTCAGTTAAGTTAATCTATGCTCCAGGTGTATGCTTGCTTTAACACCAAGCCAGAACCAAACAGCATGCATTATGGCTTTATGTAATACATGAACCTAGTTTTTAGGCCCACTATATTTAATTCAGCTTTGATTATTTAAAACTGACATTCATCATAAGGAGCAAGTTCCAGTAACTTTAGGACTATATCGTAGGTAGCCTTCTAGAATTTCTTAAACGATTTCAGTAATTCTGTGCAGTATTATGGTGTCCACATTTACTACAATAAGCTATAGTAAATAATTCTGATTTCTGGTCCTGTTTGTGCCTTGATCATTGGCAAATGTTAACACACCTACTTATCACATTTTATCACACCCTTATCACACCCTTGTATAATAAGCAACATTATGCAAAGCACAGAAAAATAGTAAGAAATAGTAAACGAGAAATTAGAGACATGAAAAAAGGAAGAGGAAAATAAAATAGGGCAAAATTATTTACCACACTATTCCTCTCAATACCACTCTATCCTTGTGAACCATCCTTGTTTCTACCATGTCCATCATCTGGATCATACACTGATTTTTGTTTTTAACTGTCTCATCTTTT
The DNA here is from genome assembly GCA_003457575.1 of Thermophis baileyi. NCBI lineage: Eukaryota > Metazoa > Chordata > Lepidosauria > Squamata > Dipsadidae > Thermophis > Thermophis baileyi. The sequence continues at coordinate 493,000 of QLTV01000615.1, read as the reverse complement.
TTTCATTTTTAGGATCTTATCTACTCCATCCAACCACAACTTTGTGTTCCCCTTCTTCTCTACCTCATTTATTCTTCCCTCTTAACATTTCGTTTGCTATTTGATCCTCTTTAGTTCTCTTTTGTGTATATACATGTGTGTGCCTTTGACTCAGTTTTGATTCCTGGCAACTGCCTGAATTAGTCCCTGTACATTAATATGTCATCTATTCATTCTTAATTCTACTGCTTCTTATTTTGTGGCACCATTAAGGACACACTACATTTAATTTACTTTTATATTTTTTCTGCCATGCTTAACTTTCACATTTGTATAACAAATAGACAGAAGCATTAGATAGATAGATAGATAGATAGATAGATAGATAGATAGATAGATAGATAGATAGATAGATAGATAGATAGATAGATAGATTTTGCTTCTTTCTAAAAACATTTTATTTCTATCAACAGCTTACTTACTAGCCATACTTTTCTACATGCATTTGCCCATCCTAAAATTTCTCCAGTGTTGCAGTCTTTTGCATACAACTTCATCAGAGTGCTCTATTTTTTCTCCATTTATTTAAAACTTGCAATTGTTTGCTTTATTTTCCCTTTAACACAGCTAACCTGTTTTTTGTTTATTTTCAGATCTCTACTCCTTGCTACACTATACATTATATTTACTATTCACTGCAAATCATTTGGTTCTTAGCCTAGGACACACTATTGTTTGCATGCAGAAGTATATAGCATCCTTCTAATGACACTGAATCATTCCATATACATTTATTTGTAAATAAGGGGGCACAATAGCTCAGCGGTTAAAGATGCTGAGCTTGTCACCTCTAAAGCTGACAGCCCAGGTTCAAGACCCAAGCACCACGTGACGGAGTGAGCTTCCATTACTTGTCCCAGCTCCAGCCAACCTAGCAGTTCGAAAGCATACAAATGCAAGTAGATAAATAAGAAAGCACTTCAGTGGGAAGGTAACAGCATTTCGTGCACCTCAGCATATAGTCATGCTTGCCACATGACCATGGAAGTGTCTTCAGACAATGCTGACTCCCTCGGCTAAGAAATGGAGATCAGCACCGCCCCCTAGAGTTGGACATGACTGGACAAGGGAAACCGTTACCTTTTATCTATAAATGCATTAAACACACAAATGCTATGCAAATATTCAGAGAATTATTTATGATAGAAACAGTCCCGCAATCCAAACAGCTATATTGTGGCGCAGTGGTTAAAATGCAGTATTGCAGGCAAACTCTGCTCTCAGTCTGGAGTTTGATCCTGACAGGGCAAAAGGTTGACTCAGCCTTCTATCCTTCTGAGGTTGGTAAAATGAAGACAGATTGTTTGGGGCAATACGTTGACAATGTAAACCATCCAAAAAGTGCTATAAAGCACTATGGGACGGTATATAAGTCTAAGTGCTATTGCTATATATTGGGACAAATAGCAAACTATATAGATAATATTACAGAACAGAATTCTGGAATTAAATTGGTCCTGCAGATCCAAACAACTTATCTGTGGTTCATCTGGTGAAATGTAGAATAATGCTTTTGTATTTTATCCAATGTGAAATATTTAAATATGTCATGATGATCTCTATTGAAGATTAAATACAAAATTAATATCCATCTCCTAAATCCTGTACACAGAACTCATTTGCATGTTTGTGTAATACATAGCCCAATGAAAGTAGCTTATAAAGAATATCATTGTAAAACCAGCTCATCAAAGCAAAATTTTAGGACTACCAGACATGGCAGTACAGAGAGACATTTAACAATATAGCATTAGCCAAAAAGTTTAATTGGCAGATAGCATGTAGAATCTTGATTCCATAAAAGAATCTGCCATTTGAATCTGTCACATACCATAATGATCCTCATGATTTTCTACGAGTTGAGAGGGGTGGGGGAAGGGGCAAATCAGATTTGTTTTACGCTTTTTTAGGCAAAACATGGCAATTATCTGCCTTTTTGCTTGTTGCTCTGTTGAATGCACAGTTGGAGCTGACCATGTCCCCGATCCCTTCATTAATTTTTGAATTATGGATTTAAAGGCCTTGTGGCAGGATACCAAGGCTGCTTCTTAGCCTCATAAAAATGGCTACTTTGGGGGATATAAAATATGCATTATATCTTTCAAAATGAATATTGACAGCAATAGTCTTTCATCACTGAATGCCTTTCGTGAAGGGAAAAGCTCCACCTGTTTGTTTGTTTTTTGGAGAGATGTGTCTGCTTGTGGAGATTTAAAGTAAATTTCTAGGCTCTCTTCCAAATATATAATACCTTGTAATGTACTGTACTTAAAATTGAAAAAAATCATTTCAAGAATGAAATTTGAACTGAATAATAAGTATAGAGGTAGTCCTTATTTAGCAACCACAATTGTTATCTACAACTTGGTGGTGAGCAAAGCAGTCATTATGCAACTGTGCTTATGATCTTACTTCTTCTTTCATTTTCTTTACAGATGTATGAAGGTTGTGAGTGTGAAGATTGATTGTAAAGTTACTTTTTCAGCACTGTTGTAACTGCAAATGGTTGCTAAACGAGGCATTTGCTAAATGAGAACTATTTATAAAAGTCGAACATCTGTGAAGGATATCAGTATTGGAAATGCCCAAAGCAAAATTTCAGGAACTGATAATTTAAACTGTGTGCCCTGTATTAGGAAAAGACTGTAACTCCATGTGCATTAAGCTCTGGCATATTTGCTCATATCCATCTCAGACCGTGACCCATTTAGTATGGCTTCTGGGAAGTACACCATTAATCACAGTTGCTCTAATATCCCAACTCTTAGCTGCATTGTAAGAGGTTCCCTTCTACCATGTTTCTCTCACAATGTTTCCCTATACGTGGAAACAATGGTGCATAAAAAGGAGAAACCTCAATTCCTCTTTTTTCCAACTAAGAAATTATAAGTGACTACAGTAGCTATAATTTTGACCCAAATCTCTTCAGCTTTTACTTTGGCTCTTCCTTGATTTCACATCTATAGGTTAACTGATGGAAACCTTTGGCTCTTCTACTACTTTAATCATAACTAGCTCCACTAATTCAGGCATTGACAGAAGGTGCATTTCCACTTACTTTTCTAATTAACCATTTTGGATCTTGAAATTCAAATGTACCAAATGGTGTTTAGACCTGTCAACATTGCCTTTTCCTCTGGGAACTTAATTGATACCTTCCTTCTATCTTTTCTCACAATTCAGCACAGCAGATAATTTGCCATGGATTCCACTCATTACTAGTACCTTGGGGACAAGCAGCTTAGACACTCAGCTTATTTTTTATTTTACACTTTAAGTATTTTAATACATATCTATTTATCTAGGAATCTGTAGATGATAGCTACTCGTTTGTTTTGTTTTGTTTCTTAATCTTAAAAAAAAAAGGTTAGGCAAACTTCTGATGGCTGAGAACCTGTTTTCTTTTCAGGGATGTGAGCCAGAATGAGAGCAGAGGTGATGCAGAATAAGGTAAAATTTTGGACTGAATACAAAAGTCAATGACCAGCAGGGCAAAAAAGTATTTTGATGTGGTTGAGTAATAGAGAGAGAATGAATGAATATTGAATTATTCAATCACTGAAGGGTGATTGGATTAAGAGGAAGGAGAAGACCAAGTAAGTTACAGGTGCACGGAGGTGATAAGATCCTGAAAAAGAGATGTGAGAAGTTTTAAAGAACAAAAGGTAGGATATGGAATGGAAGGTGGACATAATGCAAACGATAATAGTTTGTGAGGAAAAAGGTTTGGAGAAATAAAAGTGAGTGGCTTCATAGAAACTACATTTAGTTAAAAATCTTTTTCTCATTTTTCTTTTTCTGCCTTCTACTTCCTTTTTTTCTTTCTAGTTTGCATGATACTTGAAAGGAAGTAGCATGATGAATAAGTATGTACTGTATATACAGTAAAAGCATAATCTTACAGATAATTTTTATTCAGGATAAAATGGACTGAATTTTAGTGCACTCTAAAATGATTTTTCCCCTTTCTGAAAGTTACTGTCAGTATTTGCATAACTATGTAATTGATGTTTTTATGTCATTTGCATCAATTTACATAATTAAACAATTATGGTAAATTATGTCAGTTATGTATCTTCATATTTAACAGGTACTCAAATTTAACAGACACCTTTTCCCCTAATTGATCTGTTAAACTGAATGTTTACATTATATTTGTTATTTGTATCCCATTTCACAATGTAAAGGATAATTTTAAGGCTAATTATGCCTCATTGTCTGCAAAAAAACCTATTATTTGGTTTCCAGTTTTCCTGTAAGGATCAGGAATATAAACTACAGGTTGTCCTTGACTTATGGTCACAATTGAGCCCAGAATTATGGTTGTACAGTACATTGTGGTGGTTCTTGAGTGATCGCTTCACTTAACAACCACAATCCCTGCTCTCTCCATTGCAGTCATTAAGCAGAGCATGGTGTACCTTGGGGTGGAGGAGGCCCTGGGAGGCCAAATTTTCATGCCCTTTTGGAAGGCCAAAAGGATGGGTGCAGATCTCACCTCGAGGGGCATGATGTTCCAGAGGGTGGGAGTAATGGCAAAAAAGGCAGATAATGTAAAGAACTTTGAAAAATATATTTTTAACTTCATTCTCATGTTGGAAAAAGATTAAAATTTTAATTAAAAATTAAATTTTTCAAGGAAATAAATATAGGCTAATCTATTTAAATGTCACAGCAAGTTCTAGTATTGTCCTAGTTACTTGAATTTATGTCTATTGCCTATTTCCTAAGGCTCTAAAACATACGGTAATGATTAGAATTGCACTTGATTGAACTTGGTCTCTAAAAGTTTTGTAACGTTTTGTAACATTGATAGAAAGGCAGATGAATTGGTATCTTTCAAGTGGTTCCCTATTTTGCGTATCTGTGGTGAATGGAAACCAGAGTTAGAATATACTTGTAAGTCTTCAGATAGCCATGCTTTTGGTCTTAATTTTTTTCTTATTGTCAACCATTGGTCAGCCCACTTCAACTGAAAGCAGGATTTTGCCTTGGATTTTTGAAACAAGTCATAAGCCTAGAATTCTGTTAACAGGCAGTAGAGTGAAATTATGTATTATTACATAAACCGAGGAAATAAAATATGCCATTCCAGAATTTAAAAGTTGAATTGTAGATGAACAATATGTTCATTTGATAATAGCATATTCTGAAAAGATAATAACCAAAAATCTGGCTTCTCTCAGTGCATTTTTGAAAAAAGCGAAGACTACATTTCTGAATCGGAAAGCATTTGTCTGCTCAAGGGCCATCTTAACTGATCCAAATCATTTGATTTGCTATCAGATCTTGCTCATGGCTGATCACACAATTTTCACTGTGATAAAACCATTGGCCTTTTGACAAATGGCTCTATTTAAAACATTGGGATGGCTGAATGCCAAAATGAAATACAAAAGAAGTCTATTCATAAAATACTGCACTAACATATAATTTAAAAGGTTGCGGTGAGGATCTGTTCAGTTAAATATAGTAGAAATCATATGAATCAAATGATAAGACTGTCAGGCCTGGAACCATCTTGAGCCCTGGATCTTCCGGCCTGCCACATTTAGTGCTGTGGGAAACTGGGAGGGGGGAATTGTGTGAGTGGAGACGTATAGTCAGAATAGCATTCCTTTCTTCGAGAGTCAAGGTCACTCTGCCCTGCACCGGGAGGGGTGTGACTGGGAGGCATCTCCAGTTGGGACGATGCATTGATTGGACAATGTGATGGACATGTGGGTACTGGGGCAGGGACTTGGACTATCTTTTGGGTGGGGAAAACCGGAAGCTTTCAGATTTGGGTTTTCCCAGATGTGCCAATATGACATCTCTAATAAAATGGAACTTTGAGGAAACTCAAGCCTCGGAGTTTTCTTTTGTTGGGAGTATAACTTGGAACCCTGACAAAGACTTTTTTTAAAGTTTAGGCATCATGATTAGGGATTTAGAACAATTCAACTACACAATAGGCATTCTGTTTCCAATGGATCCCCTGCCCCGGCTACTATTTAAATGTTCGCCCTTGAAATTCCAGCTTCTTTGTTGACTTGTGACTGGGGATGATGTCTTCAAATTGCTTGGCTTTATAAAATATCCTGTGCTTTCATAAGAGAGACATCATCTTTGCAGCCCCTTCCTAGATTGATCATTTGACCAGTGAAATGTTGGTGGTTACCAACATGATAATTCCCAGGAGCGCAGAAAAGTGTGAGTTGGGTCCCCTGTTGTGTTTTACCAAAGTCAAACTACCCCTATAATGACATAGGTTGATCAGTAAGCCCAGGCATTGTGGCTTATAAATCATGACTTGTGGCTTAATGCAGTGTGTTAATAGTCTTAACACAGACTATTTTTGCAAAAGTATTCTGTGCTCTTTGAGATAGTCAAAATGCCATACAGCTGCTTGTGTGATTTTACCACAGATTAAATTAGAAGTAGTTGCTGTCATGGAAGACATGTGCAAATACCTCCCAGTCAGGCTACCAGAAAGGTGCCTTAAAAAAAATTAAGCAGTTCAAACTCTTGGCTAGAAACAGGATAGTGTAGGGAGCCACGGAGATAACCTTGGAAAAACTGTTCAGAGGCGGTTGCAACAGCATGTACAAAAAACAGTGGGTTGAGCTTGGGAATCAGAGAAAGAATTAGAAAAGATTCAGATTGGCCTGGCTGACTCCCTATGGTACAAGGAAAGGAAAAAATTCAGTCAGACTTGCAAGATTTATCTCTCTCTTTTTTTTAACAGTAATTTTATTAAATTTATATCTACAACAATAAAAAAAATAATACAAACTATAAAAGAAAAAAGGTGCAGAAAAGAAAAAAATAGAAAATAAAAGATAAGAATATAGTAAAGAAGAAAAGAAATATATAAAGAAATAACTTTCCCCATGAAAGTATAAAAAGTTTTATTAACTTCATCACCTTCTCTTAAAATACAATAAATAAACTCTTCTTTCCATATCCCATCTCTTATCTATAAAGAAATCCTTAAAGCATTGTTGTTTAGTCCTGAACAGCAAAAGCCAATTAAGGGTTACCAAAGATAACAACAACAAACCATTTTAGATAAAATAAACCAACTTTATGTTCTTTACTTTTAACAATCTTGATTCCTAAAACCTGATTTCTTTTCACGTTTTTTGTCCCCTCTCACAAAATTGTTCAAATTTTAACAAATCTCTTTTGTAAATTCAGTATAGGAAGATTATCCAGGTCACTCTGTTGGTTTGTATTTGTAAAACCTTTTTAATTATTAAGGCATTGGGCGGTTTCTTTTGTATGTCCAATGTAATATCTTTTCTATAACATTTATCACCAGAGCCTAACTACAGTTTTATGAATAAATGGCAGTATTTTTCAATGACTTTTTTTTTCTGAATAGGCTCTTGAACTGATGGATTTAGGCTACCTAGAAAGGTGGACATCTCAGAATAAGGGACTGTAGCTCATGTAGTTTTCTTGCCAATTGAATACTGCCTGTGGATAAAAATAATTTAGACACTTAAAGTGTTTGGCAATTCAAAGGATATGGCTCATTGCAATCAGTGGTCACTTAGCATTTGACAAGCAATTTTCAAAAGAAAAGTCAGTTTAGCAATTACATGAATTCACTTTTCCTAACATTTACTGCACTATCTAAGCAATTAAGCTAGCTTGCTTTTATGGAGTCAGCTCCGATTTTCAGAGAATGCATAGTATTTTTCTAAAAACGAATCCAATTACTCAGTGGTCGAGCTGATAGTTGTCAGGTAAACTAAAGTACCGACTTGCTCAAGTCAAGCTTGGCTTCTCAGCAAGACCATATTTTGTGGTCCAAAATATTTGAAGAGCTAAAGGAGAAATAAGAAATGACTACAGAGTGTTTCATTCAGCATTTAGTATTATAGTTAAACAGAATTTCTTCTGAACAGTTTGTTTCATTTAACTGAAAAATAAACCCAGCATAATAATTACGGTGTGATATTGTCCTTCATCGTCTTTGGTTTCTGTTGCAAAGGCTGTTATTATCTTTGATGAGGGCTACTGATTCCTCAGATTGTGACCACAGGTGAGACGGGAACATGCATGCAAATATTGAGACTTACTTGCTCACATGTACATGGGTTGAAGAAAGAAGAACCCAGGAATGCTGAAAAACAGGGACAACAACAGATCAACTGCAGCTTAGTCTGGTACTTTACACCCCACACGTATGAAGGGGTGGGGGTTGTCAGAGTTATGCAGCTCTGAAAGAAAGGGGAAGAACAAAATTGACCAAAGAAACCTGATTTCCAACTCTACTCTTTCACCAGGGGTGGGTTCTGGCTTACCTCGCTGCCGGTTCGCTTCATCATGCGCCGCGTGGGCACGCGCACCTTGCGCGCCATGTGGGTGTGCCACACAGGCACTTCACACACGTGAGCATGTGCAGTGCTAAAAAACCAGCTTCTGCGCATGCGTAGAAGCAAAAAACAAAATGGCGGCACCTATGGCGCTGCCAAGAGAGCCGGTTTGGGGGCGTGTTCAGCCGGTCATCGCTGCCAGTTCGGCGAGTGGGGGGAAATTCCCGCTACCAGTTCTATAGAGTCGGTCCGAACCGGCAGGAACCCACCTCTGTCTTTCACTGACTTCAAATAAGAATTCACTCATACAAAGATATGTTCTATGGCATAAAGGTATTGCACAATGACTGATTTTTCTTTTGGAGGTTAGGGAAAGTCTGCTGTTAATGTTGTGGGAAAGCTGGCTGGGATCAGAGACATTAAGAGATCTGTGCATTTACCAGTGTTGAAATCCAAAATTTTTTACTACCGGGTCTGTGGGCGTGGCTTGGTGGACATGGTGTGGTGTGGC
>QLTV01000615.1:473214-483504 GCA_003457575.1 Thermophis baileyi | reverse complement strand
TTGTTAACTGCCAAATCTTGCCATGATGAAATTTCAAAATAGCCCGTCTTGAATGGGTTTTCTAGGGATCTGTTTGCCTGCTTGTGTGAATGGAGCCAAACGTCAGGTTAGACTTTCTATACAGTCATTATCTTTATTCCCTGGCAAAATGGACTGCTAAATTGGCCGCACCCAGTCACATGACCACAGGGCCACGCCCACCCAGTCACATGGCCACATGGCCACGCCCACCTGAAGCCACACCCACCTGGCCTCCAAGCCATGCCCACAAAATAAGCCACGCCCACAGAACCAGTAGGGAAAAATTTCACATTTCACCCCTGCTACCGGTTCTCCAGAACCTGCTGGATTTCACCCCTGGCATTTACTGTCTTTCATCTAACAATTGTCTACAAACCATGAGAGAAAATGGAGACTCTTGAAATGAAGTTCAGATAATATTACTACTTGCAGTAAAAGTTAGGCTGCATTCTGCCAGTTAGATTTTGCCCAATACTTGTACCTGAGGAGAAGGCTCTCCTTATTGCTTTGTATTTTGCCACATAAACATTATAGTGATTATTATTATTATTATTATTATTTATTAAATTTGCATGCCGCCCAACTCCCAAGGGACTCTGGGCGGCTATCTGTTTTATCTGTTGATTATCTGTTGAGCCAAGTAGGAGCACCATAGCAAACTATTTCAGTACAGTTGTCAAGAAAACTCTATGGGCATGACTGCATGGCAGAATATATTCGAGTAGTCATTAAAAATCATGTCTGACTTGATCAGCATTAAGTAATTAATTGCTAAAACTCTTGAGTTATGTTGGCTGTATACTTATTAGTTGTTAACATCCAGGAGCGATATTGGGAATATCTGAGAAGCAAACTGTTCAGTCATCACTGGCTATTAGGAGATCAGTTTGGAAACAGTTTTAGAAAAAAGTGTTATTGCTTTGCTATTTTCTGTTCCTCAATTGTTCCACAAATGGAACATAGCTGCTTCCTTGACAGATTAATATCCCAGAGGTAGAAGAGGTGGATGAAAAGCAAATACTTATTTTTATCTGCAACTCAGTTCTCTGCTTTCCTAGTTGGGAAAAATCTTTGACTTCTACTTGCATTCCTACACTCACCTTGCAAAAGAAAAAATCACTAATCCTCTTGTTTTTATTTTTTTGAAGCTGGGGATTTCAGTGTCTGTCCTTGTACTTTAGTATCATTTGTTCTACTCTTCATTTGCATGAATAACAACAGTAGCCTCAGTGCTGATTTTTTACAGGATACAGGTCAACTTACGACCACAATTGAGCCTAAAATTTCAGTTTCTAAGTAAGGCAGTTGTTAAGTGAGTTTTACTCATTTTATGACTTTTTTTTGCCACAGTTATTAAACAAATCATTGCAGTTGTTAAGTTAATCAAGCATTAACTTTGCTTGTTGGAAGCCAGCTGTGAAGGTTATAAATGGCCATTTGTGGCCATTTATTATTATCCACATAGCCCGGGATAGTGCAGCTATCATAAATACATGCCAGTTGCCAATCATCTGAATTTTTATTACATGACCATGGGGATGTTACAATAGTCGTTTAAAAACTGGTTATAACTTACTTTTTGTCAGTGCCGTTTTAACTTCAAAAATGGTCACTAAACGAATGGTTGTAAGTCAAGGACTATCTGTACATGCTGTGTTCCATCAGTGGAAGAATATACTAGTTTCCTCATCAATTCTTTACTTGGGTTCCAGGTAAAAGGAAGCAAGAGTCATCTTAGGGCCACATTGCTTGCCTGAAGCAGTGAAGCCAGTGAAGCCAGTAGCAAAAAGGGGCAGGCTCACCATTCTCTCTTTCAGACAACCTATAAGAGACTTCCCTTTTTTTAACCCTATTCTCTCCTTGTTTGTTTTCCAACCTATCAAGTTATTAGCAAGGAATAGACCACTCTGTTGCCAAAAAGGATGAACTGTTTGTCTCCAAAGGGCTAAGAGCTGGGAAAATAAAGTCCAAGATGATATGTGGCTTTCATATCCCAGGTTGGTCACTCCTGTGGTTTAGTTAGAAGGTGGTTAAGTTTGCTTCCTTCAATTTGTTTAGCCAGAGAATTAATTTTAGGGACAGGATGCATTTTTACTGAAATACAAGATACATTTTATTTTCATAAAGTGTTCCTGTATTGACGCCATTAGGCAATGTGGGTTCTTTTAATTTATCTCTTTCTTCTAAAATATATATAAAACGGGTCAGCTTCCTTATGGCTGTATTAATGTTCAGAACCAATAGTGAGTAGAGGGAGAGCCAGCACCAGTCATAGACACAGCTGACAAAACTACTATAGTTAATTAATTTAATTTATTTAACCAATACATTTAACTATGCATTGAAAATAATGTACAATCTGTAGCCACCCCTCAGTGGATACAAAGAAGTTCTCATTTATGATGCTAGGTATATTGTGTTTGCTATCTATAAATACCATCTCAAAGCAATTAACAATAATACACAAAATCTAGTAAAATCCTATACAAACATTAAATTAATGAAGTAATATTAATAGGATAATAAAATAAAACGATTGTGATGATAACAAGGCACCAACCCCTGCCTATGTGACAAAAGATTATAGGTCTTTTGGAGGATTTTCATTTGAGTTGCTTTCCAGAAGAATATCAAGGTGGATGGCAGCTAGGTCTCTAGTATGGAGGTCTCATCTTCAGGGTGAGGGCCACTATGACAAAACATTGTCTTTTATCTCATAAAATGCAAAAAAAAAAAAGATGTTGAGACTTTAGAAAGAGTGCAGAGAAGAGCAACAAAGGTGATAAAGAGGCTACACCATATGATGAACAACTGAAGAAATTAGGTATGTCTAGAAGAGAAGGATTAGGGATTAGGGGTGAGACTATAGCAGTCTTCTAGTATTTGAGGGGCTGTCACAGAGAAGAAAGGGTCGACCTATTCTACAAAGCACCTGAGGGCTGAACAAGAAGTAATGAGGAAAGATTCAACCTAAGACTAAGGAAAACATTCCTGACAGTGAGAACAATCAATCAATGGAACAGCTTAAATTTGGAAGTTGTGGATACTCCATCACTGGAGGTTTTCAAGAAGAGACGGGACAGCCATTTGTCCAGAACGGTATAGAATCTCCTGCTTGAACAGGGGGTTGGACTACAAGGCCTTCAAGATTCTTTCCAACCCTATTATTCTATGTTCTATGTTCATATATGGAAAATGGCGAGAAGCCACACACTGAAAAGAAGTACGGTACATAGGACAGGCCAGTTCCACTGGAAAGGGAGGTAGTGAAAATATCTCAACATATAGAATGTGGATGTCCCAAATAAATTTGAAGACCAGAGTACTGTAATAAGAGTGAGGAGACCCAGATTCTAGTCTTTCAGTGGAAAGAAAGCCAGCTGGGTAGCCTTGAACTAGTCATTTCTCAGCCATAATCAGCCTTTGGCATTGGCACAAAGTAACTGAGAAAGAAAAAAATGTCACCGCATCATGTGTTGATAGTGTCATTGTGAGTGCGTTGCAAAAACACCTTGCAAACATGAGAGACAAATTCTAGAAAAAAAAACTCATATCTTTCATGTTCTCAGAGAGCTGAAGATTTGTTATACAGGGAGTCTTACTCAGGAACAACTCTGTGAACATTTACCACAAAGAGTTTGGCCAAAGTCATTAAGTAAATCTCCATGACCAAATGTGGACTTGGGTTTCTCCAGTTGTGGGTTTCTCCAGTTGTGCTCTGACATCTTCAACACTACACCGCCTTGGACCTTTTGCCAATGTGCGTAACTTGGCATTTTGTGTAGTTTGCTGTTGCTTTTACACTCAAGGGAATGGATCTGGGATACTGGAAAACATTGCTGCTTCCATGGAAAGCATTTGGTTAATACATTTCCTTCATGATTTCAGAAAGAAATCAGCATATCCTAGTTTGAATAATTTACTCTCCTTAAGAGCAAAATCCTTTCTTTGTGTTTTCTTTCAAGCACAGAATTGTCATAAATGACTTACAGTAATTTGCTGCCTGAATTTTTAGCAATGATTTGAAGGAGAGAAATATTCTTGAAAAAAGGTTACATTATACTTCCATTTTGTGAGATTATTCATCTATATGATAATATCTCAGTTGGCAAGGAACTTTGTGAACTTTTTTTTCCTTTGATAAAATATGTCCTTTTAAGCTTCCAATTCTTTTACCAATTTTCCTTTTGTCAGCTTATTAAAGTTCAGAGTTGTTGTTTTTTAATTGCTCAGCAGCATTTTGACTCCAGAGGATTGGAATATAAGGTAGTCTTTGACTTATGACCATAACTGAGCCCAAAATTTTTGTTGCTAACCAAAACATTTGTTAAGTAAATTTTGCCCAATTTTACCACCTTTCTTACCACAGTTGTTAAGTGAATCACTGAAGTTGTTATAAGTTAGTAACATGGTTGTTAAGTGAATCTGGATTCCCCATTGACTTTGCTTGTCAAAAGGTTGCCAAAGGTGATCACATGACCCGGGACACTGCAACCGTCATTAATATGAATCAATTGTGAAGCATCTGAATTTTGATTATGTGACTAGAGGGATGCTGCAATGGTTGTAAATGTGAAAAATTGTCAGAAGTCACTTTTTCAGTACTGTTGTAACTTCAAACGGTCACTAAATGAACAAGGCCTACCTGTAGAAGGCATATCCAACAGGAAGGAACTTTTACCCTTTTCATTGCCTTCTTTAAACTAGAATTTATCTGGAGGACGTTCTTTTTAATTGTTGAACACATGCTTGCTTCATATGAAGAATATTCTACATTACAGTAATTTTATTACTGTTAATGAGTAGACTTCAATCAGCATATCAAATAAGCAAGGGGGGAATAAATGATGGTAGATTATCAAATTTCAATTGATGTGCTTAATTTTTTAAAATACTGTTCAAACAGTGAATGCGGCAATAATTTTGCATGCCACATTATATATACTTATTGGTTTAGGCTGCATCAATTTAAATGTATTTAGAAACCTTTTGAATGAGCTATTTTGCTCAGGTTGAAGACATTCACTAGAAGGAAATAAGATCTGGCTTTTGGAATGAACTCTCCTTTCATTCTGAACTTGAAAATCAATAAAATTGCAGTCATTTTCTAGATTTTGGTAGCAACTTTCTCTTTCTATTTTGTATCATTTTTGAAGTGTTGAGAAGCAAGCAATGGTTGCCTATTTAACCCAGGATATATTGACGCATTACTCTGCAGTTCCTTTCACTGTTAGCTGAAACACCTGTCTACTTAATAGCATAGTATGTACCCTATTTTTAAAGACATAGTTAAGTAGTGACATTATCTGAATTAATCAAGTGCTGAAATCTGTCTTCCAATTTCCTAAAGGTTTTTTTCTGCCTGAAAAACATGTTAGACTTCTCCCTCATTTCTGTAACGTTTTACTTATTCATCCATCAATTTATTCATTAATATATTCATTTTATTCTGGAAATTCTGGAAGGCATGCCTTCAGTTGAAAATTCAGCTTGCCTCATGAGATTATCTATGCCACTGGCAAAAACAGATTATGGATCTGTCAGATTACGTTTGTTGAATTATTTACTTAATTATCTATCAGATTCAGTCAAAAAGAGCTTTACACGTATTGGTCAAATACGTATTGGTCAAATACGTATTGGTCAAATACTTTTGAAAGGTAGCTTATAATTCATTGATTAAATATTATTGGCAATGTTTAAATATAGTGTGTGATAATGGAAAAGAATGGGCAATAAGATAGAGTGGATGCAGTTTATGTGGGAAGACTCTTGAGCTTTAATGCTGTTATGATTCTTAGCAAGAACGTGTTTTACTCTGGTTTTCTGGTGCTTTTGGTCAAGTTTCCTGGATTCTGTTTAAGGGATATTTCTATCCAGTGGTAAACCACATGACTAATTTTATGAAAAAGAATAGTTCTCATCAATAATTACATCTGGAGTTCCCTCAAATAAACACATTTTCATTATGATGACATCAGATTACATTGCTAGGTTTTCTGGTGCAAAGACCATAATCCATTTAAGACTGTAATCCATTTAAGATTCCATTTTATAGGTTCATGTTATCCTACTATCACCCACAGATATCCCATCTTTGTTTTTCTTTTGCAAGAAAATAATTTCATGCTTAACATTAAGTCTGTGTTTAATGCCCATTGTAACCTGATCTAAAATGTGCACACTATAGATTATGAAACTACTGCTATAATTTAAGTGGTTAAGCATCAGTCTAGAAACTGGGAGACTATGAGTTCTAGTCCTGATGTGGGCATAAAGCCAGTTGGGTGACCTTGGGCCAGTCACTTTCTTTCAACCCTAGAAAGGAGAAAAGGGTAAACCACTTCTGAAAAACCTTGCCAAGAAAACTGCAGGGACTTATCTAGGCCAGGGGTGTGAAACTCAAGGCCCACGGGCTGGATCTGGCCCACGGGGTGCTTAGATCTGGCCTGCAGGGCCCCCTGGAAACAGTGAAGGACCGGCCCACAGTGCCCCTCCCGAGTTCCATTTTCGGCTGCGACGGCCTCCTGCAGCCATCTGCCAGAAAAAACGGAGCTCGGGAGGGCTGCGCGCGTCCCACCCGAGCTCTGTTTTCGGCTGCGGCGACCTGCAACCTTCTGCCAGTAAAAATGGAGTGGCCCTCCCAAGCTCCATTTTCGCTGGCAGAGCGCTCAGGCCACCACAGACACCCCCGCCACGAGTGACAAGCTGTCCACGCCCCCAGCCCCCCCAAGGTCAAAACAACCCTGATGTGGCCCTCAATGAAATCGAGTTTGACATCCCTGCTCTAGGCGGTCACTAAGCATTGGACACAATTGAACGGAAGAAAAGAAAAAAGTTCCCAGAATGAAAGGAATGGAGGATTTCCACGTAAGATAATTAATTCACTTAACCATGGTTATCAGACTGTGTTATGAAATAGTAGCTGCTTTTCATTTCTCTCATTGGGGTAGAGCATTAAAATCTTAAGTCGGAAAGAAGCTTATTTAACAACAGTTAAATAATAGGACATATTTGCACTCACTTTCACAAAATAAAATTGTAAACAATTGGGGATGATAAATCCACAACTAGGCCACCAAACTGAAGGCCTCAGAGATCTTCAGCAAGAACACCAACTCTAATTGGCACATACATCAAGGTAGATTGTAGTGAATCTTGTGAACTTTGAAATCCTTTTCATATCAAAGGAAATGTTTGACTAAAAGTCTTAACTAAGATAATATACCTTTGTATTGTCTGAAACTTGAGAGCCAATTATATATAATCGTATGATTTCAAAACGAACAGCTGCTAGCGTGGGAAGAATTAATTATGCTGATCCATAGCTTTTCTTTTTGTGTTCACCAAAACAGAAAAGGAATCACAGAAATAATATTATTTTTCAAAAGACTGAATTAGGGGACAACCGCTGTACTAGTAGAACAATTTGTACAGATATCGGAAAAGACACAATTGAAAAGGAGGACAAAGGTGGGAGGGGGGAATTGACATACTTTCTTGGCATCCCTGACAAAATATTACAGTGAAAGACTACAAAAACTAAACAAAAAAATGTACTTGGGCCTACGTGTATATGAAATTACTTTTTCCAGCATTCGAAAGATGGGTTTTTCAATGGCAGGAATGTTCTAGGTCCCCTAGTAGGCAAAAGCTTTTGGCATGTAATTGATTATGGTCTTATCTATTTTAGGCCACAGTGCACAGAGGGGGGACAGTTCTAATTAACTAATGAAGGTCACAGAGCTGAGCTTGTTAACTTGCAGTTAGAACTTTTAGAGTTAGAGGGAAACATGGAGCCACTGAGAAAAGCTGCCCAGGAAGAGAGAGCTTGTTAAGATACTGAAAAACCCAGACAATATTTGATTCTAAGGCTACACCTGCCAGACAAGAACATGAAGACAAAAGACAAAATGGTGTGTTCTCCTTTAACCAGATGTGTGGTAACCCTAAATTAAGTGGAATGATAGCATTGAAAGTTATATAGACAAATCTATTTCCAATTAAATAGATTGCGACAAACTATAAATCCCCTGTGTATTATTTTTGCATTGCTACTTGATAAGACAAAATCAGTGTATTTTCAGAAGCACCTGTTGGAATTTCATAGGTTTGCTTAATTTACATTTTAATTTAATACTTTAATTTACATTTTACACAGAATACATTATATCAGTTCACATAGTTTATGCAATTTTGATGTACTGTATAACATGAAAACAACACAACTTTCTTATGCTCTGATGAGAAATCAGTTTCCTATGTCAGTTTTAGCAGTTGATGGCAAATAACAAAAAAATTGACAAGGGGAAAATACTAGAACGCCTCTGCCTCATTTAAAAATAAATAAGAAAGAACACAAGTGTAGTTATCACTTTTTATAATTATCATGTTTGAATGTAGATAGATAAATATTACTAAGTATGTACAATGAAACTGCAGATAATTGGGTCCTAGTCCCCTATAACATGGAAATCAAAAGAGAACACTTGTATCTAGCCCATCTAAATTTACTTGAACTGATCAGTCACTGTAGTTTTGTATCATCATTGGTGGCACTTAGGTGACCTCTCCTAAACAGAACCAGGTCTTGTTAATAAGGATGGGAGTCTTCCAAAGAATGCCAGAACTGGAGAATGGCCAAGTTGGGGAGGCTGTCATATGCTCTAGGGAAAAATATTATTCCTTCCCTAGTGATTTTAATGAAAATCATAGTGCTCTCCACTGTCAGGATTGGAAGTGCTGTTGTCTAAGTCAGGGGTCTCCAACCTTGGTAACTTTAAGACTTGTGGACTTCAACTCCCAGAGTTCCTCAGCCAGCTGGCTGAGGAATTCTGGGAGTTGAAGTCCACAAGTCTTAAAGTTGCCAAGGTTGGAGACCCCTGGTCTAAGTGAAACCTTAGTGAACTGTTGCAAGTCAGAATAAGCAAAAGCAAACATGATATAGAGAAACATTTTTTGAATGGACAATGGAGAAGAAAAAGAACTATATTTTATTGTGGACCTTAATCTCTGTTTCATACTACAATTTGATAGGAATACCTGCCACCACTAATGTTTATACTCCAGAAACTTGGCACATTTAAGCAAGTGGGTTTCAAAATCTCTGTTTCCTGCTGATAATCTCTTAATAGAAATCTAACTCACTTTGTGGAAATAGCATACTGGTTCCAAGCTTTCATTAAAAAAAATGTTAGTAATGTGCATTTAATAAATGTGACCAAAACTTAAAATAATGCCCATATGATTATAATCAGGGAAGAGGACCTAATAGTTCTAGGCAACAACTGTATTTGTTTTAACAAGCTGAAATAAGAATATCATTTTTTAAAGTTTAAAATCTTAAAACTAGAAGACTCATTGTTGCAATTTATTTGAAAGCATGTTTTCAAATTTAGTTATCAATACTATTAATGAGTTCTCCTGGAGCTCCAAACCCATATAACATAAAATGCAGTGCACTATATTCAAAATGTTATGAAGTTTAGCAATGCTTGTTGGTATCTTCTAGTGAAGATTCATTTACAGAGTAAGGAAATTAATTCTCTAGTGTATTGAATGGAAATAAAAGAAAGCAGAAATAAAAGATTTCTAGACCATCATCTCATCTGTTTCCCATCTGTTACCATGCATGTTTAAATGAATTTGGAAGACTTTCAAGATGTCATCACTTCGTATCACTGCTGGTATTTATAGTGTTGTAGTCATGGACATGTCTACATTTTTGCAAGTCTGGAGTTCGCAGAAAAAGTTACCCAGTTGTTGTTCACTTAGCTGTCTTCAAGATGACCAGAAGCTGAGTGTCCTTCTCTTCTCTTCCCCAAATCATTTTGCACTGGATCAGTGGTGGGTTTCTCTTACCTTCCCTACCGGTTCGGAAGTGTGCGCATCACATCCGGGTACTGACCCACTGCACATGCACAGAAGCCTTTGCGCATGCGCGGAGGGTTCTTTGCCAGCCGCTTTCAAGCGGGGAACCGGTTTGGGGGCATGGCAAGCCGGCCATCACTACCAGTTCGGCGAACAGGGCCAAATTTCCACCACCGGCTCGCGCGAACCGGTCCGAACCGGTAGCAACCCACCACTGCACTGCATGGTGAATTTATAAAAATCATTTCTTCATGCTAAGAGATACAAGATGAGAAATAAGAAATAAGATAAGAGGTATAGTGTTTTTCCTCCAATGAGCCATGCATGCAAACAAGCATGTTATTTATAATATCTTGGCACTGTAAATTGACCAAATACCAAAAGAATGATTTTTCAATA
>QLTV01000615.1:440532-459438 GCA_003457575.1 Thermophis baileyi | reverse complement strand
ACCAGACCCAGCGGGGCCGGAACAAGGACTCACTTTGAGACAGCGCGTCCTAGTTCCCCGAGAGCGGCCTACCCCTCGGCTCCTGCCATATCTACCTCTCCCAGTCATAACCGCAATACTCCGGCTCTCCAACACCCCAGAGATCCCCTCCCCCACCCCAACGGCCCCCCTCCTCCCCGGCAGGCAAGGCACCACACTCACACCAAACCGGGGGCCATATCTGAGCCCCCATCTGCTTCTGTTTGCACACTCAGCAGAGGAGGCTCTATCCCTATTCTTAAAGGACCTTTATTGTACTACAGACATGGTTTCCATTAACTATGTAATAGCCATGTTTCTATCTCTAAATGAATTGCAAAATAGAGCCAGCCTGTATTTTCTTAATTTGCTTTGATTTTTTTTGTTGTTGTTAAGAAGGAAAAAACTTGAACTTATTACAATGGACTTTGTTTTAATGTTTGTATTTGTTTTGAAGCATGCTTGCCTTTATTATTATACTTTTGTTGTGAATGCAGTAGGCTCATTCAACATCCCCATCCCCATGGGTGAAATGCTCCCGGTTCGGACCAGATCGGGCGGACCGGTAGCGGTGGCCGCTGCTGGTTCACCGAGCCGGTAGCGATGGCTGGCTGGCCGGCCATGCCCCCTGAACCGGTCCACCGCTCGCTGCTCGCCCTGCCCCGCCCAGTCTGTGCTCTGCAGCTTGCCTGCCTGAAGCACTGCGCCCCTGATCTGCCTGCCAGGTAAGCCTGTGAAGTCGCGGCCCCTGCCCCCCCCCCACCATCCCAGCCTGCCTTCCCTACTCCATTCCCCGCAGCCCGCAGCCCTGACATGCTTTCCTGCCTTCCACGCGGCCTTCCCGGTGTCCCCGTGGCCAGCATGCAAAGGCAGGCAAGCGGAAGGCCACGTGGAAGGCAGGCAAGCATGTCGGGGTGGCGGGAAGGGAGGTAGTAGCCTACTCCCTTCCCCGCAGCCCTGCCATACTTTCCTGCCTTCTATGCGGCCTTCCTGGTGGTCTCCCATGCCCACTTGCCTTCTGAAGTTGGCTGGATTAACAGGTGTGCTGGGGGCGCCTTGCCTGCCGCCTCTGTGCGCTGCGCTTGGCAGGGGCCGCTGCCGCCCCTCTCGCTGCCCTCCCACCCCACCTGGCAGGAGGAGAAGGCAGGTGAGGAGGAAGGCAGAGGGGCGCGCGGGGCTCGGCTCGGCCGCTGAGCATGTGGGGTGCCCGCCCTGGCTCTCGGGCTGCTTCCCGCTGCCGCGCAAAGTTTGGCGTGCCAGGCCGGTGGAGGAAGAGGCTCCCGGCGGGCACCGAGGCAGCAGCGGGTTACCTGTTGAGGCTCAGGGCTACGGCCCTTCCTGCCTGTCTGCTCAGCTGCCTCCCTTCCGGCTTGGCGCGCTGAGGCCCGAAGCCTCAACAGGTAAACTGCCGCTGCTTCTGGGATGGCGGAGAGCTTCCTTGGCTTCTCCCAAGCAATCTCTGACCCCGCCGCTGGCTCTACGAAGCAAGCTCTCCGTCATTCCAAAACTGCGCCGCGCCGGAAAACTCCCCTGTGCATGGCGCGGTTCTGGGATGGCGGAGAGCCGAGGCAAACTCTGCCCCTGCCGCTGCTGCTGGGCACGTCCGCGCAGGAGAACTCCCCGGGAAGGGCTCCGTCCACCACGGGGGTGTGTGTGTGTGTGTGGGAGTGTGAGAGAGAGAGAGAGAGAGAGAGGGAGGAGGAAGAAAGAGGAAAGGAGAGAGAGAGAAAGACAAGAAAGAAAGAAGGAAGGAAGGAAAGGAAAGGAGGAAAGGAAAGAAGGAAAAGGGAAAGGAAAGGAAAGGAAAGAAAGAAAGGAAAGGAAAGAAGGGAAGGAAAGGAAAGGAGGAAAGGGACGGAAGGAAGGAAGGAAGGAAGGAACGAAAAGAAAGGAAAGGAAAGGAAAAGAAAGGAAGCAAAAGAAAGAAGAAAGGAAGAAAGGAAGAAAACGTATGACCACAAAATTTTGGTTGCTTAGCAAGAGCGTTGTTAAGTGAGTTTCACCACATTTTACAAGTTGGCCACGCCTACCCGGTCACCTGACCACCAAGCCATGCCCACCTGAAGCCACGCCCACCAGACCTCAAGCCACGCCCACAGAATAAGCCATGCCCACAGAACCGGTAGGGAAATTTTTCACATTTCACCCCTGCCCATCCCCATGAATAAGAGTTGGTTGTTTCTTACAAACAGACTAGATCAGTCTCTCTCTCTCTGGAAGATGAGATGTTTTGATCTTTTTGAAAGAAAGAATAGAACTCAAAAGAGAAAAGCGGATGAATAAGTGTGGATGCAGGGTCTTCCATGTCCCCTTAGCCTAAGGAAAGATTTGGGTCCTCCAAGTTCAGAAATTTTGAAATAGAGGATCATTTGCTTTTCAAAGTCTTCTGTTTCTGCAGAAAGAGAGTAGAGAAATACAGTATATTTAGACAGGAAGTTGCACTAGCTTTTTGTTTAAAAAAAATCTGTTTTCTGTACTGTGCCAATATTCAAGAGTCTCTGACTCTTGATATAAGTTATAGATTTGAATGTTGAATGGCAGCCTTTATCCATATGGATATGTGCATGAAAATGTTTACTTTTGAATATTCTGGCATTGTGTAATATTTTGAATATTTTGTGATCTGTAATATTCTGGCAGAGAGCCCTTCATTTTCAACAGATTAGTACAATTGTGTGGAGTGTCTGAAATATGTTTTCGTTCAGATGCTTTTTTTAACAAATATTCAAACAGCTATTTTGCACGTTGTGGACTGCTTTATAGATCATCTTCTACACTGGATGTTTTCATTTTAATATTTATAATAGAACAGATATTTGGTATATTTTATAATTTTTTAAAAATATTGATTTTATCTCTTGTGAGATTGATCTAGCTACCAAATAGAACGAGGAATGAAAGGCCCCGATGCTCCTGTCACCTGCCGCTACCCTGTTTGATCAGCAAGTTGCACTGCTATGTTAAAATATATCAGATTTTGCATTTTTAACAATGTTATAGTTCATATTTATTTTCATTGCCACATATATTTTCTCCAACGTGTAATAAAACATAAAGGTGTGGTGGAGTGGAGTGCAGAGTTCAAGGGGGGAGGGGCCCTTTCCCAGAGAGCAGAGAGACAGCAAAGCTTGGAGTCTGGTATGCAGAAAAAGGGTGAAGGCAGACCCTCTCTAGGAATTCAGAGAGTATATCTAATAGTTATGCATATTGTTCCTTTAATCTGTCAAGATTTCTGTCAATATGCAAACACAATAAAGAAACTACTTGGAAGTTACTCCCCATGTCATTCGTGGTTCCTTGGGCCTTACAATAAACTAAACTCAAAAATTCATTTCATTGAAAAATTGGGAATTAAAGTGTTCTCTGTGTCAAAGGTTTAGTTATTATGATAGAAAGATTTTAAAGGGTTTATAAAAAGTATTTGTAGTATATTATCTCTTGTACCTGTTAACTTTTCAATTTGTAGAAAGAATGTCAAAAATTAGTGTTTGGAGGAAAAAAATGATATACTGTACTTTCATTTCAAGCGATACTGCATTCAATTACATCGTCTGGAAGACAGTAATAGACTGTTTCATTTCAAACATTAAATGGGCTAGGTCCTTCCCCACACTGAGTAGCCCCAACTGTTCATTATGAAACATCTGTGTTCATAAGCATTAATTCATTTATTATTTTTGTTATCAAATTAAATACATTGATGTGTTTATTAACTATAACATCCTGATTAATTCTCTTCTATATCTTTGGGGAGTTACTCTGAATATCTTTTCTCAACAAAATTAACCTTCTGTTTTCACTTGGGGAAGACCAGTCTTTAGTTTTCTGTATTTCTAAAAAAAAAATTGCACAGGCCTTCCAGCTACATACTGTAGTTACCTTGAATGGTTCGTATTTTAGTTTTCTAACCACAAAATCAACTCATGTTGCAATGCATCAATGGTGCCTTATAATATGTCTTGCCAATCTTAAGATCATTTTGCTGATCAGTCAAATCTTTCCTGAGAGATGTCACTTTTCTCCCCTGCTTGAAATCAAATGGTATCTAAACTGCAAAAAAAATGTTCTTCATTTCCCCTGCTGATCAGTTGGCTGGAAGAAATGGGAAGAGTTGTTTGGCAGCTGCACTTGTCCAAGTGGTTGTGAGTTGCCCACCTGTAGTCCATTGTTTTGAAATATTCTTGTAAGAATAATTAGAAATTAGACCACCCATAGGGAAGCTTTTTTGGGTTGCTACTGCAGAATGTGTGACTGCTCTTTATTTGCATTTTAAAGGCAGTAGTTTAATTGTGAAACAAGTTGTATTTAAAGCCGTCCTAATAAAAGCTTATTTATTTGGCACAGTTTCTGCATGGAGACTTTTGATGCTATACCAGGAATTATTAATACCAAATCTGGAGTTGGTGATAGTTGGCTTAATGCAACAGTCTCATGTCCTGCTTAAAAGTACTTCCAATTGTCTTGAAGTAATTCTGGGAAATGTCATGTAGGGAGAAGTTTACTTTTCTTATCAGGAAATGCAGAACTGTCTTCAGTCAATGTGTATTTGAGCAGATTTAGTTTAAGAATTCTTCTCACTGCGTTCT
Source organism: Thermophis baileyi (assembly GCA_003457575.1). NCBI lineage: Eukaryota > Metazoa > Chordata > Lepidosauria > Squamata > Dipsadidae > Thermophis > Thermophis baileyi. The sequence continues at coordinate 454,834 of QLTV01000615.1, read as the reverse complement.
TGATGTTCTCTGTTTTCATGCATTGACTACGTTCTCTATCCTGGTAATGAAATGTTGATAGGAAAACAACAAAGCTCAATATAGTCTCTACTGTTGGGGCTTCTTGCAATTCATTCTATCTTCAAATGCCTTAATATTTTGCACAGTGGAACCTAAACTGTAGGCCATTTCTGTTGTGTTCTATCTTCTGTCTTTAGGCTTCTCAGTAGTTAAAACATAGTCCAACAAACCACCTATTCTGATTGATCTTCATGACTTCACTGTTGCTTCAGTGGCGTGGTTTGAGGGTGGAAACAATTCTTAAGTGCTAGTTCACAGGTGTCAAACTCGCCATGTCATGTTGCCATCACGTGACGCTTTGTGACATTTTTTCCATTCTCAGAACTCTGGGGTAGGCGTGGCCTGCGGGTGATGCATCCAGCCTGCGGGTCACCAGTTTGACACCCCTATAGTTCCAAAAGGATTTTGATCAGGTGCCTAATTTAGCATATGAATGCTTTGATAGTTTGCTCCTAAATTCCTAATGATCATTCCAGGAATTTCATATGTGTTAAATAGTACTGTGGTCTATCAGTATAGTAGTTCTGTAATGAAGTTATCTGCCTTTGAATTTTTAAAAAAGTAAGTTTAATAGTAAGAACAAGCACTTACCTATATAATAGTTGGAACAAAAGCAAATAATTAAGAAACATACTGTCCAAAATCAGATAAATGCAAGAATGATTATTACATGAATAAACCAATTATTGAAAGGTCTTTGGTGCTTCTGAGTTTGGTTGTTTTCTTGCAGACCTTTCATTAACGTAACTAGGTAACATCATCAGTGCCAGTAGGGAGTGGGGTTTGCTCTCATGTTATATTCTAATGGCTTGCCCTGTCAGTGTTGGTGGGAGTGGTCTTGGTGGTTCTTTGGTTGGGCTGTTTACTGTTAGTTTGTTTGACAGTTCCCTGATTGGGGCATTGTTTACAATGTTGATCTAATGTTAATCTTGGTGTTAATCTCTATTCATTTTGATGTTGATTGCTGGTGAGGAGGTTTCTGGTCATATTGTTCCCTTTTTGGCTTTTTCATTGTCTCTTGACAATCATTGTTTCAACTGGGAAACTGTGAGCCTTCTAGACCAAGCCAAGTTCAAAAACACCAGAGAATTTCTGGAAGCCTGGCACTCAGACAAACCAACCATCAACAGATACATAGAGATAAACAACATCATACATACCAGTCAAAAGAAACAATTAAAAGGCCCAAAAGGAAATAAAAGACCAAAACACTCAGATGAACAGAGATTAACACTCATTTTCTTACACCTAATGGACAGAATTTTGCCAAACTAAAGTTATAACTTTCTAATTTACTAGAGGTATCGTAAGAGCTACCCTGAGCTTCTTCCCTCTTCCAGTTTGGGACTGCACAGTCTCTTAATCCGGGTCCCTCTCTGGGAAAGCTCTGTATTGCTCTCCTCCATTGTTGCTCCAGGTGTACATTCTATCACAGTTTTGATGTTTTGTGGATTTATGTCTTTTTGTGTATTTTCCATTCTTTTTATTCTAAAGATTAGTCTTTCATGAGTTCTGATCTTAATTTTACTAATTTATTATTGATTGCAATTCTTAATAAATGAGCAAATTTTGAAATTGCACTGCACAAGCTTAGTTCACTTTTTAGACTTTGTCTCTTGACAACCTAATTAATGTTATTGATATTAGGACTAGCTCTAACTCTTGGTAGCACATTAATCAAGAATAGTTACTAGGTACTACCTTGTCAAAGAAAGCAGGATAGGCGGCAGAGTGTGATATGTAGAGAATCTGTTACGAACTGCTATAATTGGAGCATAAAAGAAATACACTCTTCATTCTGGAAAAACAAGTTTGCTATTATAGCCATTAAATACACCTTCCTATAGCAAAAAGGTACTGGATGATGCTGTATTAAGTAAAAATCAGCACTTAAATTGGTGTCGGGATTAATGACTTACAAATTGAAGATTTCAAATAGCTAGATAGGCAGTCACTAAGGCATAAGATCTTGGTGTTTAAGTAAAACTGTGAACCTGGAAACTCAAATGAGTGACATGACTATTTTTTCCTGCAACAAGTAGCATTTCTGATAGAGGATATTTGTAGCTCAGGGTTGAGATGAGGAGTCCTTAGTGTTCTTTGACTTGGTTGTTTTCTTGCAGACGTTTCATTATTAAAGTAGGTAACATCATCAGTGCACTATAGCTTTTCTACATTGTGGTGAGAGCTAGTTTTTTAACAAGCCCAGTATAGTATGTTTAGTTCTCTTCCCAATTTCACATTTGCCTTTAATTCGTTTGCTTCAGTTTAGATTAGATGGACCAGTCATAGTGCTAAATCATAACTCTGTGTTTCATCTGCTGTAGAATCTATCCATACAGTAATAAAGGGAATTATTTTGGCCAGTTGTTTTTCTACCTTCCATGAAGCTTCTAGACCAAACACCTCTCTTCTCAGTTAAACTTTCCTCTCTGAGCCTTGCGACTTAGTTAAGAATAGTGAATGTGTGCGAGTGTGACAGCAAAATTTGCTCAAGGCTAATCATTTGTTTTTAAATGATTAGACAAACAAGACCTGAAATTGACATTCATTTACTTAAACATACCCTTATCTGGAATGTATCCAACCCAGTTTTCTGTATTCTTCCAGTAGAACATTAAGACAGCATTCTATGGTTTGCATAAGGGTAAGCATTTACTCCAGGGAAACAGCTGACTGTAGCAGCCATGTTGTCTACATATAATTCTAAAAAAATACCAGTCTTCAAATACAAATCGAAGAAATCTGGTGGCATAAAAATAAAATAAATTATAATAATAATAATAATTTATAATAATAAAATATATTATTATTATGGTTCTCTCTGTATCTAAATGAAGGAAATATTTTTCCTCATGCCCTCCATTGTGGCTTTTCTTCTTCTCATGATGGACAAGTCCAAAATTTTTGTAAAGAAAAATACAGTTATTCTGGCAGGTGTGATTCTGGTGTGAGAAGGGAGGAGGAAGGGAGGGTGCTGGGCAGAAAAGGTGAGCAATTATGAGTCAAGAAAAGGAGGCTGGGAAGATTGGGCCGGAGGTTCACTAGGGCAGTGGCAGCTGAGTTGAGGGAGGAAGAATAGGAAGTGGCTGGGAAGATGAGGTGAGCAGCACTTTGGGGTAACAGCTGCGGGGGGGGGGGAGGGAGGGAAGATCCTGGGAAGATTGAGCAGGTAAGTAGGTGGGTTGTGGAGATACTCTGTGGTACTAATCACAATAGCTATTCTGTTCCCAACCCTGGCTTCTGCCCAATCTACACTTCCTTGCTGATATAAAAAGATGTTTCAACAGTCCCCAAGTAGCCACCAATAATGATATATTTTAGACATCCTTGGTGATTCCTACAGCTAACCTTCAGCAATAGAAAGGAAATCATTGGATGAAGCTTTTACTGTTCTTTCATTAAGGCTGTTAGCCTGTGCTGTGTTGTTTTATGTGTGCTTAGTTTCATCCAATGGGTTACTTCAGTGATCTTAATTGTTTGAGCTATGTTTTTGTGTCTTAGCATTTTAAAGCTGCTTATAAAGTTGTCATCTGGTCAACTCATGAGACAGCTCCACTTATAGTTTGGATGAAGCTAAATCATGTTTCAGCTGGTAGGCATCTAACTTGCTTTTGTTCGCAATATTCATTCTTATTGTGCATTCAGTGCACAGGCAGGATCATAATATCAAGGAACAAGGCTACATTCCTGTGCACAGACTCAGCTGTTTAAATCTAATCCCCTTTAAGGCATAGAAGGGCTGCAATAAGTTACATTTTTCTAACTAATAATGGTGTTTTATATATTTAGTATGTATGAATAGACATGGCTAACAGAACACTGGAACTGATTTCCCCCCTCATACCCCAAGGCCAGAGGTGGGTTCCTGCCGGTTTGGACCGGTTCTTTAGAACTGGTAGCGGGAATTCCCCCCTGCTCGCCAAACCGGCAGTGATGGCTGGCTGGACACGCCCCCGAACTGGCTCTCTCGGTGGCGCCATAGGCGGCGCCATCTTGTTTTTTGCTTCTGCACATGCGCAGAAGCTGGATTTTCAGCACTGTGCATGCATGCGCGCCCATGCGGCACGGGAGGAAGCGAACCGGCAGCGAGGTAAGTCAGAACCCACCCCTGCCCAAGCCCCATATTATTATGCATACAGGTAGCCCTCAACTTACAACTGTTCATTTAGCAACTGTTCGAAGTTACAATAGCACTGAAAACAGTGACTCTTCACACTTATGACTGTTTCAGCATCTCCAGGATCACATGAACAAAATTTGGGTGTTTGGCAACTGGCATGTATTTTAAATGCTTGCAGCATCCTGGGTCATGTGATTGCCATTTGCAACCATGTAAAACAGGCCTGTCAAACTGGTGGCCTGCGGGCCAGATATGTCATGTGCAGGCCATGCCCACCCCGGCTCCACAAAGGCAAAAAAACGTCACAATATGACACGATCCAGCCGGTGACGTGATCGAGTTTGACACCCTTGTTCTAAACTGTATTCTGACAAGCAAAGTCAATTGGGGAAGCTGGATTTGCTTAACAACTGCATGACTCACTTAACTGCAATGATTTGCTTAACAGTCGTGGCAAAAAAGCACATGAAATCGGACACAGCCACCTTTCTTAACAATGGAAAATCTTGTCCCAATTGTGGTTGTAAATTGAGGCCTACCTATTACTAACATTTTATGTAGAAGCTTCATATAACATTTCTTCTTACTCTTTAATTTCTGTTCATGTTACGTAGTGGATGAAAAAAACAAGGGCTATGCTTCTGATTTTATTTTATTTTTTTAAAATATGCTTTTGAGACCTGGAATTTATAGTTTTTTTAAAAAGGGTTTTTTAAACAAGGTTTTCTACAAAGATGCCTTTTTGGGTGTGTGTCCCCCCCACAAGAAGCCTTTTTCAGAAAAGAAAAGGTGGCGAAGCCAGACTGGTGGACCTATGGTAAAATAATATCTTTTAATTTTGGTGACCCCCCACCCTCAAGTCTAAGGAAGAGTTAGAATTGGAAGGTCGTGTCTGCCATTGGTTTACGTACTTGCAATTGAAAGAAAGATTTAAATTAGATTAAAAGAATTATGGGTTTGGCATTGCTAAAAATGAATTGGAAATCCTACTGTGTGGTAGTGATGATATTATTGCTAAGGTTTATAAAATGTTATTGAAATTGAATTTGGAAAGTGAACGTGTAAAGCAGTGGTGGGTTTCCCTTATCTTTGCTACCAGTTCGGGAACAGGAGCGCATGCGTGTGCGCTTTGCACATGCGCAACGCTTCTATGCATGCGCAGAACATCCGCGATGACGTCCGGGCGGGTGGGCGGAGCCTTCCACCACTGCTGCTACCGGTTCGCCCGAACTGGAAGAAACCCACCACTGGTGTAAAGCGTTGTATGATTCAGTGGGCAAGGAATTTTGGATATACAGTAATGTGTTGCTTGAACAATGGGAGAATATGTGGACGGTTTAAAATTTACATTAAATTATAATTTAAAAGAAAATTTCTATAAGATGACGTATCGCTGGTAGTTAATACCAGACAAGTTATCCAGAATGTATAAAAGTATTTCAAATGAATGTTGAAAATGAAAATGTAAAGAAGGGACCTTTTACCATTTATGGTGGACATGTGATAAAGCAAAGGAATATTGGAGTAGGATTCATACTCTAATACAGAAAATTCTTAAAGTGAATATGATTAGATAGAATACTGATTAGATAGATTTGTTATAGAAATGGCTAGTTTATACTATTATGGAAAAGTAAAAAGTTGAGGTTTGATGTTAATGCCTTATTCTACTGCACCAGAGGGAGTCGTAAATCAATGGCTTTTTTTTCTTTTTCCCCCTTCTTCTCTACACTTCTCTCTTCCCCTTTCCCTCCCTTTTGTTTCCTACTATTTGCTTTTATATTTTTGTATTTTATCTTATAAGGTAATAAAACTGTTAAAACTTGGGAAACAAGTTTTTTTAGTACCCTGCAAAGAGTTCATGAACAAGGGACTTACTCTAAAACAGCATATGTTTTTTCAGTCTGTATAAGCTGATTGTTCCTGCATGGGTCATTGGTTGTTATTTCTCTATAGTTTTCCTATTCATTACATAGAAGAATCGGATTAGAAATGGGCTCGTGGAATAGGAGGAGTAATAATATGGCATAGAAGTCACCAGCCAGTCATTGGCACATCCTAATCACTAATCTGATCTCCAGATTAAAGGTAATATAATGTTGAAGAACTGAATGACAATGGGTGGGATTTCAGTTCCAAAGTGCTTTGGGGAACTTACAATGTTCTGCTTGAGAACCCATTTTACTGGAGTGAGGCCTAGAAAACCTAGAAGAACTTGGTCAAGAAATTAAGTGACAGCTGATTCTGAGACCTAAATGCCAATTTATAGAAGCCTTATAAAACAGCCCTGTGGGAAGAATTATGTCTCATTTTCATTGGTTACAGAAGAGCAGTTTTAACAATAATTAGAGTCATTTTCTTTGCAGATGGCCAGGTGTTCTGTAAGCCATTCAGCAAATAGATGTATCCATTTCAGCAATGAGATTTTTAAAATTTTGGTGGATTCTATCTAAAGCCTCTTCTCCTCCATTTATGTTAATGAGAGCTTGTATTTTCAGCTGCAGAGGAAAAGTGCTCAGTGTATGTGTGTGCGGGGAGGGGTGCAGCTAATACGATCTGAAGAATCTGTGGCCATCCATTCATAAACTGCTTACTGCTATGCCAGCTCTCCAACTAAAATTTAATGGATTTCATATTGGTTAGGTCCTTTAAAACATGTAGCAAACCTTGGCTAAACAGACTCAGCCCTGGTTAGCCCTTGAATGGGGACTATGTGGGAAGAAACAAAACAAAAAACCACATCCACGACGAAGGCAGTAGAAAATGACTTCTGAATTATGCCAAGAAAGCTGCAGAAATGTGCCCGTGTAAGCCATGAGGTATTTAGCTCCGCCTGAGGGAGCTTTATTTTCATTGAAGGAAAAATTGCATGTGACAGGCCTTCTGTGCAAACACAGAGATACACATTTGTTCGGGGGGCTAAGGGATGCATTTGGCTTCACAGTACAAAGTAAGCTTACTGGAAGATATAATTTTGATTAATTAAGTGTATATTAAATGGATAAAATATAGTTAATATTAATCACAGTAAATGTAATTGTTTCACCTTCTGTCACATTAAAAATTATGATTTGGCAGCAATATTTGAATAGGCCTTTGGAGGGAAATGTATTATTTATTTATTTAATTTATTTATAAAAAGATGTATCTTAAGAAACTGCAAAGATTTATAGACTGATTTATGTAAGGAAATATATATTTAGCTCCTGGTTTTCTCCTGGAGTAAAATAAAAATTAGTAGATATGTCCCCAATATAGAGCAATACTTTAGTACAGCGTTTTTCAGGTTTGGCAACTCTAGAATGTATGGACTTCAACTCCATTTTCAAGTCTGAGAGTTAAAATTGACACATCTTAAAGTTGCCAAATTTGAAAAACAGTGCTTTAGCGTATAAAATTTTTGTTAGTTTTTAATTTCATAATTTTGAGTAATTTAAAGTGCATGACTGGCAGGGAATTCTGGGAGTTCAACTCCACACATTTTAAAGTTGCCAAGGTGAGAAATATTGTTCTATATCAGTGATGACGAACCTTTTTTGGTTCGCGTGCCAAAAGGGGGGGGTGCTCATGCTAGCGCATGCGCACGTGCCCACACCCATTCCCTCCCCCCACGCATGCGCACAACCCCCTCCCGCTGCCCCCTGCGCATGCGCACACACACACCCACGCATGCGCAAAGGCCTCACTGAAGCCTGGGACGGTGAAAAACGGGCAAACGGGCAAACCGGAAGTTCGGAAAAACGGACTTCCGGTTTGCCCGTTGGGCTGTTTTTCGCACTCTGGGGCTTCAGGAAGCTTCCCTGAAGCCTCCGGCGTGCGAAAAACAGCCCAACGGCAAACCGGAAGTCCATTTTTCTGAACTTCAGGTTTGCCCGTTGGGCCGTTTTTTGCCTGCACTTCCGGTTTGCCCATTGGGCTTTTTTCGCACTCCGGGGCTTCAGGAAGCTTCCCTGAAGCCTCCGGAGTGCGAAAAATGGCCCAACGGCAAACCGGAAGTGCGTTTTTCCGAACTTCCGGTTTGCCCGTTGGGCCGCTTTTCACACTCCGGGGCTTCAGGAAGCTTCCCTGAAGCCTCCGGAGGGCAAAACGGCCTTCTCCAAGGCCGAAAATCAGCTGGCCAGCGCGTGCATGGGCGCTGGAACTGACATAGGGCAACGCCTCGCGTGCCTTCTGATATGGCTCCGCGTGCCACCTGTGGCACGCGTGCCATAGGTTCGCCCTCACTGTTCTATATTTTAGAAGATGAATAAAAGCAACAAATGATTGTTTGATAAAATTGTTTGATAGCAGTCAACATGGATTGTGTTGTTGCCTACACTACTGGATGGAAAAGGCCAATGCTGTAGCTACCGTAGTTCTTAAGATTTTAATGTGAAAATGTAAATGATTAAGCTATAGGTAAGCCAAACAGGTGACAATATCTAATCATAAAGCATTTCTGGGAACAATGAATCTGTTTAACATACCAGTAATATGAGTGTGACAAACAGTAATGAATTTCCATCAGCAAACAGTGCTGTTTGATTTTCGAAAGAAAAATATTTTCCTTGCTTAATCTGAGCTATTCACATTTTAGAGGAAATGGACAGACGGTTTAGCATTTATTTGTCATGGTTTATTTCTGATGCGCTAAACATCAGAAAAATATTCTAATAACCAGATTTAAGATGACAGACACTCCCCCCCCCCCCAAAAAAATTATAGACTGATTAAAAATCTTGTTGCCATTTTAGCAACAGTTCCTTTGGGCCATCCAGTTTAAGAAACTTGGAAATATTTATGCAATGAACTTGTAGCATTGAAATGAAACATTTATGTAGTGAAATTGTAGATTTCTTGTAGCAATTAAAACATACCCTACATTCTCCTGTTTATAATAGGGATTAATGTAAAAAATATGGTACAGTGCTTTACCCTGATTATAACCATGATATTTTAACTGTAGTTCTCATTTTACCAAACAGAAAGCAATACCTTCACCACATAAACTCTTCTATCTTAGTATTTAGAGTAAGCAGAAATACAATTTTGGTTGCTGGTCAATAGCTAATATTTATAAGAAGACACATTTTTATCTGGATTTTGGTGGAAAGTTATATGGTTTCTCAGTTCTGGATGACCTGCTGCCATTGATATAGATCAAATGGATAAATCAAGTTCTCTATTCTTTTTATAGGCCATAGGTGCCCAACATCTGTTCTGAAGAGTCAAAAGTCTCTCTGGAAGAAATGTGGGGATCATGGAAGTGGACCATAGAAGGAAAAAAAAAGGATAGGTTTTCTTTTAGCTCTCTAGCTGTAATTGCCCTTGAAGATCTACCCACCTGCACATCCTCCCCTAATCCCTTTACATTTGTGCTGTGCTGGCCATTCACATATCCCTATGTACCCTGCCCAAACCTCATCACGTGTCCCTCACACCTTCTGCATCCCTGTGCAACCTTCCCCAACCCTCACCGTCCCTTCCTCGCATCTTCACATACCACCTTGTGTCCTCCTCTCAGCAGCAACTGCTTACGTACCGTTTGGCCCTCTGGGTCTTGTAACTTGGTTATAGGAAGCCAGCAGGAAGTTGCCTTCCTTAACAACCATGGGATTCAGTTAACAACAGCAACCAGGACTATGGGGATTACCACTGCTAAGATTTAAAACTGCATCACTTAGCTTCAGAGACTTATCCTAACCACTTGCAACCTTCGCTGCCAGCTTTCCTATTGATTTTGTAGAGAGGGCAGCAGGGTAGGTCACAAATAGTGATCACATGATTGTGGGTGCTTCCACCAGTCATAAGTGTAAGCTGGTTGCCAAAAAGCCAAATTTTAATGACATGACTATGGGGTTGCTGGGATGGCCATATATCTGACCATTCATCAGCCCATTGTAATTTTGGTCACTGAACAAACAGTCATAAGTTGAGAAATACTTGTAAAGTGAATGAAGATTGATTGTAAAAAAATTCTATTTTTGTAATACAGTTGTCAAAGTTTGGAATATTCTACCCGATTCAGTTGTCTCATCTACTAATTTTCATAGTTTTAACTGTAACTTAACTTCTGTAAACCTCACCCCATATTTAAGAGGTCCTTAAGGGGCCGTGCGTAAGTGAACTAATGTATCTATTGTCCCTGTCACATTTTAATTTTTTTCATTTTGCTTGCTCGAATTTGTAATTTTTGTTTGACAGATAAACATTAAACAAACAATAAAAGAGCAAACTTGGAAAGAAGGAAAATTTTATTGCAATTTTATAAAGGCGGTGGTCTGGCAGCTGCAGAGGGTCATAAATGAAACGGATTATCTGGGCACCTTTCAGCCTGGTTTCAGACCTTGTTATGGAACGAAAACGGCATTGGTCACGCTTATCGATGATTTCTGGCGAGAGCGAGATGGAGGTAGTTGCAACCATCCTCGCTCTCCTTGACCTCTTAGTGGCTTTCAATACCATCAACCATGGTATCCTTTTGGGCAGGCTACAGGGGCTGGGGCTGGATGGCAGAGTTCTGTGCTGATTAGGTTCCTTTCTCTGTGGCAGCTATCAAATGGTATTGATAGGGAATGAGAGATCCAGCCTGAGGCCGCTATTCTGTGGTCTACCACCGGGCTTGGTACTTTCTCCACCCCTTTTCAACATCTATATGAAACCGCTGTGTGAGATCATCCGTCACCATGGGTTGAGCTATATATTATATGCTGATGACACCCAACTCTATATTTCCACTCTTGGTGACCCAAGTGATGCTGTGGCTGTCCTTTTGCAGTACCTGGAGACTGTGGGGGCCTGGATGGGGGACAACAGGCTTTGACTGAACCCTGGTAAGACCGAATGGCTGGAGTACACAGGGCTCTGGGATCCAGAACTTTGTTATCTTTGACTCTGGATGGGGTGGCACTGCCCCAGAAAGACCCGGTCTGAAACTTGGGGATTCTTCTAGACTCACGACTCCTGTTTGAGGAACAGGTGGCAGTCGCTAGCCTTTGCACAACTTTGTGTTATGTGCCAATTGCGGCCTTTCCTGGACCAGGATTCCCTGTGCTCAGTTGTTCAGTCCCTAGTCATCTCATAACTGTATTACTGTAATGCACTCTACATGGGGCTACCCTTGAAAAGCATTCAAAAGCTACAGCTGGTGCAGAGTGCAGCAGCTCGGGTAGTTTTGGTGGCTCCAAGAATGGCCCCTGTAACACCACTGCTCTGCGAGCTGCAATGGTTACCAGTCTGCTTCCGGGTGCAATTCAAGGTGTTGATGATCACCTTTAAAGTCCTTCATGGCATGGGCTCAGGTTACTTGAGGGATCATCTCACCCCACTGGGATTGGCCCATACCACTAGGTCCGGCATGCTGCGGGACCCATCAGCCTAATTATTCTGGCTGGCAAAGTCCAGAAGGAGGGCCTTCTCTGGTGTTACTCCTGCCCTCTTGAACATCTTGCCCCCCAATGTGAGGTTGGCCCCAACCCTCCTATGTTTTCACGAGGGCCTAAAGACGTGCCTGTCGGCTTGAGACCCCAGTGGGGGAACAGTGCAGTGGAGGTGGTCGATTGAGTAATAACAGATCCCACCTCCCTCCCCACTCCACCCCCACTCTCCCCATGTGTCTTTGATTTTAATATTTGTTTTTAACTTTTTATGTTTTAGCTGTAAGCCACCCAGACATGGGGGACAAGGCAATAAATTTTATAAATAAAATAAAATAAAATAAATAAATAAATAGGAATAAAGAGAAATGTGTGAATTTTCTAACAATATTCTTCTTTCAGCTGAACAAACAGCAACTACAAGTGGTGAAAGAGCGGTTCCAGGCATTTCTAAATGGAGAGACACAGATTGTGGCTGATGAAGCTTTTTGCAATGCAGTTCGAAGTTACTATGAAGTAAGTAAAACCTTTTTCTCTAGTGTATTTTTGTGTGTGCGTGCGCTCATGTGTGTGTTCATTTTACATGAGCCTTTATATTAGCTACTGTACCAGAGGTGGGTTCCTCCCAGTTCGCACCGGTTCTATAGAACGGGTAGCAAACCGCTGGTGATGTCATGGAGCCGGTTCTGTCGGTGCCGGTCCGTGGACGCCGCCATCTTTTTTTGGGATTATTATTTTTGGGGGGGGGGATTTTGTTTTTTTGGAATTTTTTGCCATTTTTTTTCCTTCTGCGCATGCGCAGAAGCCGAGTCCCCGGCACTGTGCATGTGCCGCCATCTTGTTTTTGGCTTTTTGGGGGGGGGAATTTTTTGTGAATTTTCGTCACTGTGCATGCGCATGCGCACGACGCAGCCACGCGGCGCGCAATGCATGCACAGCCACGTGGCGCGGGAGGAAGTGAACCGGCGGCGAGGTAAGTTAGAACCCACCCCTGTACTATACCTAGTGAAAACATTTTAAATAATGGTTTTAAATTAAAAACAGTAAATCAGGGCTGTTTTCTTAAAACAAGGATTCTCTTTTAATATTTGGACTAAACAATCTCACTGCTTCTAGTATTCGGCTGATATGTGTTTGTCCAAACTTCTGGAATGAAGTCATTATCTATATATGAAAGGTTGTTGCAATTATTGGAAAAAAAGAATAAGGAATTATTCCTAGAATTATTAGTTAGCAACATCCTCCTTTTGTTATTCTAACTGTTAGAATCTAACATGTGCAGTTAATGTAGATATATGGGAAATTGTGGTAATATGAAGGAGCCACAGATAGCATTGCTTTTTCACATGCCTGTATCCCAACCCAATATTGATTGTGAGAAACCTTGTTAAGTTTTGCTTGGTGCCCCTTAGAGACTGGATTAGCATCTGTTTGAACAAGAAGAATATTTTACTTTTCCACAACTGGCAAAATATACATTTCCTATCCAATTTTTCCCCCCAGTTATTTTATAATGGGACACAGACTTATTCATGAAATCAGTCTTCTCTGAAGAACTATCCTTGTTTCTAAGTTTGGTGTTTAGCAGAAGCCCTGCCCATGAATCCTCATCACTTTTCTCCATAGTTTGTCCATGTGTGAAGATTAGATAGCTTTGGTCTATCTTCTTCATGTCTGATAGCTAGAACAACTCCCTAGAGATGAGAGAGATGGACATATTCAGTTTGGAAATCATTCATTCATTAAAATGAACACAAGTCTTAAAGCTTCAACACTTGTTTTTTCACACAATGAGAAAATGTGAGACAATTTTAACATATAGACAGGCATTATTCTCGACTTTAACAAATTATTGAAAATCTGGCATGGAGGCTTGTCACATTGGATCAGAGGAGTTATACCAGCTGATGTATTCTAGCTGTTAGTAAAATGTACAGTTATGAAAGACATAGAGAACCTTTTATCTTTCACATTTTATTTTGGTTTACATCTTTCTTCAAAGAATATTTGTTTTACCCTTTTCTTTCCTAGTGCTTTGGCCCTTTATTATAGTGTTAAAGGAATGAGCTCCTTGAACAGGTGCTGGGATTAATGCTTTAAAATAGCTGGATCTAAGGTTCAGAATGCTAGGGATATGCTTGCTACACTTTCAACAAGAGGAGCAGATGGGTAGGAAAGTAGGATGAGCATGTATAGATGTTTCTTGGTTCTGCATCTTTGTTCTTAGTGCTGGATTAGAACTATAGTAGCAAGACCTTGATTAAAATTCATCCTGAGAATGAAGGTCACAGGAGAGCCTGAACACTTTTCTTTTCTTTCTTTTCTTTCTTCAATTTTTTATTAAATACACATAAAAATAAAACACACAACAATACAAACACAAAACAAGCAATTAGGGGTAATCTATCCCCCTATATACAGTAAGCTTTCATCAGATCGTATCAGTGTTTATGTTATCCATAAGTAGATATATTTACATTTCCATTGTTTACTTGGTCATTCCTTCTTTCCTTATTTGTTTCTTTTTTTTTTTACATTAATATATACAATATTCTTACATCTTCTATACAACGTTATTTTAAACGAACAGGTTCTATCATAATTAATTCAGAATTAGCAATTATACATCATTTTTTACTTATTCTTTCTCTCTTTCAACCATTCATAAAATTTGTTCCAAACTATGTAATACTCAGTTTCCTCTTTTTCTTTTATTTCCTTTGTTAGCTTGTCCATTTCGGCACAATCTAATATCTTTTTTATT
>QLTV01000615.1:417959-430043 GCA_003457575.1 Thermophis baileyi | reverse complement strand
TGTTTCACTTCAATGGATAACAGAAGATGGTCAGAGAAATGTATGTTTATCCGGTTCCCAGAGCAGTTGATAAAGAAAACATTTTCACACTTGTGTATTGGCTAGAATCTGCATTCTGGCTAATGGGAGGGGTCTCTACTGCTTTAACTCTACCTGCGTTGCCTAAGGGTATTCAGACGTTGCTTTGAAGGTTTATGAGGGGCAATGTGGGATGTTTCACTTCAATGGATAACAGAAGATGGTCAGAGAAATGTATGTTTATCCGGTTCCCAGAGCAGTTGATAAAGAAAACATTTTCACACTTGTGTATTGGCTAGAATCTGCATTCTGGCTAATGGGAGGGGTCTCTACTGCTTTAACTCTACCTGCGTTGCCTAAGGGTATTCAGACGTTGCTTTGAATGGACTGCTTTCACTTCTGCTTAATAAAAGATCCTTTTGAACTACATTGGCTCAGAAGTTCTCGCTTTCTTAAGTTAGACGTAGAGGCGTTCCTTACAGCTCTACTCATCACTACTCATGGTGATCATAATGACTATTATCCTAAGGGGTATTCTTTCAAATCTTAATAATGATATTTATAATGTAATGTCTATGACTTGAAAAATGGAAGGTCAACCCTAGGTATTGACATTCAGAGCACAATATACACAAAGGATGAAACAGGAGGAACTGGGTATTACTGGTGAGCCCTGGTGTCAGAAAAAATATATTTGTCACGCTGCAGAACCAGATATATTTTTGAAGGTTCTGAATCTCTTGATATTTCTTCTACAAAAATCCTCCAAAAAACAAAAAGGAAAACCAGGTTTAGAACAAACTGAAGGGCTGATAGAAAGATAATTTTTGATGCTGTTCAGTCTGAGATGTGACTAATTGAGAGATCAGTCTAGTTCAAATAAAACAGTCTAGTAGCATGTATTTGTTCTTGAAAGCACAGCATTTCTAAAGCACTTAGATGCCTTTGCCTCTACGTATAGCTTTTCCCAATTTAGTGAATTGTTTATGTAATTAGAATATATTTTCTTTAATTTAACACCCCCCCCCCAAATAAGCATTAAAAGTCTGAAAGGGTTACTGGGGAACCCTAACTAATTGATTCCTAGGAAGAGGCATTGGGGTTCCAATTCATCTGGCAAATTAGGAGTTCTAAATGTATGTCTTTTAACCTAAAAGCTGTCGTGTGAGATTACAAGATAGTGGTCCCCATGGAATTCAACCCTGTAAATGTTTTATTTTAATACATCATAAAAGAGTAAAATAATAACTTAGATTTGTTTAGGTATTTTGGTTTTCTCCTCTGTAATAATAGGAACCATTACCCCTTATGGAGTTGGAAAAATAGATCAATTTCTTGCAAGGGAGTATCACATTCTGACTTGCTACTGTACTATTATCTCAGGAGAGTCCAATTTCTTTTATCTCTGCCTCAGTGAGATCACTGTTGGGTGACTGCAAAAATGAGTCCATCTGACTGATTACATGCTTCATTTTGATTATGTTTTTTCAATCTGTAGTTTCAATCTGTTATGCCCTTTGAGAACTGATTGCTTTGATCTGGGATAAAACTCACCTTGAGAAGTAACAGTACCAAACACAAGTATGTCCAACATCAATTAGAAAACATGATTTGCATGTACATTTAATCTTGGTCTGCTTCTAAAGAGGGCGTATCCTAGCTTAGAATCTGTGGTTGTGTTAGATATTTATCATCAGGGTCAGCGAAAGTAAAGTTTACGTCTCTTCAAGTTAAGCTAACTATTAGTGACCTCATGGATATATCCATGAAATTTTCTTGCCAGCAATATGAAAGTGGTCTGGTATTGTCTTCTTCTGGAATGATAATGACTTTTTTTCCAGTCTAGTTTGTCATAAATCAGGTGTTTGGTAAATAGAATTTACAGATCCAAATGCAGTCATGAATTGTAACCTTGCTAATTTGTAAATCTCAAATAAAACAGAGTAGTTTGATTTACTAATCTGTTTTTGATTTATTTTTTTTTGGCAGTGCCTTATTGGTACTCTCAGTTTTAAGTGCCTTTTCCTTCTTTCCTTCCTGTCATTTTCTTCCTCCCTCCCCCCCCGTCTCAAAGCTTTATTGTTACCAGTATAATCTGTAGAAAATTCTTACATGAAGACAAAATATTTAAATTATAATTTAGTATTTACAAACCATTGAGCTGCTAAATATTTAATATTTTTCTAAATGTTAATGGCTCATAAAAGAAGATGTAATATAAATAATATTTGTCTTGGCTGGCTATTAACATTATATCAAGCTTGATATATAATTAAGATGTCAAGCTTTCATAAACAAATTTATAAACTCTGAAGGGATTAATCTGTAACCCAAATGTTTGTTAATCTTTTCCATTCAGCTGGCTTTCATGCCTAAATTCACAGTCTCCTGATTTCTAGACCAGTACCTTAACCACTACACCAAACTGGCTCTTCATCCGCTATTTTATCATCTTTCTCAGTCTTCCTCTTAATAATATTTGTAACATTGGGTTAAGATCACTATTATTGTTGTTGAATGGTTTTAGGTAGTTCCTACAGTTGGTGTAGTATTCAAAGACAGAGAGAACAGCAACAGTTCACAATAGCATAACTAGGAGACCTCACACATAAAAGCCTAAAACATACTACTGTATTGCACTATTCCCTCCATATTTTGTGATTTAGTGCTGGCAAAGCATATTTAAAACATGTAAATTATAATCATGCCCTTTTGTCTTAATGAAGTTTAAGATTCTGCTTGTTAGTGAAAAATATCAAGGATGTTGGGTAAACATTATGGATTTGATGGGATGGCTGATTATCTCTATCTAGCTACAGTATCTATCTGCTCTATCTATCTATCTATCTATCTATCTATCTATCTATCTATCTATCTATCTATCTATCTACAGTATCTATATCTATCTATCTATCTATCTATCTATCTATCTATCTCTATCTGTCTATCTATCTATCTAGTTAAAGACCCTACTTTGGATTTGTGTGTGTGTGTGTGTGTGTGTGTGTGTGCGTGTGCGCGCGCGCGCATGTGTGTATTCTCTCTCTGGAACATTCCCCCAGAGATTAGAATGGCCCCCACTCTAACACTCTTCCGGAAGGGGCTGAAGACCTGGTTCTGCCAGTGGGCCTGGGGAACCCATAGCAGGATGGAGCCCATTAAATGGCTCATGTGATGTGCTGTCGCCGAGACAGGGGGTGAGGGGTGATTTTATTATATTATATTATATTAATTTATTTTATTCTTTTTTATTAGTTTTATTGTTTTAAATGAGGTTTTATATTCTGTAAGCCGCTTTGAGTCGCCATGTGCGAATAGGCGGCAATATAAATTCAATAAATAAATAAATAAATAAATAAATAAATAAATAAATAAATAAATAAATAAATAAAAATCAGACACACACACACACACACACACACACCTCAACAATAATTGGTTGGACTTTTTACTGTTGTCTTGTTTGGCAGTTCTTTGACTGGGGTATTGTTCATTTCTTGATTTTTGGTCTGATGTTAATCTTTCAGTCCTATATGGTAGGTCAGACTATGAAACACACACCATGTAGACCTAAATCTACTTTTATTAGAACAGCTTTAGTCACGGAATCTTGCAAAGGGTGAATGTGTCAGTCCTTCAAGACAGACCAGACTAGGAACCCAAAGTTATGAGTTACTAATACTACTTTTATTATAGGGTTACAGTAACAGAAACTTACAAGTCTGAATGTGCTTCCCTTCTTCCTTCTTATCTTCATGTCTGAGTTATTTTCATAAACCACATTTTTAGTCCGGGCTCAAGCCTCATTCATCTGACTGCAGCTTTGGCACCAGATCTTCCCTCTCTCCCTCAAGATTATCCTCTATATTCAGTGCAGGTCTACAACAATTCAGACAATTACTAGATGGCAGAAAAATTATACAGAAACTGAAATCTAAAGAAAACTGCAGCCTAGATTGGTAGCCCTGGTTTTAATGTCATCTGCCAATTTACCATTTTAACCCTCCAATTATTAATAAGAACAGCAATTAAAATTTATGCATTAAAATGATATGGATAGGAAATGAAAAACAAGAGTCTTTCAGCTTAGTCATGTCTTTAACTGCTATTCGTCCAAAACTGTAGCTAGTTAGAAAGTGGATAAATACTGTGAGAGTACAGTAATATCTAAGCCTCAGATGTCTATTTAGGAAATTTAGCTTAGATTTGGTGTACAAATTAAGTGCTCCTAGGAACACACAAAGGAATTCTAATCAGGTTTCTTTATTGTTCCACGCCTATAAACAAAATATTGTCAAACTGAGGCACCCTACTACCTACATGAAGGATATACTCTGGGGTCTATAAGGGAGGAGCTGTCTTCGTTCTCTTTCTCTCACTCAAACTAGTTGCCTCCTTCCTGAGAATCCAGACTACATTCCATCACAATTGCATTGCAATCCTCTTCATAGTGATTATCCTCAGGCGTGAAAATCAATAGCTGGTGTCACCTGTAAACATTTAGAAAGTGAAATAAATGTAGAAAATGCAGCATATTTAGTGTCCAATGACTTAACATTCAATTTTTAATAGTTCAGGCAGCTAGAAAATTAAAATGAGGTTATGAAATCAGTCAAATAGTTATAGTACTGGTCTTAAGAGCCAAAGCTTTGGTAAATTTTAAAATTTTAGCCAATAAGCTTGCAGTATTCAAATTAGCTAGGCCATTGTTTATGTTAGTTTATGATACTAGGAAGTGCATCACTTGACATGGCAGTTGAAAGGATTGGCTGATCCCACAAATAATCTCTCCTCCAAATATACCAGGACAAGAAATGTTACTTATCTAAGCCTCTACACTTTGAAGAAATCATCAGGAATTTTTTTAAAAGAAATATTCTGGCTACTTGTGAAATGAAGCCTTTTAATCACTGCAGAAGAAAAATCTCACTTTGCTGGAAATTGGCCTTGGGTTTCTCTCTAATGTTTGGCGTACCGGATTCCCAAGCTGCAAGCCCATCCGTGTATTATATGAATCTAACACTTCATTGGGGGAAGTGGGCCATGTCAGAGATCTATCATCCAGCTTTATTTGAAGAGAACCTGCCTTCCAAGAAGATGATGGGTGTGTTGGTGATCCCAGAAGGTGAAGCTAAAAATGCTTGCGGGGTGGAGACTAACTTCAACATACCACCAAATACAGAGGACTGGATTGCCTTCATTGCAAGAGGAGGCTGTACTTTTAAGGATAAAGTAATGGCAGCAGCACAGAAAGGTGCTGCTGGGGTCATTATCTATGACCATTCGTGTGCTGAGAGAGAGAGTCTCATTTTAACTCGTGAAGATGCTGGTGAGATTGCTGCTGTCATGATTAGCAGCCTGAAAGGAAAGCAGATTCTTCGCTTGATTCAGGAAGGTATTCGAGTAACTGCCATGATTGAAATGGGAGCAACCCAGTGCCTCTGGAAGATATATCTGTGTGCTTACTCTCTCATTTTGACATTCATTGCTTATGTCTTAATATGCTGTACTCCTGGGCAGATTATGATAAGACATGAAGAACGGAGAGCCCAAATGATGAAATCAGAACTCCGAAAAGCTGTTCATTCTCTTGAATTGCGGAAGTTAAAAAAGGATGAATTCGATCTGGCAGAAGAGACTTGTGTGGTTTGCTTAGAGACGTATAAGCCAAGAGAGATAGTCCGGATTTTAACTTGCAGGCATATTTTCCACAAACGATGTATTGACCGCTGGTTGCTAAAACGTGGCATTTGCCCGATTTGCAATTATGCCATTATCCAAGGCAACTGAGAGAGATGCAATAATTTATCTTCATCAGATTCCCAAGGCTCCTTTCCTTTTCAGGATCATATGTAAGAGCATTCTTCTCACTAACTCTTAAGAACTCTCTTAACTTGGAGAGTGGTGATGATTTGGAGGCCGGTGTCAGTTATGATCAATAATTAAAGCTCTACATTTATGGACATCACCACTTAATGTGAAATTTTGTTGCTTTTTTCCCTCTTGGGACATACTGATTTTGCAGTATGTATGTGTTTAAATAGTCTCAGAAATGTATGGATGAGATTGTCTTTGCAGACTGTATTTATTATCCACATCGAACTAATGCTTCTTGTTATCTAATAACAATCTGTCCAATAAGCACAGACATTAAACAACTTAAGAAAGAGAGAAATTATTTGCAACATTATGTGCTGCATAATGGCTGCATATTTTTCGAGTTAAAGTTGCATGCAAAAGCATTTTCCAAAATATCAATTTTATGAAAGTCAACTGTTGGATGTATTTCCAGACTAGCTATTCCCACAGCCCTCTTGAGAAGACTGAAAATAACTGAGGCCAAACATTTACTAAATGGGAAACGTGGGTGGAATTAGCACAGAACACACATCAATGAAAGGAACAGAATTTGAGTTCTTAAGAGAAACATTTATTTTAATGAGAAAACAAGTAGTTAATATGATTGAAAATCCTGAAACTTTTAAACTATAATTCTTTAGTGTACAGTTTTTGGCTGTTTCTTTAAAACTTACCTCTAATCATTTGACTAGCAGAAACTGGGAAGAAATAAGGTGGCCGAAGACTCATCCAGAAGATTCCTTCTTAAACACAGGAATGGGTCCAGCCGTATCATGTGAAAAAAGAGCATTAGACTATATAACCTGTTGATATAACTCAATTGTTATTACCAAGTAATAGCAGTGTGGAAAGGCTTTGCTCACAAACACTATAGATTACACCTTTTCAGAGTAAGGAGAATACATGCTTGATAAGAAAATGGAATATAGAGGGGATTTTTAAAAATCTCAGTGACTTCTAATTGGTATGACTGAAGCTGTAGCCATCTTGTCATCACAATTGCTCTACATCAGGGGTGTCAAACTCAAGGGCCGCGAGCCGGATCCTTAGTCCAACTCAAGGCCCGCGGGCCGGGTGCTTAGATCTGGCCTGCAGTGCCGGTCTGGAAATAGCAGTGCCTCTGCTAGCAAAAATGGGGTGCAGGCGGGGCACGCGCACCCCCCGCAACCACTTTTGGCCTCCGGAGTCCTCCGGGAGGCCTTCCAGGCCCAAAATGGGGCCTCCGGAGTGGTCCAGGAGGTCTTCCAGGCCCAAAACAGGGCCTCCGGAGTGGTCCAGGAGGCCATCCAGGCCCAAAATGGGGCTTCCGGAGTGGTCCAGGAGACCTTCCAGGCCCAAAACAGGGCACCCGGAGTGCTGCAGGAGGCCATCCTTGACTCAGAAGGTTATAAAAGGGAGGAAAAGTAAAATATTTTACCTTTCAGCTTTCAGGATTCTGCTACTATAGCCTATGTCAACAATTTATAATTCTAGTCTTCCTATCAGATCAGTTTCTTGATCTGGTCTCTCTCATAAGGTGTTCAAATAGATCAAGTAAGGATTAAAAAAACAAAATCACAGAAATGTACGCCTCCCTATTTTTATAAGTTTATAAAACCATGTCTGCAGATGTGCAGTCTTGTGTCACGCCCACCATGGCCATGCCCCCCCCACCAGCCCTCCAAGGTCAAACCCTATCCTGATGTGGCCCTCAATGAAATTGAGTTTGACACCCCTGCTCTACATGATTATTCTGCACCTTGAGTGTCACTTGTGCCATAGCAAGAAATTATCCGCTTAAGAAAAAAATTTAAGATGCTCAGATAGGAGCCTGGACATTCATTTAGAACATTTTTCTACTCACCAGTAGAGTGTCAGGTTCTTAACTGCTATAGGGTAACTGATTTTTGAGCAGCAAATCATTTTTAGGAGAAAACAGTTATGTAATTACTGTTACATAAATCTGTGTATTATGGCATGAATAAACAAGGCAGAATGCAGTATACTGTTTGAACGCAAAATGCATTTGTTAGAAATGTAATATTTAGATAAGTAAAAATTCCAAGGTAGATCTATATGCCAACAATGGACCTAGTTCATAAATTTTTCTCAAGTTCCAATGAAAGGTATGGGACCTTCTTGTTGTTTACCCGCTCTTTTTATTTTTACTTTTTTTTTTTAACTTTTATTGAGAGAGTATACGAGCGTGCTAATTATTGTACCAGATTAGTTATTTCCTCCTAACTTTATTAAATGACACTGTAAACCAAATTGTATCTTTGAGACGTGGTTAAATTCCCACTCCATTCAACTCTAGCCAGGGTACAAATGGTGAGAGTTAATGGGAGCTGTAACAGTAATATCTGGAGGTCATATCCACATATTATCCAGCTGTTGTCCACTGGAGTACAGCACAATTACATCTGGTATGTGCTGCTGCATAATTGTAATTTGTCTCTATGTGCCGAGTTCACAGAAATCAATGAATGTGTTTAATTTGTTTGAACTATTATAGAGTAGCATAAAGCCATGTCCTCAATACATTATAGTCTAATTCTTTGATATTAGTCTTTATGTTTTGCTTTACTTTTTGTACAAAAATATCTGATAGTGGGGCTTTTGCTTTTTTTGCTTTTTGGTCTTATTTACCTGTGATTTACAGAATTGTTTAGTTTTTTTCAGGCCACTTTTTTTTAATCTAATTGCAAATGCCATACTAAATGTGTTGGGCAAAGAACTGAATATACATTTTCTGATATAGCATATAACTCCATCAGATGCCTTCAACGTATGTTCCTCCATTAGCCTGGGTATTTGCATCAACTCCCTATATACTTTGATAATTATATTCTTTATCACTTTGGGATTATTGTATATTATTCAAGCTGCTCAACTGTTTAAATTTTCACCTGATACAGTTGGTTGTTTCACCCTATTTCATTATATTTTAATATTATCAAAAGCCATTTCATAGATTAGAATATGTAAAGAAACAGTTGGGAAAGCATACACAATAAATTAAATACAGCTTTGTATGGAATTGGATTTTCCTATAGACTTCCATAGTCTTTTCCTTTGAAATATCTCCCTAAGGGTAGGGAATAACCTTTTGTTTTTTCGAAACAAAATATACTGTACATACAAAGCTTGTTGTGTGTAATGATGCTGAAGAGGCAACCAAGGATGTGATTATGAAATATTTGCTAATTATTCAGAACTAAAAATACTGATTGGAGATAAATCATTGATCAAAATGCAGACCTATTCAGAAAATTATTAAGGAAGACTATTGGTAGTTGCAGAATTCTGGGCATTGAAATCTACACATCTTAAAGTTGCTGAGATTCAGAAACACTGGTCTAAGTAGACAAACCTGCTTTGTACTGAATGGGATTCTCAAACATTGCAAAACAGGAAGCCCTTTCTATTAATGCTTTTGGTGGTTTTCCTCACTGGTACTTTCCAAATTGGTTGGGACTACAACTCCCATAATTTTGGCTGGTGGTATAAACAGTTGTAACCTCAATAATCTGAAAGCTGATTGAAGTTATGCCACAACTACCGAATGAATTGGTAAGACTATAGATGCTGTTATTTTTTTATTTTATTTTTTTATTTATTTATTTGTCAAGCGTATATATGATTACGAACAAAGTATAAACAGAGTATAAACATGTTTGTGAATATATAAGTACAAGCATGGTTATGAGTACAAGAAATTTGTTGTTTTACATTAAACATGATGCAATGTTTCCCTGTATTGTCCCCAGACAGTCCACACTACTAAAAATGGCAAGTGTCAGTGCAAGTTGTCTAAAACCTTGTGGCTGTGTTCTGAACAACCAACTCGAAAAGGGGAAAAGGAAAAGGGGAAGGGAAGGAAAAAGGGAAAAAGAAAGGAGAAAGGAAAGGAAAAGAAAGACTACAGCTAGGAAATGTGTTTAAAAGACAATAGAAAAGCATAAAGATGTCAAATAAAAAGGAACCTTATTACAATAATCATGTTATAGACAACCTAATTTTGTGGATGGAACACAAATCACACAGCTAAATTAATTAGATAGCAAATAATTCTCTTTTCTAACCTGTGCCGGAATTCAGAATAGTAGTCAGGGTATCAAGAGTATTGAGGGACAATGCCAACCAAGGGTTAAGCTGCCCATTCAGCCCATCTCAAGCTTCCCATTTCTGTGTTCTTGTAATGGGTGTCTATGAGTTGAGAAGGAATCTCCCATGGAGCTAGTTCTGATGTCACAATGACTGCAGCTTTGTTGTAAAACTTGTGAGCAATGGGGAAAAACATTCACTTTTTGCTAGGAATTCCTAGGAGAATGGAGTTAAATAGGGTTTTACAGAAACATATTTGTGAGCTTACTGCATGGTTTTTTTTAAAAAAAAAACTAGTCAGCAGGATGTTTGACATTGAAATGTTTTGTATTACCTTGGTAGTTTTCTCAAGTGAATCAACACTGGGTTTTCCTGTTGCCATTTGTTCAAGGAAGAATGAAGCTTCACAATAACTGTGGAAAAGAGGTTTTGTGGTGCTGGAACCTGGTGTTCAGCATTTCCCTTATTGTTGAATTGTTTTACTCAAAAGTTATAGGTGGTTTTGTATATTCCATGAATCTAACAATTTATTGGAGAGACCAGGCCAAAAAACAATCTTCTAGCTTTCTTGGAAAAGTACCTTCTTTCCAAGAGGATGGTGGGGCAGTCGATGATTCCAGAGGATCTAGGTCAGAGGTCTTCAAACTTGGCAACTTTAAGACTTGTGGACTTCAACTCCCAGAATTCTCCAGGCTGGAGAATTCTGGGAGTTGAAGTCCACAAGTCTTAAAGTTGCCAAGTTTGAAGACCTCTGATCTAGGTGAAGATGCTTGCAGCCTGGAGATTTGGTTCCACGTACTAACAAATACGGGGACTGCACTGCAATTCTTGTGAGAAGAATCTGCATTTTTCAAAAGAAAATCAAGATTGTACCAGAGAAAGGTTTTGCTGGTATCATTATCTATGACCATTTGTTTCCAGAAACAGAAGGTATTATTTTGATTCATGAGGATGCAGATGATAGTCATGATGAACAGCCTGAAACAAAATCAACACCTTTGTTTGATTCAGCATGGTATCCAGAAAACTGTCCAAATCAGAGTGAGAGCAATCCAGTGCTCTTGAATATACCTCTGTGTTTTTCTTACTGTTTAGCATAATTGTAGCCTATGTATTATTCTATTGTTCTCCAGAGCAGATTATGGTAAGACATGAAGAACGGAGAGCCCAAATGGTGAAATCAGAACTCCAGAAAGCTGTTCATTCTCTTGAATTGTGGAAGTTAAAAAAGGATGAATTTATCTGGCAGAATAGACTTGTGTGGTTTGCTTAGAAATGTACAAGCCAAGAGAGATAGTCCGGATTTTAACTTGCAGGCATATCTTCCACAAAGAATGTATTGCCCGCTGTTTGCTAAAACATGGGATTTGCCCTATTTGCATTTATACAATTATCCAAAGCAACTGAGAGAGGCCACTTTTGTAAGATATATATAGGGATACAAATACAGATTTATGTGTACACACGATTATTCTCTGCACTAGATATACTTATCTATGGAGGAAAGTAATATTTTAACAGTTGTGATCAATTAAAACCCTTGATATATGATCTGCAACTCTCAAAAATGGTTGATATTTGCTTTATTTTATTTAAATACATTGGTGATAGGCTTTTACATATATTTTTTGTATATGTAATTCATTTACAAGCCATTTCTTTGTTTTGAATATGTCATTTTTGCTGAGATGGATGGCTGTATAAATTTCATAAATAAGTCTTACCTATAACTTTTTATTTATTTATAAAGGCTTTATGCTACTTCAGTCCTTGCTATTCAAAGTGGCTCTTCATTAGTTGGTTTGGTAAACAAACAGATAAGCCCCAAACTTTATTTTATGACTTCTGAATCATTTGAAAGATGGGATATTTGCCTAGAACTGTTTCATTTGATTTCTTTCATACCATCTTGTTACAGCATTTTAAAGATCTGGTCCAGGGGTGGGTTCCTACCGGTTCGGACCGGTTCGCCCAAACCGGTAGCGACCTGATAGTGACGTCATCCGAACCGGATTGGTGGTTGCCGGTCCGTGGGGGCCGCCATCTTTTTTTTATTTTTTTTCGATTTTTGTTTAATTTTTTTTTTCTGAGCATGCTCAGAAGGTGACTTCCAGCACTGTG
>QLTV01000615.1:398423-412201 GCA_003457575.1 Thermophis baileyi | reverse complement strand
CCGGACGCCGCCATTTGGGTTCTTTTACCCTCTGCGCATGCGCAGAACGCTTTGCACATGCGCAGAGAGTAAAAGAACCCAAATGGCGGCGTCCGGGCGGGTGGGCGAAGTCTCCCGCTTCTTTAGCTACCGGCTGTCCAGCGACCCGCAGGCACGGCTGAACGGGAGCATTTCACCCCTGCAAGTGACAATGGCACCAGGATGGCGGGCTAACGTGCGCGGCGACCCCTGTGAAATGGTCGTTCGACCCCCAAAGGGGTCGCGACCCACAGGTTGAGAACCGCTGCTATAGAACAATATTGGTATATATGTTAGCATATCTATATATGCTGCTGAACTAAAGGTTAACATAATTAGATTAGGGTTAGATGTTCTTGTTTGATCTTAAAAAGCTAAGCAATTTTAAGGGTACTTTATTGAACTTTAAAATGCAATATTATGCATTCTCTCAGCATATTCACATTATATGACAAGACATTCAGTACAGAGTATCCCAGATGCTGTTTACCTTGTGGTTTGTGAAAATTGTGTTTATATCAAAAAGTTTATTTCAGGGGTGAAATCCAGCAGGTTCTGACAGGTTCTGGAGAACCGGTAGCGGAAATTTTGAGTAGCAAATACCAGAGTGGGGTGGGAATGGAGATATTGCAGTATCCTTCCCCTGCCACGCCCACCAAGCCACGCCCACCAAGCCACACCACGCCCACCAAGCCACACCCACAGAACCGGTAGTAAAAAAAAAATTGGATTTCACCACTGGTTTATTTGTTTTTAAACAGTGTAATTTTATATAAGATAAAGCACAAGAGTCCTGCTTGGCAAAGTGTTTTAATGATGTCACAATTTCATTACTTAACAATAAATGACTTCATTGGAGGGAGAGAGAAAAAATCTGTCACTGTCTGTAAGAAATCTTTATCTAAGCAACATACTTGCAGACAGACCCTTCAGCTTGTTTCTCCAGAATTTTTGAGATGGGTGTTTGGTATGTCGCTGGAAATATCATTCAGTTCTGATGTGCTGATGATTTTTGTTGTCTTTGAGGCTCTGGAACTTCTTAACAGATGTCAGCATGAACTTATTTGGGGCTGCCACTGAAAGAAGAAAGGTAAAACCATTGTGCTTTCTATACCTTGGCATCTGCCTTGGGCTCCACCTGCAGAGTTCACAAGCTGACAGCTTTTGGATTGCTAATATTAACATATCATTTCAAGTTGGGAATCGGACTGTATGGGAGATTGCAGAAAACGGAGTGTTCGCCAAAGCCTCGCCCTTGAAGAAGGTGTCCGGCATCGTGATAGCTGCAGAGGAGCCCCATCAAAATGCTTGTAGTTCTGTAACAAATTTTAAGTCAGGAAATGCAGGATGTTGGATAGCACTCATCATAAGAGGGCAGTGTTCATTTACAAAAAAAATAAGTGTGGCTGCAGAAAAGGGAGCTGTTGGTGTGATCATCTATAATTATCCTGGTACGGGTAACAATGTGTTTCCCATGCTTAACTTTGGGAAGGAAGGCCCTGTGGCTGTTATGATTGGCAATCTGAAAGGCACGGACTTTCTACATCTAATTCAGAATGGCATCCAAGTGATGGCAACCATTGATGTTGGAAAGCACTGTAACCCATGGTTAACCCGTTATATGGGCACCATTTTTATTCTTTCCTCTGTAGCTGTGGCATATTGCACCTTTTATTGTGCTGGAAAGCTACGAAGAACAAGGAATTTGATACAGAGATGCCAGCAGGAGCTTGATATTGCTAAAGCCATCAATCGTCTTGAGCTTCGTACATTAAAAGAGGATGACAAAGAAGTTGGATCAAATGGAGACAGCTGTGCAGTGTGTTTAGAAATGTACAAGCCTAAAGATGCAGCCCGTATTTTACGTTGTGGGCATCTTTTCCACAAAATCTGTGTTGATCCTTGGCTTTTAAAGCACCAAACATGTCCTGTGTGTAAGTGGAACATGCTTGGAAATGTGGAAAGGATTACAGCTACAGTAGAGCCATTCGGTATTCAGCTATCGAATGAAGCATCTTCTGCTATCAATTCTCCTAATGAAGCCATCTGTCCAGAAGTACCTGCAGGAATTCATAAAGGCTCAAAAGCTCAATCTGGGGACAAACGATTATTTCAATCTTAATCACCTTGTTAAAGATTGAGTTTAAGGTGTGTGAAATAAAACATTACCTTTGATTCTGTTTAGCTTCTTTGCTTTATGACAATATTAAAAACATCCAGTGTGATTTTGGAAATTGGAGTTCGATATTTTAAGTTTTGGATTTTGAAGAACTCCAGCTACAATTGTTAAATTCCTAACAATTTAGAATGGTTTTTATATTTTTGGGGGGATGATAATTTACAGGTACTCCTTCACTTACGACCACAACTGAGCCCAAAATTTCCATTGCTAAGCAATGACCTTTTTTGCTACAGTTGTTAATTGAATCCCTGCAGTTGTTAAGTGAAACATGCAATCTTTAAACGAATCTGGCATTGACTTTGTTGGAAACCGGCTGGAAAGGTTACATATGGTGATCACATGACCTTGGGACAGTGATCATAAATATATGCCAGTTGACAAGTGCCTGAATTTTGATCATGTGACTATGAGGATGCTACTACAACAGTCATAAGTGTGAAGGTACCGTCCTCCTTAATAGACTTACTCAAATTAAAACATACATGTGATTGGATGAAGCAGCCAGGCATTTCATTGGATATAACATACCACATGCCTTATGAAGTCAGTGAGACCAGTGTGACTGTGACGTAATGGGACAAGACTTCAAAGATAACGAGGATTTGAAAGAAAGGAGGCGATTATTCCATAGTGTATTTCAGGGAATTACTTTCTTTAGCTTTCGTAGAGTTCTGCTTATTCCCAGTGTCTTTTCCCAAGTTATTCAGCATTCCTTGGTTTCCTGGCTGTTCTGTGGCTAAACTGACAGCGTAATTTTCCTGAAACAGTCTTTTTGTAATGGAATAGTTGCCCGGTTTATCAGAGCCAATGTTTTCTTTTCCCTTAGAAGATGTATTTGGGTTAAGGGTTTTTAACTTAGATCCCCAAATCTCCTACAGTGGACATAGAGTTTGCAGACCCAAATTTGATCAAATGCAGCAAACTTGCTGCATACCGTGTTTCCCCGAAAATAAGACCCGGTCTTATTTTCTTTTGGGCCCCAAAATAAGCACCAGGGTTTATTTTTGGGAGATGTCTTACTCCCTTACCTTAGGGCCACCACAGCAAGGTGCCACTGCTCCCACACCCGGACACCTGTCGCGCCTGGCTGCAGTGGTCCTAAAGTAAGCGGGTGCGGGTTGTGTGGGGCAGCTCCACCCCCAGCTTGATTTTTACGCGTGCACCTCATCCCACCTCGTACAACCAGACGGTGGGACGGAGTGGGTGGGGTCTTTAGGGCTTATTTTTGGGGTAGGGCTTATTAGGTGCACACGTAAAGTCAAGCTAGGGCTTATTTTGGGGATAAGTCGTATTTTTGGGGAAACACGGTACTATGCTTTTCAGAATATAGCATAAGATTCTATATTATATTCTGCTAAGTAACCATGTAACATTTTTTTCCATTTTGTCTTTTGCCTTACATAATGAATTTGCTGCCCATAGCCTTTCAGATAGAATCAAGATGGTTGGGCACCTTCTGTCAGTGTTGAAATTTTTGCCCATTCCTCTTCTGCTATGGCACCATATATTTCTTCTACTCATTGTTATTTTTATTTGGATTAATGTCACAAGTGGTCCTAGCCAACTGAGGATCACACTGTGAGTGAAGAGGCTATTATGATGTAATTAATGAGTTATCTGTGCATAGTTTCTTGTGAACAAATTGTGATTTTTCAAGGTCTTTGATTAGTTACATACGCATCCTATGAAGCCACATAGAGGGTCTCAAAGCAGATTCAAAGAGCTTCATGTGTGCTCCTAAGCTGCCCTTCAAAAATGCTACTAAATGTTCATATACCATTTTACAACTAAAACAAAGATAGGCAGTGCCTGAACACTGAAAAGGAAATAAAAAGCTGCTGAAAACTAAACTAGATAGTTAAGAACTGTTTTAACAGTATTCTGGCATTCAAGTTCATGTTCTTTCGGAAAGCAGCCCAACAAATGATCTTCTCTTGAGTTTACTGGTGGTGTTATAATTTGAGAGCTAGGTTTCTCACTGAGAAATTTGCTTCAGTTTAATTAATAGAGGAAAACACAGGTCACCATTTCTGTTCAGTGGCAGAGGTACCCGAAATACACTAAGGTATTTTGTTACTTTTTCCTTTGCTAACTTCTCTCAACTCGAGATCATGACCAGTACAATCTGACAGCCAATGTTTGGATATATGTCTAAGCAAAACATGTAATATCAAAATAAACACATGCAGTGTGCCGGCGTGTCAAAACCTCTATGTAACACTAACCTTGACTTAAAACTCAAATGCAAGTAACCTGTTTGTTAACTATCCCAAAGGTGCTTTTTCAGGAAGCCTAGGGATGAGAAGTGGAATGTCTTCAAGCAAAACCAAGAAAGTCCAATTGCCGTTTGAAAAAGCACATTTGGGACAACCATGACCTGGATGACTGAGAATCTCCATAAATATTTAGCTGTTTGCTAACTACAACAAAGATTGTAAATATACTTTTATCAAGAACAACACAAAGTCACAAATTGGAAAATCAACATTTAAAATAGTTTGGGTAATATTTGTGAGACAATTGAGGAGAAGTAGTGGGTCTACACTGCCTACCCTTGTGAGACAGGATATACTCTGCCATACACTTTGCTGCAGGGGTGAATGCTAATGGTTCGTTCCGTTCCGGGCATACCGGTAGCAGCAGCCACTGGTGGTTTGGAGAACCAGTAGCGGCGGCAGCACAAGGCTCCGCCCACCCGCCCGAATGTCGCCATTTTCTTGTTTTTAACCCTCTGTGCATGCGCAAAGCATTCTGTGCATGCGCAGAAGGGTGAAAAAGCATGTGCGACGGTGACGCAAAGCGCACGCTTCCGAACCGGTAGGGAAGGTAAGTAGATTTTATCACTGCTTTGCTGTATATTTCGAAGATTGGTATGCTGCCACCATTCATTTTTCTATGTAATGAAGTGGACAAGTTTGATAGCCCTAAAATTGATTAGTTTTGAAGGGGCCATCAGACTCCATGTCAACCTTGCTACATCTGCTGTGATTTGACAGTTAATCATTTTTTCCCTGCATGTTTAGAGATAAAAAAGTACATTTCCTGAAATTTCTTTTTCTTTTTTTCTGTTTAAGAAGTAAGCAATCATGTACATGTTGCAGGTTCATGGGTAATGTGAGGCTTGGAGAAGAACAAGACATGACCATTTTGTAAATGTTGTCCAGAGCAATAGTGTGAGAAATAGGATGCAAGTGCAGGTAGTCCTCAATTTATGACTGGTTACTTGGCGACCATTTGAAGTTCTAAGGGACCTACCTGGAGGGTACTTACAACACAGATTCAAAGTTCTGATGGTTTCTTCTTCCATGGTCATGCTTCAGGAGCTCAGCAATCAGGATGCATTTATGGCCATTTGCAGCGTCCAATGGTCATGTGATTGTATTTTATGACATTTTTGCCAAAAACAAGCATTTACTTCCAGTTTTCGGAAAAACCATGCCCATAACAAGCCCTTGGTCTGTTTAACCACCATAGCATTCACTTAACAATTGTGATTTGCTCAATGACTGCTTCAAAAAAGGTGGTAAAATCAGGTTGGTCACATGACAGACTTGCTTTATGACCATCATGAGTTACAACCATGATGGGCAGGTTCCATTACAATCATAACTTGAGGACCACTTGTAGTCCATTGTAAAAGAGCTTGAGAAAGGACCAAAATTCCCATACTGCAGGTGGAGATCCAAACTCCCATATCAGATCCCAAGGTTTCCGAAACTAATTTGAATGCATGGAATGACCTGGTTAGGTATCTTCCCAATGATACTTAAATTTATGTTTAGACTCAGTCATAGAAAAATCATTCAGGGATGTACATTCAGAAAGGTTTTGGTTCAGACATGTAATTTCTTTAGAAAAATGGTGAAGTATATGAGAAAAATAATTTGGATCAATTGCAAGTTGTAGTTACATAGTTATCTGAAACGATGATTAAAAAAACTGCTCAGCATAAGTAAAAATCAATAGCTGTTGAATGACAAGATTTTTCTTGTTTTAGTGCTCTGGAAATAGTTTGTTACTGCCTGCTTCCAGGATGTTTTTAGCTGATACGAAATATACAGATGGTTTCTTATCCAAGCAGTAAAATTGCTCCACAGGACAAGTCTTTAAAAATCTGTTTGCCTCTTCTCCTTACCTACCTTTATTCTAATGTCTTTCTTCTTTTGTTCAAAAGGTTTTCCTCAAGAGTGACCGAGTTGCTAGGATGGTCCACAGTGGTGGATGCTCAGCAAATGATTTCAGAGATGTTTTTAAGAAGAACATAGAAAAAAGAGTCCGGAGCTTGCCTGAGATAGATGGATTAAGCAAAGAGACTGTGCTAAGTTCTTGGATAGCCAAATATGATGCCATTTACAGGGGAGAAGAGGATCTGTACAAACAGTCCAATAGGATGGCTTTAAGTGCTGTATCTGAACTCATCTTAAGCAAAGAACAACTATATGAGATGTTCCAGCAGATTTTAGGAGTAAAGAAATTGGAGCATCAATTGATCTATAATGCCTGTCAAGTAAGTAATTCATCTCAGTTCACCTGTATCCATGGAATGTTCCATTCATTTCCTCTTATTAGATGTCCAGTTCACAAGGTCTTTTTCTCTTCCTGTTATATCTAGCCGGGAATGTTTACTTCTCTTGTAGAATTTGCATTGGGAGAGCTTTGGACAGCAGAACTGAAAACTAATAAATTCTCAAGGGCAGTGAAGTTTACCCTTCCTTGAATGCCAGTCATTTTTTTTTTTTTTGGTAATGATTAGTCCCCTATTCCTTGTTTGCCCATATGCTGGGCTTTTGGAGGAGGTACAAGCAGCTGTAATTTTCTGCCCAATTCTAGTTGTGTAGAAGGGAGACAGGTTTTCTTTTCTTTTCTTCACAAAGGGGAAAGAAAGCTGAATATTTCCTTCACATAGAAACCTAGCACAAAAGAAATACCCCATTTTTTTTTCCTTTTTCCCTCTCATCTTTTCCCCCTGTGGTTTCTCTGCTGTCATTATGGCTTGGGCTAGAAGTACACACACATAAAAGAAACTATAGAATTCAATGCAGTAGCGCTGTGAGTAGCTGCAGCTCATTATAAACACTTCTGTTTACTGCTGTTGAAATTCTAATTCTTCAGCAATGGCCATTAATTGTGGATCAGTCATATTGGATGACTTCATACTTATCTGCAGGTGATATTACTGTGCCTCTTGCGTTGTTTGGTCTTCTAACATCATTTCATAGCAATATTTTTTTTCTTTCTGTTTCTTGAGTGTGCTCATATAAATACATCTATCAAAGACATGTGAATGCATCTATCCTTTAAGGTAATCACTTTGTGCATTTGAAGGAGAGATTTCTGGCACTCAGACGTTTGTTACACTCGATTTATTTATTCATCCATCCATCCCCAAGGGCTGCAAATAGTTTGTTGGTAAGAGGAGGAATGTGTGTGTGGTTTATTCCATTGTGTTTATTATTGGAGAATATTATGTAAAAATAAGAAAACATTGAGAATTGATACTAGATGATGAATGGTGTGTATTTTCTCTTTTGGCTTGAATAACATTGTCCTTGAAAATTGCAAATGAGAGTTTTTGCTTCAAGGCCATCATTTAAACAAAACCTTAAAATTAATCAAGAACAGATCTGGCATATATTCAGGGACAATCTTTTCCCCCCATTAGCTGAGGTTCCCCCCCCCCCCCATTTTTGGTGTGTAGAAGTATAACACAGCATTCATTCCTGGTAAATGTTTTATAGCAAATAAACCTGTAGTAATTTATATATTATTGCTGGGGAGGTACTGACAGCACCTTCTTGAGACATATTTGGCCTAGCTACCTCATGTATTTCTCTCATATGCCCTTCATTGAACATGAATGTAAATATTTTATAAACATCCACACCTTTAAAGATGTCTAGCATCCTACTGTTTCAAAATGCCCCTTGCTAATCACTGCCCCTTGCTCAGCTGTCTTATAGTTACATTGTAATATTGATAGTTCTGTAATATAATAAAGAAAAAAAATCAGCTATCTGCAACAGTCTTATTGTTAAATGTCAGTTACAGGATATTCATTTATAAAAGAATCACTGGTAGAAAACAACATACTTGGGTATCTGTTAGAAAGTTGGCAATTATAGGGGGGGGAAAGAAGAACGTTAAAAGCTGCACCACTCCAATAGCCTATACAGGTAGTCCTTGACTTACAACCATTCGTTTAGTGACCGTTCAATGTTGAAAAAAATGACTTATGACCAGTTTTCACTTTTGACCATTGCAGCATCCCCATAGTCATGTTGGGGATCAAAATTCAGGTGTTTGGCAACTGGCATGTATTTATGACAGTTGCACTGTCCCAGGGTTATGTGATCGTCATTTGTAACCTTTCCAGCTGGCTTCCGACAAGCAAAGTCAATGGGGGAAGCCAGATTTGCTTAATAATTGCATAATTCACTTAACAACTGCAGTGATTCACTTAACAACTATGGCAAAAAAGGTCATAAAATGAACGCACAACTCATTAACAACTGTCTTGCTTATCAACAAAAAATTTGAGGTTAATTGTGGTCGTAAGTCAAGGACCACCTGTAGTGCAAAAATGTAGATTTTTCTGCCTAAACAGATTATTCCCATTACGAAAACAAGCCAGATGCAAAGAAAATAAACATAAGCTGATGACTCAAGGATTCTAATCATTTGGGGAAATGATGCTACAATTATTTTACCTTAAAACATTTGGTTGAAAGCTGTCCAGGTTCATCAGTCCCCAAACTTTATATGACTTATTTCTGCAAAGGAGTCGTGTGTTTACTTACCTGCCTCCTACCTGACTTTACTTTGACGGTATAAATCTGTGTGTTCCTTCAAGGCAATCTGCTTGCATATGTGCTTGGCTAGCTAAAACCAAATATTGACTTATCAGATGCCCATGCACAATATGAAATTTGCCAAGTGTCAAAAGGAATGAAGGCACATGCTGCTTCTGTCTGTAATTGAGTATCATGCAATTCCATCTTGTGCTTTCTGAAAAAACTGCTTTGCTCTTTTTGAGTAATAGCTTTTTCACAAAAAGTGTGAACATAACTCATGTGCATGCTGTTAAGTGCATATAGTCTGAATAGAATTTTAAAAACATTCTAAAAATGTGAGTTCCCTATGTAACCAGTATTAGGAGAAATTCTCTTCAAATCACAATTTATGAATGCTTCCTAGGAGGCTGGTAAATAAAACGTCATTTTTAAATAAGAATGCTACTGCTTTTTAGAGATTTCATCTCCTCCTCTTCTTCTATAAAAAAAAAAAACTTTTTACAACCTACCCACATGTTTTTTAGTGCAATTATTTAGCTTAAATCTGAAGTCAGCTTTTTTGCATAATGCCCATATTCTGATCAAGCAGAGCTTGCAATTTGGGAATAAATTGTTTTGTATTGATAATACCTACATATTGCTATGGGAATATCTCATGACAAAAATTCTACAGTTCCCAAAGATAAATTGTAGAATAGGGTTTTCATGAAAGGAATTAGACTGGTTCAATTTTTGTTCGGTGAAAATTTAATTTTCTTTTTCTATACACTGAAGACTCATAGGGTAAAAAAGCCTTAGTCTGCAAAGCTATTTATTTCTGACAAAATAAAGCACCTAAGTTATAAGAATGGCTGTTCTTGTATATTTCACAAACTGGTGTGGCATTAGAACATCCTTCAGTGGTGTGATTCATATTCGGTTCCCAGAAATGCTTATAATCATTGGTTACTGAGGGATGTTCCATATCTTTCATTGTTAGATCCATACCTATTGCAGTACTCCATTTATATTTATGCATGGCTTTTTAAAGCAGAATGTTTACAAATGAACATGCAAACCTTGTTTTCAAGAGGAAGAATATTAGTTCAATTTGTAAATTATGAACATTATTAGTAGTTGTATCAGGGGTGGGTTCTGGCTTACCTAGCTGGCGGTTCGCTTCCTCATGCGTTGCACGGACGCGCATGCGCAGTGCTAAAAACCCAGCTTCTGCGCATGCGCAGAAGCAAAAAACAAGATGGCGGCACCTAAGGCGCCGCTGAGAGAGCTGGTTCGGGGACGTGTCCAGCCGGCCATTGCTGCCGGTTCGGCGAGCGGGGAGAAATTCCCGCTACCAGTTCTATAGAACCGGTGCGAACCGGCAGGAACCCACCTCTGGGTTGTATGTATGTATGTGAATATTTGAAAAACTGAGGTTTCAAATGAGGATCCCTCATAGGTGGCATTAGGTGTCTTTAAACCATGGTTTTTATCTCTAGCCTAATGTTTCTGAATCTTGCCAAGTTTAAGATGTATGAATTTAAATTCACAGAATGCCCCACCCAGCGTGTTGGCTGGGGAATTCTGGGAGTTAAAGTCCACACATTTTAAAGTTGGCAAGGTTGGAAACACTGCTCTAGTTCTTAGATTTCTCTGTAGTCATACCACTGAAAATTGACAGTGCTGTATTATTTCCCACTTTTTTAAAAAAAAGAAAAATGAAAATAAATTAAAATCTAGTGGCCTTGTGCCTCCAAGGATCATCACTGTGTGACCTCACCTTATTACTTTGGAACCCTTGGAGACTGAAAAAAAAATTATCACTATTTGCATAGGATTTCCTCTTGCTCCTAACCTGCCTTTAATAAAGATTACACTTTACACAATTGAAGGAAATACTCAATTAAAACTATCTATTTAGGGTTTCCCCCCCCCAAAGGCATATCCTATTTTTGATTAAAAATTTGTATAAATCATAGATCTTGGTTTGGATTGATGAGCAAATGCTGAGTATTCTCAGCCTTTTTTATTTTAAATTGACACTGACTGAGAAATACAGAACATTTATATCAGGTTCAAGAAATTATTATGTGATTGCTTCAAGAAGCCATTGCAAGAAAGGTGAATGAAATTAGAATTAAGTAAAATCATCCTGCCTTATATGCTATAATAAGCCAAAGTGTATTTAACAGGCGCCCTTCCTAGTTATAGGACTGTGATGGTGAACCTATGGCATGCGTGCCAGAAGTGGCACGCAGAGCCATCTCTCTGGGCACGCGAGCCATCGCCCATTCCTCTTCTGGATTCCGGCGCGCCGGCCAGCTGGTCTTCACGTGTGCGGGAGCACCGGAAAGTGGAAGAGCAGCCGCCCGGCGCGCATGCGCACGCCGGGAAGATGATCTTCCTGTTTCCGGCATGTGCATGCACACTGGACAGCTGGTCTTCGCATGCGCATGCATGCCGGAAACCGGAAGACCAGGTGGCCGGTGCACATGCGCGTGCCGGAAACCGGAAAATCATCTCAGCACACGCATGCGCACTGGGCGGCTGCTCTTTTGGTTTCCAGCACTCACATGCGCACTAGCTAGCTGGTCTGCATATGCGCGCCAGAAACCAGAAGACCAGGTGGCCAGTGCGCATGTGTGCGCCGGAAACTGGAAGATCATCTTTCGGTGCTGAAAAGGTTCGGCAACACTGTTATAGGAGATGTGTAGCATTGTCATAAAAACATAACATCTTACATTCTGGGCACAACTGACCATGTTGTTAGTGATCAAGGCAACAGATTGGAGAGATTCTTCTGAAGAGTTAGTGACTGAGGTAATAGATTCCTTAAAGAGGTATCTGGCAGAAAAATACAATTTATTCCAACTGGCATCGCAGTGCTTCATTTTTAACCAGTAGTAGCCATATAAACTATTTGAATCTTGTGGAATCTAATACCTTGGCTCAGGAAGAAAAACATAGTATTAACACTATCACAACCAACATTATTTCCAGCTATGTTAGAAAGATGTTGAAAGAGAAGCATGAAAGGCAGGCTGGAAACTATTAGTTGGCACCCGGAATCTTGCTTTAAAAAATAAGTAGATGAATGCATTCAGGAGAAATAATAAAAGCTCAATCCACTTTATCTGCAATCAAGCCTGTGAGATTTTTTTTTGTTCCACCACAGTGTATGAATTACCAACTCCCCTTTTTTAAAACAATTAATACACATATTCTAAAGAATGACTTCCACTCTAGTTTCATTTGCTTTGATTGAGGAAGGTAAATCTAGACATAATGAGTATCAATGACATCATTTCTAAGTAAGAAAATAGTTCTGCCTTCCTAATCATTAGCTGTCCAGCCTGGTCAAAGAAAGGAACGTTTCCTTGAAATCATTATTGGAGGAAACTGAATTCTGAGTTGGCAGAAGTAAACTCCATTTTTTTCCTCTCTTTCATGCTCTTTTTACCTTATGCCTGGGAGAGACATAGCAACCAGAATCTGATTTCCTTGACTTCTCAACCTTTTTCATGGTTTCTGATCAATAAATAAGCAGGAGCAAAATGTTTTTGTTTGAATCTGGAGACAATGTCATAGGAACATTGATGTCTAATTATTCCATTCAACATTCAACACAATGGGTTCTTTTATTTACCCTTTAAAGATGACTTTCATACAGAAAAGGTACACATTGTCTTATATTCATTTTTAGTTCCTATGCCAGTGCTATTTTTAAAGAATATTTTTCATTACTTAAAATATTGTGAATACTTTCTTTTAGAGACAGAAGATGCAAACATATCCTTTATTAAATCAAACATGAACTTCCTAGTCCAACAGATCCCCATGTGAAAGCTTTGTTAAGGTCAATGTGTGCAAACATTAAAATTGCAGATTGCAAACATTAAAACTGCAGATTGTTGCAACTACCTCTGTTGAGAACAATTGGTCACAATAGAGCTTCCATATGGAGAAGCCTGCTCTCACTGTGCTATTGAAAACCTGCATAGCAAGGCACTTATCAGTCACCAAAGACAAGCAGCTTGCTGTAATTTGCCAGTCTTCACAATTTAAGATGTATTGTCACCTTGGTTTTGTATATAACTCAGCTTTGTTTGATTCCTTCATTAGTTTTAAGATGAATTGATAAAAATTGCTAGAATAAATTTGTAGTTTTAGAATTGTTTAGTACACATTGGTTACTCATTAACTCTCTAACCAGCAGCAGTTATGAATGAGCACAATTTATCGTTAATATTTATTAGTTTAGGCATACGTTGGATCTATAAAATATTACATATCTGTTGATGGAAGTAACAAAATATACTATCTTATTCTCCAGTGAGGTTGCAGGATAGGCCAGGAATGGGTGATGACTTCATCCTTCTGCCTAGAGACTGAGTCATAATTTTCATAGCCACGCCCCGTTGCCTCTCTCTCTGCCCCAGTTATCGACTCAGTCCTTGCCAGAGAGAGACGCTTCGCTTAGTGGCTGTTCGCCCTAGGCAGAAGATTGAGTCATTTCCCATTCAGATCTACTAGGAGAATTTTTTTGTGCTGAGCAGGTTTGAATTTGGCCCTTTGAGCGCTTGGTCTCTGAGTTGGCTGCATTGAATTGAGGGCTCTGTCCTGTCAGCTAACTTTGGTTTCTGGGAGCAGGCTCCCCCGGGTCTTCTCGGCCGCCGCCCACAGTCTTTTACTGAAGGGGGGGAACTTTTCCCTTCCCCTGATATCGCAGCCCTCCTGTCAACTTCCCTGACGGTGCAGGCTTTCCTGGGTCTTCCCCAGCCGCCGCCCGTAACTGACAGCTCCGCTAA
>QLTV01000615.1:336631-384516 GCA_003457575.1 Thermophis baileyi | reverse complement strand
TACCTAGTTGGGTCATGAAACATCTGCAAGAAAACAACCCAGCTCAGAGACCACCAAGGGTCCTGCAGTCCCTCTTCTCGCAACTATCTTAACAACTGCAGTGATTCACTTAACAACGGTGCCATGAAAGGTCGCAAAATGGGGCAAAATTCAAACTTTCTCACTTAGCAACAGAAATTTTGGGCTCAATTGTTGTCGTAAGCCGACTGCCTGCAGTAGAACTCAGTACACAAATGGTTCTCCCATCTGGTGGAAGTGACTTAGCTTCCATGCAGCTAATACAAAAGATACGTTTTTCGTGTTTTTGAAACTCGGACCTCTTAATTCTTGTTTATTTACAGTAGTTATTAATAATAAGCAACTTAAAAACCTTTCAGCAACATCATTCTTGCTTATTTCCAATAGTTATTTAATATCGACCAACGACTAATTTTTCTATCAATCTTAGTTATTTACAATATTTACTTAATGTTAAGCAAACTTCATAACATTTCAGCAACCATAAATAGTCATAGAATAATTAATAAGGATGGTTAATATTAATTTATACAGTGCCTGACTCTGTATCTATTCTGGGCGGTTTACAAAGTGTTTTTAAAAAACGTTTAAAAACAAGGACTTGAAACAAAACAACACCAAGTAAAGAAAGAAAGAAAGGTGGCAGAGAAAACAACCTTTTTAATTTTGATTATTTGGGTTTTGACTGTATTGTCGTCATCCCCGTATATCTGAAAATAATAACAAATCTTTTAAAATGAAACAGGTGGCAGTTCCAGGGCTTTGGGAACTAAAAAAGTAAGAATTTAGGATATTATATTATATTATTATATTATATTTATTATATTATTTATTATATTATATTTATTATATTATATTATATTATTATTGTGGTTCCTTTAAAAATTCCTAAAGGTGTGCTATTTATCTGGTATTTTGAATTATCTGCCAGCAATTCAGTTGGACATTTTACCTACAGAATGTTTTCTAAAAGAATATTTGAAGGGTGGTAAGCTGCAGATCTGCTAAAATCTTCACTGCTGATGATAGCAAAATCGTTAAAAATCAGGCTAATCTCTCTTTTTAATAATTTTATTAAAGGTTACAATTCTAACAGTAAAAAACTATACAAACTAAAAAATTGAAAAAAGATTGGGAGAAGATGCAGAAAAGAAAGAAAAAAAGAAAGAAAAATAGGAAGGAAATAAGAATATAGAATAAAGAAAAAATAAAAAATAAAAAAGAAAAGAAAATATATATAAAGAAATGACTTTTTTCTTTATCATAAGTATAAACAATTTTAATAACTTATCACTTCTTAAAATACAACAAATAATCCCTTTTCCCCCTGTCCTATTTCTTATTTATAAACAAATACATGAAGCTTTATCATTTCAGACCTGATGTCAGCAAAATTCCATTAAGTATTAACAGAGACAACAATATATCTATTTTAACCTGGTTCAAATCAACCATTTTTATATTCCTTCTTTTTACTTTTAACTATCTTGATCTTTAATCCCTTCAAATAATGTCCTGAAACCTGATTTCTTTTCATTTCATTTTCAATCCCCTAGATTTTTTTTCTAGTGTCCAATTTTTAAAGTCTTGTTTTATTTTTTTATTTTTTTAAAAATCAAAGGAAAAGCATTTTTCCATGGGAAGGTTTATGTATAATTAATTCCAAAATCTTATTTCAAATTTATCTGGATTCTTAGTCTGCTTGTAACTTTCTAAAATCAAAGTTTTAATCACTGTTTCCGTTTATTCCCCCCCCCCCACCATTTTTTTCCAGTTCTTGTAGCTACAATTCCCTTTGCTAGGCATTTGAAGGAAATTCACCTGATTCTTTAAAACATGTCTATCCAAAGGTCCCTAATAGCTGAAAAGGAGTTTAAAAGCAATTTCCGAAAGTGATTAGAAAAGGAAGTATGCAAACTTCCGTGTCGTTAATGTCAGGTTAATCTCATTTGAATAGATCATCCTTTATGTTGAAGTCATGTTAACCTTTTCTAAGGCACAGTAATTATCTTAACACAAGAGAAAAGTGATGAAGATTGTTGGACCAGATGTTGAATTTTGTTTAAATTGTTTCACTTCGCTTCTTTTTATTATCTATTATCTTAGGACCTATTCAGAAATAACAGCCCTTCAGATTGCCACTAGAGTGTCTGGGTAGACATAATAAGTATGGAACATTAGTACATTAGCATGAAAACAGAACTAAATCTTCTTCCTATTGTGCAGGGATGCACAATTTTGTTTATCATTATGACCATTTCTTGTCTCCTTTGATAAATACGGCAAACCTTACACATCTCTTGAATTTGGGATACAGAGGAAGTGAAAAGAAAATTACTCCTGTCTTAATGCACATCTGAATGCTGCTAATGCTTCTGAAGACCAGTACAACTCTGTGTAGTAAAACTACCTTATCTGGACTTGCATTTCAGTTTAAAGTCTAGGATCTCTAGATTCTTGCTTTAATGCTAGCCTTTCTTTAACAGGGACATATGATTTCTCATTGCTTCACACACACCCTTAAAAAAAAAGGCTTAAATAACTGCCCCAGAAGTCTGAAACATGTACCATGTCCTAACTTTTTAGTCTTTTCCTATTCCTGATCTAAATTCTTGATATTTTCACTGAAGTATTACATATGTGTGTTGGTTATAAAATTATAGTATCTTCATTATGCTTTGGTTATTGTTTAAAGATAATACAAGTGCAAAGTTGCATTCTTCTGTTAACATGAGAAAAAGTTCAGCAACAAGTTTTTATTCAACTTGTCACCTCCAGTACACTTTTCAAGAGAATAAAATCACTACTGCTGAAAGTGAAAGGGAGGCCACTAGCTCCAACTCCAGCAGGAATGGTTGTTTTTTAAGAGGAACAAAGATTATATTGTAGTAATGGGATTTAGTTCTATAAAGTGATTGCCTCCTCTGTTGGCAGTTTGAGTAAACAGATCTTGTGGGCCAAATTCACATGCCCTTTTCTTGAATACTTCTATATTATGCTGCAAAAATGAACTGTTTTACAGTTCACAAATCTGAAATAGATTCACAATCTATTTGTGAATCAAAGTAAATGGTGTCGGAAGCTAACTGAACTACAGACATTAAAAGTAATGTTCAGTCAAGAATGGAATTCAGTCTCGAATGTTTCATAAGGAAGACAACACCATATTTCTTGGGCAGACATTGGCATTACTCTAAGGGTACCCACACTGCGTCACAACCTAGCAGTGTGACAAGGTGAATTACTCGGAATCAAAATGGCTGAAAAGTTATCAGGGGTCAGGTCTCTCCTCTTTTATGTGTTTTGCTCTTAACTGGTTAGACCTGAGAGAGCATATAGAATTGGTATGTATGTAGGTTTGCATGCATGCTTTTGTGTGTGTGTGTGTGTGTGTGTGTGTGTGTGTGTGTGTGTGTGTGTGTACAGCTCAATAGAGATATATATCTT
The DNA here is from genome assembly GCA_003457575.1 of Thermophis baileyi. Classification (NCBI taxonomy): domain Eukaryota; kingdom Metazoa; phylum Chordata; class Lepidosauria; order Squamata; family Dipsadidae; genus Thermophis; species Thermophis baileyi. The sequence continues at coordinate 381,051 of QLTV01000615.1, read as the reverse complement.
TATCATAGGATTATCTTTAAAAAAAAAAGAAAAATAAAGATTGAATAGACATGCGGGTTTGTTATAAATGAGAAAGCCAGAGTTGTTTTAAAAAATATTATGTGTCTATTTGTGCAACCAAGGAGTCATGTTAAGCCAGTATTCTCCAGATTATTGTTATCTGTTGAACTATTTTCCTTCCTAATCTCTGAAGATGTGCTTCAGTTTAGATTCCCAGTACTACAATGCAGGTAGAATTGATAACTTTTTTAAGAGAAAAGTATTAACTTTAAAATAAAATGGTTAGAACTGGCTGCCTATATTACATGTTATATAGTTCTTTGGCAGTGGAAAACTAGTAGAATATTTCTAGAACCTGTAGGTCTAGAAACACTCTTATCTTTTCATAGCTGGAAAGAAAGAATTTAACTTAATTAATTTCAAAGTGTACAGAAACTGCTAACTTATGTAGTAAGTGAACTAAATTTTCTGGAGGTTTTTGAAAAACTGCATAAAAGAAGTGTTTCCTTGCAAAAACGTTTGGTTTCTCCTTTTTCTCCCATTTCATAGGAAACAGAAATGATACTGTGCCTGTTTTCAATCAGGGAAATCTCTCTGCAAGTTGACCTGGTCACAATGCACATTTCTGTAATCAAGAAAACAATGGTTTCCTAATAGCATGATGACATTGATTAAAGTTTAAAGAATTTGAGTTAAGGAACAATCACCTTCACAGTCATAATTTAATTTGTTGTCTTCAAGACAATAATTTCAATTTCTGAAGTGGCAAGCCACTAAGGCAGCATGTGGCTTACATTTCAATACCCATTTGCTACATTCAACCCAGAAGTGGAACTTTGGGCAATTGGATGTTGATACGGAGGGCCTTTAACATCCTGGGTTTAATGGTGTGAAAATGTTTTTATATGTCTCTGGTTGGACATGAGAATGGCAGTTCAACTCTGTTCATAATTCTTCCCAGCAATATGAATAAATTGAAGTTTGGAATTTTGACCACCAGTTGTAGCAGCATTCTGCTATTAATCAAATATTAAGTTTCCCTTAGCTACATCCAGGCAAAGTATCTTCAGATGAGCTGGGATCAATTCAGATTTGCACTTGAGATGAGTGTTATTTTAATATGTGAAAGTTCACAGTTCTATGCTCAGATCAAGGTAAGTCTTACAATAGTTGGATATGCAGTAGTTTATACTAATGCTCAGTTGCTATGTATCAGGTTAGATCTAGATACAGTGTTTTTAATATATTTGAAATATTACTAGTTTCTTCGTATGTTTTTCTGGTATTCAAAACTTAACAATTTGTTTATTTGTCCCTCACTTGCTGATGAGTAATATTTGTACAAAAAGGTACATTTGGAGCTTTGTGGCCACTAGTCATGATCCAAAAGCATCCACAATTACACTCTCAATATTTATAGTCTGTTGGTGAACAGAGGTGTTATAATAGTCTTTACATCCTAAAATAATCATTTGATTATACATTGCAGTATATTTACTGATAAGACAAATATAACCCTAATGTAGTATAAGCTGCTACATATAGGATTTTTGGATTTTTAAAAGTGTGTTGCTTAGTATGACTGTTGCTCTGTACACATGAATATAGAGCATACTTGTTTGCCTGCGATGTTTATCAATTTTCTCCCTCAATGTTTAATAGCAAAACCATCAACATATTTTAAAGGATAATCCAAAGTTGCAAGGAAGAAGAAGATCAATGAACTGTATAAAGTAGCAATAACCTTACATTTTTATAAATCTGAGTGACACCTACATTTTTAGTCAATGGTAACATTGCCTCCTGTGTACTGAGTATATCTTTCAAACTGTTATGTCAATGCACATTTACTGGGTTTTTTTCTTGTACAGATTGTTATAATGGAAGTTCAAGGCTTAAAGTCTCTAGCTCCGAGCCGTATTGTTTACTGTACAATGGAAGTAGAAGGAGGAGAGAAACTTCAAACAGACCAAGCTGAAGCTTCAAGACCACAGTAAGATTTTCAAATGGTGGGATTTTCCCCCCCCCCTTTTTTTTTTTAAAGGAGGATCCCTTCAGTCACATAGGAAAATGTGCTCTAAATTTGGATTTATGTTTATGGAAGTAAAAGTTAGAAAAAAATAACAAGTCACTCATTTGCAGAACTGATGGAAAACTGACAGACTGGTGGCCTGGTTGGCACATCTCTTCTAGGAGTTAACAGCAAAAGGGTTGCAGAAAAGACCTGATAGGAGAACAGAGGAAAGTAGACATGTCCAACATCAGCATCTACAGGAGGATGAATAAAATTAAGATGGTTATCTTAGCAGAATTAGCAAAACCCTGCCTCTTTTGTGCATGTGTCTATGTTGCTCATATGAACAATGAGGCAGGTTTTGTCATATTGCTGCAGAACCCTCTTAATATTTTTCACACACACACACACACACACACAAACCCTGCATGGATGACATTGATGCTCACACCGACTTGAAATGGCTAATAAATGCCCCTTTATTTATAGACACTGTCACCCTACTTGTCCTCCATCATAACAAGTGACAATGTATAACAGATTTTACATGGCCTGGAGCTGCCCTTGGATGATGTCAGAATAATGGAGGAGAAAATACTATTTGAAAATGTTTGTAGTTGACAAATACTTAAGACTCTATAACGCATGGACTGGGAATGAGACAAAGGCAACATTATAGGGTGGAGGCCAATAATGTTGGTCCCCTTATTTATTTCATTTCATTCTACTCAATGTATGACTACATAGAAGCCAAGACAGCAAAACATATCTTGTTTAGCCATTCCTTCTAGAATTACATTTTGCTTTTATTCTCTAAAAACATAATAAGGTGGATGAATCATAATTCACGATGATGATTCTTCATTTACTTAATAGGCCATAGTCCCAAATTTACTTATTTGAGTAAACTAAGTAAAATCTTACAATCTCCAGTGACTTTATAGACATTGTATGTAAGATGTAAGATGTTTGGTGTTGCCTACTTCCATAACGTTTTGTCAATTTCCTAGTCTAATCTTCAAGCTGGGATTTTCTGGTGGCCTCTTTTCCAAATAAAAACTAAGTCCAACCCTGTTTGGAGGGTTTTCAAGATTAGTCAAGGTCAGCTAAGTGCTTCCATCTAGCTGGGTGATAATATTATTGATCTCTTTGATAATGTTTGATAAATTCATTGGTAATATCCTGTCTGCCTGTCTAGCTATCTTTATGCCTACATGTTTTCAGTTTAAATGTATGCTGCCTTGAACTCTTTTTGATCAGGTCTAATGAAAATGGGGTATCTCAATGTGGAAGTGTTCTCTTCGGAACTTACATTTTAACAGCTGACGTATGGTAAAATATAATGAAGATGAAATGATTGGTTTTCATGTGTAATATTTTTCTTTCTTTCTGCCTTTTGTTGTTGTTTTATGTTGCTGGATCTGCTGGATGGATCTTCATAAATGTATTCATTCAGTCAGACGTGCTTTGCTTGGCTGAGATTCAACTTGTACACATAGCTTAAAATTAAAATTCCATAAATTAATACTGATGAAATTTATTATATGACAACTTTCTTCATCCTGGAGTCCTTCAGATAAGTGAGTTATAATTTGCATAATATCCAACTCATTCAGTGAAGTCTTTGTTGAAGATTATGGGGCTTGTGGTTGGCTTCCTCTTGGATCTCCTTTCAGCTCATTTTTGGAGGATGCACTAAACAAAAAGACTCCAGGAGGGAACTCTCCTTCCAAGGATGACGCACAGGAAGTTAATTAATTGTGCTTCTGATTCATTTGATTGGCCTCTGGGGTGTTATACTTTCTTCAAAAGCCTTTCCCTTCTGTTAAAACATCACTCAGAATCTTTTGTAGATCTGTTTTAAGACATACTACCAACAGTGTCTCCTGCTCTTTAATGTGTGCTGTGAGATGCTGTTTTGAAGATTGTAGTCTCAAAATTCCTTGTGGACCAACCATGAACTTGACATTTGCTAAACAAGTATAAAACTCCATTTGAAAGTAATATAAGCATGTATATATGACAAGGTGTTTTTTCCTCTCTCTAAATAAATTTGTACTTTGAAACTTCCTTCATATTTTTTTTACTATTTCAAAAATGGAACCTACAGTGCAGGAAGTATGCAGGATTAAACCTGAGACCATTTTGACAAAAAAAAAAAAAAAAAAAAAAAAAAAAAAAAAAAAAAGTCTCAGATTCATGCATTTCTGCTTGTTTTCCCACTGAGTGGCAATAATATGTTCAGAGCCAATTAAAAACAAAAATCTGTACAATATAATTGGTGAGGAAGAAAGACAGTAAACTGCTAAATGTTTAAAGTATTGAAGTGCTGTCTTAAAACAGCCCATTTATTTTGGTCATAGATCATCATAAAACACAGATTTTCTTAAATAAATGCAATAGATACCAAGAAATGGGCATTGGAAGGGAAACTGTAATTATTAATTTAGTAATTGTTGAGTACATCCATACCCTACTGCAATTTTCAGAAACAGAACAAAACAAATATTAAAATAAAAAGCAATTGACAAAGTATATAATACGATGTTGGAAAACATTTCATCTTTATTGTATACATTGCACAATTAAAGACATCTCAGTATTGAATAATGGCGTTAGCCCAAGAAGCATTTAAAGGCATACAAAGACCTTAAAGAGTAATATCTCAACTCAAGGAATGAGAAGCTGATTGTGAAAGTATAGTGAATAGAAGAGAAAGGATCTCAAGCTGTGGTTTGTATGAATGTCCAGATCCTACATGTAAGAGTGGTAGCAACAGGAGTCATCTGCAATGTGTACAGATGTGGATTACTGCTTTAGTTTCTTAATTGCTAAAGACAGGGACATTCCCTATGAATGATACATGTTTAAAAAAAACAGAAGGGAAAGAGAGGGAAGAGCAAGAAAAACTTAACAAAGAAAAGATAAGATGGTGAAAATGAAACCAGTATAATAAAGAAAAAAGGGAGTATAGGTAGTCCTCACAACTCTAATTGAGCCCAGAATTACCACCATAAGTCATTCTGATTATTAAGTGGGTCATCCTGTGACTGATTTGATTTTATGACATTTTTTGTAGCAGTTGTTAAATGAATCTGCTGTCATTAACTGAACCATTGTGTGCAACGGGCATTTTTTCCATAAACCATAAATCATGATCACATGACCCTGGGATGCTGCAAACATCTGGTTTCCAAATGCCCAAAATGCAATCACGTGACTGATGAGGTGGCCACTGGAACTTTGAGTCCAGATCCTAATTACCTTTTTTGGGGGTCCATCATAACTCTTAATTGTCGCTAAACAACCAGTCATAAGTCAGGGGCTATCTGTAATTAGAGGGAAAGAAGGGGGGGAGGACAGAAATGTAGGAAGAGGCTCAGAGGCAAGTAACTATGGGATGAGGGGGCTGTGATGTATTGTCCCATCTCTACATGGATTGCAAAAGACATTTGAATGACATAAGAGTTTTTTAATTTTTAGGCTGGTAATGGGAGCGTTTTGCCATAGTGATTCAAAAAATACACACCAATGATGAAACAAAAATCAGGCATTATACCACTGAATTCTAGTAGCATGATGTTGACATTCTGAGAGTTCATGAAGGTTGCCTCTCCTTGGAATAGCAAAATGGTGGTGAATTGTTTTTTATTCTTTTTCAGCATGCTTGCCACAGTGCCTTAACTGCAATGTATAATTCAAAATTTCAGAGTACCGATTAGTAGCTTTCCATGCCACAGCTAAAACATTAACATTTTTGTTTTAAAAATGTGCAGCTCTCTTGATCTGGATCATTTAAGAAAAAAGAGAATGTACCTTTGTCGTATTCCCTTCTCTCCTCTTGTTCATCCATTTGGACTGAAAGTATGAAATAACTGATAAGAGAAACCATAAGCTGCTAGGTAATATGGACAGGAGAAATGATTTTCTTTTCCATACTCAGGAATGTTGCCTGAACTTTTGAAAGATTGGCCTAATAGATGTCTGAGCTGTTGAAAAGAAATGTTGGACTTCAATGTTTGTTCACTTCTCTTTTTTCCCCTAAAGAGAAGACTAACTACAGTATTGAAGATTTCATTAGCATTCTCAAATTATATTAATTCTTAAATTAAATTTTGAAAAAGTGTCAGTTCAAAGGCAAGGATTGTCAACATTCTGTCTAGATTTGCAGGCCCTTGCATTGTAGTTGTAGGAATCTAAAGAGAGCATATATTTGCTTTCACTGGGCATCCATGGTGGATTGGGTACACCTGAGAATGTGGCAAGTGGCATTCATAGATGGCTTCCTTACTCACACATTGTGCCGGTGCATAAGAACTGCCTAAGGCTATGGCTTCTGGTGAAGTTAGAGATGGTGCAGAGAAATGCAGGTTGCAAAACTATTGATATAAGTAAACTATGAATATCATGACCTTTAATAAAAGAAGTTGACATTTTGAACAGGAATCATGCCTCACAAATCTCTTGCAATCATTTCTAATGCCAATAAGGATTTATACTGAAAATCTATGAAAAAACAGTAAATCTTACTTTTCCTAAAATGGTGCTAAAGTGAGACGAGATCAGGATCATACAGATTTATTTATTTATTTATATCCTGCCTTTATCATTTTTATAAATAACTCAAGGCAATGAAGACACAAAATAATTCTTCCTCTTCCTACTTTCCCCACAATGGCCCTGTGAGGTGGATTTAGCTGAGAGAGAATGATTGTCCCAGAGTTGCCCAGTTGGCTTTCATGCCTGAGGCAGGACTAGAATTTAACACTCTCCTGGCTTCTAGACCAAACTGGCTCTTTTTGAATGAGACTGGTCTTCTAAGATTAATGTTGGTGCGTCTTATACACCGAATACAGCCATTTTTGGCCTCCCGAAACCCTTCCCCGTGCGTCCCATTTTTGCCAAAAACAGGCCCATTTTTCGCAAAAATGGGGCACGCAGAGGGTTTGGGAGACCTGCAGAGTGCTCCTGGGGGCTGGGGAGGGCAAAAATGCAATGCATGGGGGGTTTGGGAGCCGAAAAACGGCCCGTTTTTTGCAAAAACGGGGGCGTTTTTGCCCTCCCCAGCCCCCAGCAGCACTCCGCAGGCCTCCCAAACCCTCTGCGTGCCCCGTTTTTGCAAAAACGGGATGCGCAGAGGGCTTGGGAGGCCTGCAGAGTGCTCCTGCGGGCTGAGGAGGGCAAACACCTTTTTTTTCTTGTTTACCTCTTCAAAATCTTGGTGCGTCTTATACTCTGGTGCGTCTTATAGTCTGAAAAATACGGTAAATTTAATCTCAACAACTTCCAACCATTGTTTATTATATGGTATGATTATGATGATTATATAGTTAAAATAATATTCTTGAAACTGGACAGAATGCTAGATTGTGAAAAAATATAAAGAGAAACAGACACATCTGGTTGCCCTGGATCATATTAGTTGGACTGGTTCTTTTTAAAAAAATATAATCTATATTTTGTCTCCTTTGCTAGAATATAAATCTGATCTATTATCTCTTTTAAAATGGTACATATAAACATCTAACAGGCAAATATATTTCAAAACATTCTACTGTTGTTTTGCTGAGGATTCTTCTTAAAATAAGGCTGTTCAGCTCCTTTCAATTTCAGCCATATTAAAGCTTTCTTAAAGTGTGTGGAATACTTTTATTTCGCCTTCTCAGCAGTTTTCTGCTTTTTTAAGGTTTCAAAAGGCCACCAGCATATGATATTGACCTTTTCTCTCCACTCTCAGTTAGCAGAACACTTTCATTGAAGTTGAGCTCATGGAGCAATGCATCAGCCTGTTGCTTTCAAACAATAGGGATTCCCATCTCTTTGTATAGTTAGTCTTGAGCATTTTATTCTTCATTATTAACTCTGTCATTCTGGAATAAAATAGAGCTTGAGCACTGGAATGCCCACTGGATTTTTAAACCATTTTAATTTTCTTTCTCATAAATATTTTATCATGAATGATGATGAAGGCTGAAACATTTGGCAACTGCTTAATGAATGTCAGAGTAGGATAACAGAATTATACAGAATGCTGGAAGTGCTTACGTATTTAAAACTTCTGTGTGGTAACATTTGGTAAAACAATTAATAGAGACTGGATTTAGGTTTAATTGATTCATCCTGTATTTATCCCCATCCGCTCAAGGTTTTGTTGCTGTTCTTGCTGTTTGCACAGGGGGTGTACAGGGGTGCCCAAGAGGTGCTGAGCAAGTCAGGGAAGGCATGCGGAGGGAGCAGAGGAGGAATGTGTTCCTCCTCATTCCTTCATTCCTTCCTCCCTGTTCCTCCCTCCCCTTCCTCCCTCCCTCCCTGTCACAACTTTCCCAAATTTCATTCCATTTCAAGTTATGGATCCCAGAGTTTGGAGTCATTCTGTAAGTTAGCCAATTTGAGGCTAAATAATTTGTTGCCCTACGATGTACTGTTTTGCCAGTTAAAAGTTACGGGAATGAGAGTTTTAGTAGCATATAGATTTATGCGTACTGTATATTTTTCCACCAAATATTCAAAACCAAATAGTAATCTGAACTGAAGCATCTGGTTCTAACAATCAGCCTGTTCATTTGCCACTATGTTGCCAAAATATTACAGTTCTCCAGAAAGAATGGCATGAAGCTGGCTAAACATGCTTAAATGACTGATTGGCCAATAGTTACAATTCCTACCTTTCCTAAAGATAGATATCAGCCAGACCCCCAAATTTTAGATTCAGGCAGATTTGTCAACACAAGTGAAAAGCAGACCCAACAACTTCAGCCATCAATCTGCATTATTCCTAATCAGTTCAGGGGATAAGCAATCATAGCCAGATCCTTTTCCGGATGGTTGATTTAGATATTTCTGGTTTTAACTGGTTAATTAATTTGTGTGTGTGTTTGTCTTTCTGTCTCTCTATTGTCTGTCTGTCTGTCTGTGTGTCTTTCTCTCAATCAATCAATCATATATCTAAGTTGACATAGAAACCAGATATAAATGGAATCCATGAACCCTATATAAAGACCATAGGGGGAACCTCCCAAGATGCCACTGTTTGCAGAATTTACTCAAAGTGACTGTGCATTCATCCACACTGGAGTTAGTCTAAACACAGTTGTAAAGTAGTTGTCTCTCACTTGTTTCCTGATATAGAATTCTTTATAGAATTCTTTATTGGCCAAGTGTGATTGGACACACAAGGAATTTGTCTTTGGTGCATATGCTCTCAGTGTACCTAAAAAGACAAGATACATTCGTCAAGAATCATAAGGTACAACACTTAATGATTGTCATAGGATACAAATAAGCAATCAGGAAACAATATTAATATAAATCGTAAGGATACAAGCAACAAGTTACAGTCATACAGTCATAAGTGGGAGGAGATGGGTGATAGGAACGATGAGAAGACTAATAGTAATAGTTATGAGGCCTTAGTGAATAGTTTGACAGTGGTGAGGGAATTATTTGTTTAGCAGAGTGATGGCATTCAGGAAAAAACTGTTCTTGTGTCTAGTTGTTCTGGTGTGCAGTGCTCTATAGCATCGTTTTGAGGGTAGGAGTTGAAACAATTTATGTCCAGGATGTGAGGGGTAAGTAAAGTGCAGACCGATAACTAGCCTCTATTTGAAGGTTCCTAGCAAAGCAAAAATCATGACTTCTCATGGAAGTTATTCCACTGACTGATACCTCACACAATCAGAAATTTCTTCCTTATGTGTAGCTTGAACATCCTTCTTTGTAGTTGTATCTCTGGTTTTGATTCTGCCTATGGAGCAATAAAGAATCAGTCTACTTGCTCTTTAATACAGTGATGTAAAATAGCAATATATTATCCAAATAGAGGTCCACATAATTGTATTTCATATTTTTGGCTTGATGAATTACCAACTTCATTAATATCTGGAGGGTGCTGTTGAAATTGTAGATAATACACATTGTAATTTCCCATAAGTTATGAAACCTGTGGTTAGCTAGTTATCGAATCAATTTTTTCTGAATCTTTCCATTTTGGGGAATAATCTGTGAGAGCGTACATAGCTGGAGGAAATAAATATTTACTGTAGAGTAGGGTTTTAATAATGTAATTAATGCAAAAACAGTTTGGTACAAATGAATGTTCTAAAGCCCACATGGCTTTATATTTATATTTCTAGTTGCAATACACCCCTTCCCAATTTTTTCACAATGTATTCATACATCATTTATTGCTTTCCTCAACAGACTTTGGTTAGAAAACTCAACAGTGTGTACAGTATTTGGGACATGGAAACATTTAACATTGCTATGACTTTCTAAATGTATCTCCATAATTAGGGAAGCAGAAAGGGAACTTTACATATGAGTCATCTTTCCATCTAAGTTCAAGATTGGCTCATGACAATAATTTTCTTCAAATATCAAGTGGCTATGTTCTATGCTGATTCATCTCATATACATATTGGGATTTTTTCCCCTTTGTTTCGTCAAATAAAGTAGCTCCATTTGCTGAACGATTGTCTACAAATAATTTGCTATATGAAGTCGTCCTCCTCCCCTGTTATAGAGGAGTACTGTATAAACATAGCCTTAAAAAATACACGTAGTCCTCAACTTACAGCCATTTGTTTAGTGACCGTTGGAAGTTACAGCGACCTATGAAAAATGTAACTTATGACCATTTTTCACATGACCATTACAGCATCCCTGTGTGGTCATGTGATCAAAATTTGAATGCTTGGTAACTGGTTCATATTTATGATGGTTCTGGTGTCCCAGGGTCATGTGACCACCTTTTGCGACCTTCTGACGAGCAAAGTCAGTGAGGAAGCCAGATTCACTTAACAACCATGCTAGTAACTTAACAACTGTGCCAAGAAAGGTCGTAAAATGGGGTAAAACTCACTTAAAAACTATCTCACTTAGCAACAGAAATTTTGGGCTCAATTGTGATCGTAAGTTGAGGACTATCTGTATGCAGAAGCCATGAGGAAAATGGCTTGAAATTAACCCAGGAAATCCAGAGAGTGTAAGAAAGGAATTCAAGATTGTTCTGCTTTGCCTCTCTTTAGTTTAAGGGGGAGGGGAGAGAAATGCTGTCAGGCTATCAAGATTCTGTTATAGCCTACGGTAACCTATCAATAAAATAAGAGTTCTACCCATGTCTCCCCGAAAATAAGACTGGGTCTTATTTTCTTTTGGGCCCCAAAATAAGCACTATGGCTTATTTTGGGGGATGGGGGTGTCTTATTTTTTCCCATGTACGGGAAACCCACTTCTTCCGCTTGCTTGTGGCATGGCAGGAGGCCACGTAGCACATCAGTGCTGCCACCATGAGGCGGGGGGTGGAGATGCCCCATGCACCCCGCACCAGCTTACCTCAGAGCCCCTGCAGCCAGGCTACCCATGCCCTGCCACCTACTGCGCCTTGCAGCCGAGGCACCAGCACACCACTTGGCCTCCTGCTCTGTTGCGGCCACGAGCAAACAGAAGAAGTGGGCCGGTGGCCACATGGGCTCCTGCTGCACATGGCTGCTGCCAACTCGCAAAGCATTCCTGACCTGCTCTCGAGTTGCCATAGGCAGGGGGATGGGGAATCGAACATCGCAGCTGCATTGAGGAACTTGCACTTCAGTCAAAACAAAGCACATTCCAGCCGGCCATATCCATGCAGACCCACAGTGGACGGAGGGAGGGACCTCTACAACCCGTGAAATTGCTTCGTTGGAAAATGTGACTGATGACACATCTTGGGGGGAGGGGGAAACAGGGTCAGAGCCAGGGCGCGAATTATGTGAGGTCAGAGTTGGCTTCACTTGGTCCGTGCTGACATGAAGCTCCTAATAAATAACTGGATTTCTTTTGAAGCTTGGCTTGAGGTTCATGATTTAATTAGGGCATCGGTCAGAACCCTGACAGCAAGCCAACTCTCTCAAAACTAATCAAAATGACCAGGACTCCTGAGCCCCGGGCTCTCCAGTCGCTCCCCGACACATGGGGTGCATGGGGAGAAACTCAGGCTACCATGGCAGAGGGCGGACTATCTGAAGAGAGCCTGCTCCAGGAGACCCAGAAAGAGGCAGATCTTGCCTCCACCCAGGGATTTCCAGGACCCAGCAGCCCAATTGGAACCGGAGTGCAGACTTCCCTGACCATCAAAGCCAAGACAGCCTAGACGCCCGCCCCAGTGACAGAAACAGAAAGGAATGAGTATTGGTGGAAAAAAGTCCCTAAAGCAGCTGAGGTTGAGTTCCCCCATCCTAGCGCCCAGGGCTGGGGAAAACCCCTGAGTGAGCTAGGAAGAGTGGAATGGATGAGGAACTGCAAACAAGCCAGACTCCCAAAAACCCTGATGTAACCCTTGGGGAGATCTATAGAGCAGCTGAGGGAAGAATTTTACCAAGTTTCCTTCGTGATGAGGGGCCGTTGTGCCACCCAAAAGAGAGAGGGGTTGCAACTGAGCCCTTTGAAGTGAGGAGATGCTGATGGGAACGCAGCCCCCCTTCTCCATCCACCAGAAGGAGAATGAGCCCGAGGCTGCAGCTGATGCCTCTCCCATGCAACAGACAATCTGCCCAAGGCAGGCGGCCCCTCCCCTCACAACAAACTAGAGCCAAGGGAGACCGCCAAACACATCAAGCGCAGGCACACGGGGGCCAACATGAGGAGGGAGGAGCAGCGCTGAACAAGCCTCCCCGATTCAGGGGGAAATTCGATGGGGACTCAGATCAGCTGGCTCTATTCCTTGACTCAGCTGGAGTCCACCTACTGTAGAGTGCTATGAACACCTCTACCCATCCCACAGAGCCATGGTGAATACCATTGCCAAGGGGCTAGAGGGAGAAGCAAAGGAATGGCTAGCAGCCCTCCACAAGAGGGGAGCCCCCAGCTGCAAGACATCGACGACTTCCTACAAGAGCTAGAAGCCAGATTTGAGGAGGTGGAGGAGGATCAGTATGCGGAGGATGAGCTCCAAAACCTAAAGCAGAGAGGGCAACCCATTAAGGAACACATCCGTGAGTTCAGAAGAGTCGTGGGAAGGCTACCCCCTTTGCCGGAGCAGCTATTAGTTCATTTTTTTAGGACAAGCCTGGATAAGCAAATTGCCCAAGTAACCGCCTATCGGGACATTCCAAACCGATTCTCTGAGTGGTTCTTAGTAGCCATAAAAGTTGATGGCGGATTGCGTGCCAACGACATGAGAAAGCAACCGGACACCAAGGAGAGAGGACAACCAGACCGGAGACCATCCGACCAACAGGAGGCTGCAGCACCACAGCCGGCCCCAAGACCAATTCTCCCACGAAGCCAGCTGAAATGCTACAGATGCGGAGGGATAAGCCACATTGCATCGGCATGTGCGACCCCAGCTTCAAAACCAAAGCCAGAGCCACCACCCAGGGAACGACCAGAACGAGGCCCCAGGCGTGCCACCGACACCTCCCAAAAAGCCCTCCAGGCTATAGAAGTCCATCCCCACCCAGCCGAAGGGGGGGGGACTCCAGCAAACGGCGACCAATCGCCGGATCCCTATGACAGTGAGGACGAAGGTGAAAATGATCCAATGGTGAGTGAACCGATCCACTCCGTCTTCCCAATATGCCTCACGGCCCCAAAAACAGGAACCCAGGGTACTTTTCAAGCCCTAATAGACTCAGGCTGCACTAGATGCTTGATTAACCTAACCACGGTCCTGTTGTGGTCCTCCAGTGGCCTGCGGAGCTGGCAGCAGAGTCGGACAGCGAGGAGGCTGGGGAGGAACATGGGCCAGGCCTGGAGTCTGGAGAAGGCTTGATGCCAGAGGCAGGGATCCAGTCCGGGCCATTTGGGAGGTCTGTGCTGACTCCAGAGCCTCCAGAGGCTGACATGAGCGAGGCAGAGGAACAGTGGGAGCATGCGCAGAGCTACCAGAAGGCAAGAACAGTTACAGAGGAGAAGGACTACTCGGGAGTAAGGCTTGGAGATAATTGGCCCCTCCCATAGGCTATAAAAGTGGAGCAAACGGATGTGCTCATTGCAGGAAGCAACTTGGTTCAATTCTCAGCATTTCGGTTCGGACTCTGTTTGGCCTTGCAAAGTTCCTTGCCAATTAGGTCTTTGGCAGCGTGTCAAGAAAGATAAAGGTTCGTGCTTATCTGCCTTCTTGCCAAAAGACTTCTGTCGGACATGTTATCATTGTTTGTGACTTATTACGGCTGGGAATGAACTTAATTCACAGCTGTTAAAAATAAAAAGAGGTTTTTGGGACTCTGTTTGTGCTGTATTATTTTATCAGGAAGCCTAGGTCAGAACAGGTCCTGAAACTGGGGATTAGAGTGAAAAGACTGGGCCACCCAATCAGGTTCGAACAGGTCGATGGGTCCCTATTGGGGGGAGCCTACGCCACCCACATGACCGAACCAATGAAGCTAGAGCTAGCGAACCACTGGGAAGCAATACGATTCATAATAGCCCCCAAAATGACAGATGCGGTCATACTGGGGCTCTCCTGGCTAGACAAGTAGGGCCCAACCATCTGGTGGCAAGGGAGCAACCGGAGGCTGAGGATAGCAAGAGGACCCAAACCCCCTCCACACCAGCAAATAGGAGCATTGCCCACGCAGGAAAAAACCCCGGACTGCTGCAACCGATGGCAGAGCCAACGAGGCCATGGGAGAAAATCACAATGGACTTTATAGTGGAGTTGCAAAAGAGTGGGGGGAACACGGTGATCTGGACTGTGATAGACTTATTCTCCAAGCAGGCACATTTCATACCCTGCAGCAGACTACCCTCAGCCCACCAGCTAGCCAAACTGTTCCTGAAGCACATCTACTGCCTGCATGGAGTGCCACGAAGAATTATCTCAGACAGAGGGGTCCAGTTCATGGCTACGTTCTGGAGGGAGTTCCTGCGGTCCATTGGGTCGTCCCAGGGCCTTAGCTCGGCCTTTCATCCGAGCACCAATGGGGGGGTAGAGAGACTGAACGCCATGGTAGAACAGTACCTGAGGTGTTATGTGAACTATCAGCAGTCCAATTGGGCGGACCTCCTGCCTTTCACTGAGGTTACGTACAATAATGCTGTTCACAGTAGCACGGGACTAACTCCGTTCAAAGTAGTGAGTGGCATGGACTTCGTCCCAATGCCAGAACATCCAAGGGATCCCTCCTCCTCGGTCAGCTTGACAGACTGGCTGTCAATGCTGAAAGCAGCATGGTAAAATGTCAAGAAAGCGCTAGCTAAAGCGGCGCACACCTATAAGAAACAGGCAGACAAACACCGAACCCTGCAACGGCCATTCCAGCTGGGGGAAAAGGTCTACCTCTCCACAAAATACGTGAGGTTAAAACTCCCCAGCAAGAAGCTGGGACCCAAGTTCATGGGGCCATTCCCCATAGTGAAGATTATTGTTTTTGCCTTGCACAGGTTGCCTTCAGGAAATGAGGGAAGCCGAATGTCAACTCGCGAAGCATTCCTTACCTCCTCTCGAGTTGCCATAGGCAGGGGGATGGGGAATCAAACATCGCAGCTGCATTGAGGAACTTGCACTTCAGTCAAAACAAAGCACATTCCAGCCGGCCACGTCAAGGTCTTATCCACACAGACCCACAGTGGCTGGAGGGAGGGACCTCTACAACCCGCAAAATTGCTTCGTTGGAAAATGTGACTGATGACACACCTTGGGGGGAGGGGGAAACAGGGTCAGAGCCAGGGTGTGAATTATGTGAGGTCAGAGTTGGCTTCACTTGGTCCGTGCCAACATGAAGCTCCTAATAAATAACTGGATTTCTTTTGAAGCTTGGCTTGAGGCTCATGATTTAATTAGGGCATCGGTCGGAACCCTGACAGCTGCTGGTGCTGCTGCCGCGAGGCAGGTGTCAGGACGTGGATGGCATGGCTGCGGGGGCCTGAGGTAAGCCGATGCGGAACGCATGGGGCAGCTCCACCACCACCCTGCTTCACCTCGTGGCCACGGCACCACGAGCAACCAGGCAGAATGGGCAGCCGGCCGGCTGTGCAGTCTCTTAATTAGGGCTTATTTTGGGGGTAAGGCTTATATTAGGCACATGCATAAAACATGCTATGGCTTATTTTCAGGATAGGTCTTATTTTTTCGGGGAAATGGATAATATCTATTTTCTGACCTCTTCTATCCTTAAGGAGCTGACATCTACCTTCTTCAAAGCTTCACAGTTTCTCTATTCCTCTACAGATAGTCCTCAAGTTATGGCCATAATGGAGCCTATCCATAATGATCGTAACTTGTGATGACCGTAAATTGGTCATTCACATGACCAACCTTATTTTATAATCTTTTTTCTGGCTGTCATTAAGCATATACTGTTGCTAGGTGAATGGCACAGTCATTAAGCAAACCCATATTTTGCTATCGGCTGGTTTTGCCAAAAACTGGAAGTAATTGCCATCATTTGACTGTGGGCTGCTGCAAATGGCATGTGACGGGAGGGGGCAGTTGTTGGAAATTTAAAACCAGGATGTAAGTATCCTCAAGGAGGTCCGTTGTAGCTTCAGATGATCACTAAGTGACTGGTCATAACTTGATGACTACCTGTACATCAGTCTCTAGCCTTGAGAGAAGTTCTCAGTTCTAGTGTTCTAGAATGTCACCTTCAGTATCTGGACAGATAAGGATATGCCTACATGTTGCTCTTACAGTTAACATTCTCAGTTCACAATGCTTATTCCTCTCCTTGTTTTATTCTGTATAAAAATAACATTTTGGATTCCTAATCCAATATAAATCCCACAGTACTATGAAAAAGCTAGAGAATCTTACTTAACACTGATCTTAGTAGTTTGGATTTTTTTCCCCCCAGTCTTTGCTAAATCAAGTTATCCTGATCAACACAGTGTTTGCAGATGTCACTAAAATAAAATTACTACAATAAACATTGCAGCTGTTAGATTTGTATTATTGTGGAGAATATAAGTAAATAACATTTGAAATATTAAATTGTTGTATGCATTACAACATCTCAACATATGTGTAGCAGTTTTATATGTATATGTGGAGAGAGAGGGAGAGAGAGAGAGTGAGAGAGAGAGAGAGAGAGAGAGAGAGACAGAGAGAATGTTCCTAGTCTATATTATAATGCATATGAGGCTTGTTCTTATACTTCAAGCCAAAACTCTTTCGTTTAACACACACACAGCATGAGCATCTTCCAACCCAGTATTCTATTTTATGACACACATCATTGAGCCCTTCCTAATTGTACTATTGAATTTTGGGTTCACATTCAGAAAAGAAATGGAATTTCTAGCTCTGCCTTGGAGGTATGCTATGATCTATCCCATCTCATAATGTCCATCCTCCTTGTTGTCCAATTTTTGTCCTTTGTTTAATGCAATCCTTATGTCACCAAAATGTTGTATACCTACCTACTGTAGGAAGCTTGTTATTCTGTGAGGTTCAAACCCTCTACTGGGAATTGAATTCATGGGCCTTTTCATTTCAGTTGACAATATACATTTGACTATATACAGTGCATTAGTGTAGGAGGTATCCAGGTCCAGATGCTTCGTCATTGCAGGAAGGTTTATATAGAAATTGTCAGAATTGTATATACAGACCGCCTTCCCTTGAACTCTCAGAGCAGAGAAATACAGATATCATTATGTCATGTCCCCATGTACAGGGTTTTTTACATGACTTCTAGTCTCACTCTAATGAAGGTAGATTCCCCATTTTTACATAGTGTATAACCTATGTGTTTTCTGTTACACTGACTTCTAGGAAACACCATGTGACTGGTTTTGTCCTATTTGGACATCAAAATGAATTGCCAGATGGTATTCCCCATAGATGTTGTACCCGTATAATGGGTATTATACCCCAAGGAATAACAACAACTACCCATATCTGATGAGCCTCAGTACAATAAAACTGGTCGCATAGTGCCTCCTATTGATCAGTGTAGCTAAAAACACCACAAGGAATATACTGCACACTTTTCAGTGTGCCACAGTGAAGCAGAAGAAATAGAAACTGGCCTTAATAATCCTTATGGTAAATAGAAGCCAAGAGAATATCTGTTTCCAATTTAACTCGGCATCATGCTGTAAACATTTGCATCATGGAATTTGACTATTTAACAAAATGGATTCAAGAAAAGCGGATGATGTTGGGCTTATTTCAAAACAGCAATGTTTTGGTGATAAGAGTCACAAAAATAGTCTAGCTTCATTAAGTTAGATGCCAGTTCAGTTTATTCATCTATCTATTATATTAAGAATATGTAGATTCGCTATGTTTTGTGTTTGTATATCCTCCCTCCTGTCACTCTTAGAATACCCTCCCTCCTGTCTCTTTCAGAATATCATCCTAAATAAGCTTTTTTCCTTCTCCACCAATTTTTTCTTTTCCCTGCATTCCCTGTCTTTTTTCTCAGCATCATCTCAGAACTCTATTAGAATTAAATCTGCAGTGATTGACATGTTGTAATTGCTTCATCCTTGTGTAAGAGATGGCAGTATTTTGTCGCTCAGGCACCCAACCTTTGCAACAGAATAAATTCATATTATTATAGTTCACAGATGGTTAAATGCTTTGGGGGGGAAATCAAAACTAGTAACTTGAAAAACACATAAATGCTTTCTGTGAACAGTTGCAGACAAGCTTTATACATAAGAAAACAATGCATATGCTAATGTAAAATAGATTTAATTCTGTGTCATGGAGACCCGTCTAGTTAAAGAAGAAATTTGCTATTTAGATGACTACCATGAATCAAATTTTATGAAGTTGATACCATTTGCTAATTACTATCTTTAAGGGGGGTTGCAAATTATAGAAAACATAGTTGTGGCCATAGTATTTACATACAAAATATGTACATAGAAGCTTGTCTTATCTTAAAGTAATTTGTTTTCAATGTTAGTTATAGCAGTTGTTACTTATTTGGTGTAAGTAGTTAAGAAACCAGACTATAAACCAAGAGGCTGTGAGTTCTATCCCAGCTTAGGCATTATGCCTAACCTTGGGGCCAGTCACTGTCTCTGAACTCTTGAAAGGAAGCAATAGCAAACCATTTATGAAACCTTGCCAAGAAAACTGCAGCAACTCGTCCAGGCAGTCAACAGGATCAATACTGACATGAAGGAACAACAACAACAATTTGTATCATCATATTCTCCTTATTTTTCCCCCCAGCATTTTTCTAAAGTATACACTGCACAGCCATGAAGTTCCACGGCGACAGAAAACTTTAGCTATACATGTGTTGAACCCAAAATGGGTTCTAGCCTGGCATCAAAGCCAATAAAGACCACCAGATACGAGGAATGGCTTTTCCAGCTTCTTTTATTGGAGTACTCCAGCAAAAGGAGCTCAGCAGCTAAAGGAGCCGAGACCTCGAATAATGCACAAGCACAAATTTTATACAGTTATGATTAAGGAGGTTAACACCCTAAATATCACACATTGGTTCCTTGACACGTTTCTTTTGATTAGATTCTTCTACTTTACCCTTCTTCTTCATACATTGCATGTTTATGTTAATAAACTTTCTTATCAAAAGAGGTGTAGCTTTTACTACCGGTATTATAATAAGCTAGAGGTTACTAAAGTTTATATATCTACATGCCTTAGCTAGCATCCTTCTAGTGCAGTGATGGCTAACCTTTTTCTCATCGCGTGCCGAAAGCACGCGCATGCCGGCACCCATAATGCAATGTGCGCGCGACACACCCCCGCACACCCCGCACATGCACATGTGACCCCTGTGCTCCCCCGTCCCTGCGCATGTGTGCGTGCTCCCCACACATGCACGTGCGACCCCCCCCCACGCCCCGTTTTGGGTCTAGCAGGCCTCCCTGCAGCCTCCTGGGACCACAAATGGGCCACGGTGGGCGCTGCACTCCTCCCGGCCCCCGCGCATGACCCCCCACTCTGCCTGCGCATGCGCAAGCATCTCCCACATGCGCTCCATGCATGCGCAGCAGATAACCGAAAATCAGCTGGCCGGCGGGAGGCGCGTGCGCATGCATGGTGGAGCTGAGCTGGGCGACAGCTCGCGTGCCCGCAGAGAGGGCTCTGCGTGCCACCTGTGGCACGTGTGCCATAGGTTCGCCATCACGTTTCTAGTGTATCCTTCTTATTTGTAACTTTCTTGTTGCTAGGCAGTAGTGTCCCACCATTTGTTATGCTCATCACAGCTGCAACTTTCTGTGTCAGCAATTCCTTTAACAAACTTTCCTAATTCCAACCTGAGATCCTTCATTTCCCACCTTTGAGTCTTTTTAAAGCTTTGACTGAAAAGAATCATCCAATAACTTAGTCTTTGGGATCAAATCCTTACAACAACTAATAATGGTGGGTAAACATTGCAAGTAAGCCCAACAAATAAACCATATCATAATTAACACAAGAATCATAAAAATATTTTTGAGCCATGCAAAATTGGGTAGCCAGCTGGTAAGCCAATTCCACCAGTCAACTTCCTCCTTGACAGAACTTTCATATTCTAACCATTCTTGCCTTGCATACTCTGATAAAGTGGAGTTTCTCTATGAAAAGGGGGAACGAGGAAAATGGCTTACATTTACTTTTATAGTTACCGCAACCAAGAACTTCAGGGCAGAAGTTGATTGGTTTAGAAATAGTCATCTGTCCAGTTACATCACAAGAATTGAAACATCTAATAATATATGAGCATAGCCATAGAAAAGAGCATTGCATTGTAAAAGAAATCATTGGTTGCCCTCTAACACCACTGGATGACATAGCCAGGTCTCGCTGCTTTAGCAGAGTAAGGAAGATACTCAGAGATGATTCACACCCTGGTCAGTGTCTCTTCGCACTTCTACCATCGGGCAGAAGACATCGAAGCATAGCCAGCCGAACAAATAGGTTTAAAAATAGTTTCTATCCTTGGGCTGTCAAGACTCTTAAACACAACCACAATCACGCCACACACACGTGGAAATGTATGACTAGTTTCTTTTTCTTTTTTCTTTTTCTTTTCCTAATTACTTGCATACGGATTATTCTTTATACTACTTATGTTGTTTGTATTTTTTTGTCATGGATTGCACCAGTGAGGCTAAAACCAATTTCGTTGTATACATGATGTACAATGACAATAAAGGCTAGTAGTAGTAGTAGTAGTAGTAGTAGTATTCTGAATAAAAGTAGAAGAAACATTTGCAAAGGAAAAACGGGTTTGTGTAAGATACATTCTCAGCGCTTCCCAAGGTTGGCTTGACTTTTTTTTTTTCCCCATGGAGGCTTGAGAACAGCTAAAAGCTAAACTGTTATCTGCACTGTCTTGAATGCTCTCCTGCCAATCCTGGCTTCTGAGAGAGAGAATTTTTCTTGACAGTTAAGGTTTATGGGAAATTATTAGCAGTACAATTAAAAAAGCAAATTTAAAATACAAGAAAACCCATGTTAATTAGCCAATGCAACAGTACTAGAAAAACCATGTTTTGAGTATTACAAAGTCCATCCTCCGTGGCCCTCACATATGAGCCATGATGGCACAGTGGTTAGAATGCAGGCTACTTCTGCTACTGCCGGCTGCTTGCAGTTCAGCAGTTCGATTCTCTCCGACTCATGGTTCACTCAGCCTTCTAACCTTCCAAGGTCAGTAAAATGAGGACCCAGATTGTTGGGGGCAATATGCTGACTCTGTAAACCCCTTAGAGAGGGCTGCAAAGCACTGTGAAGCGGTATAGAAGTCTAAGTGATATTGCTATTGCTGTCAAGTTGCATATCTACATTACTAGGATGTAGGAATAAAGTGCAGGATAATATCAGCAACATGTTTCAGATAATGTCTGGTTTGGCAATACAGGAGTTATTTGGTTTCTTTTTTTCTTCTGTTCAATCATGTCCAATTCTTGGAGAGTGCCTAGATAAGTCCCTGCAGTTTTTCTTGGCAAGGTTTTTGAAAAGTGGTTACATATTCATTTATTTTTTATTAAAACTATAAAGCTAAACAGATTAAAACATTAAAAACGAAAAAGGCTGGCACCGAGTCAAACTTCTAATGTACAGTCATCTATCCCCAGTGCTTGAGGGAAAAGCCAAGTCTTCAAAGCTGTACAGAAGGCCAGGAGGATGGAGGCCTGCTGACCTTCAGGGGGTGCCATAGGGCAGGGGCTGCCACAGAACAGGCACGCTTCTAGCTCCCAGAAGATGGCAATTGTTCTATGGAAGACTCTCCTTTGTTTTCCAAGACAAGCAAAACAGGAAAGCTTACCAGTGACTGCGACTGGGCTCCATCAAAACAAGCCTTTAAAAAGAAAACTATTTTCAGGCTGTAACTGCTGAAATGCTATTAATGAAAATCTATTTTCGGGTTGTAGCTGTTGAAATGCTGAATGAGAGAATGCTGTTACGTGGCCTCGCAGTGTCCCAAAAGAGCGGGAAAGCAGGCCCCGTTCCTGTGTGATTTTTTGGAGGCCTCAGAGGCCCTGCAAGAGGAGAACCCTTTCACATGACTGGGCCCTGCTCTCACTGGGCTTGTGCAGCCTCTGAAAATCATGTGAGAATGACCGCTCGATTTTCAGAGGCCTTAGAGGGCTTGTGTGTCAGCAGAAATGGCATGGCGTGTCACCTTTGACACCTGTGTCATAGGTTCATCAACACCGCATTAGGCGCTACTCACAACATTGTACTAGACAACTGCACAATACTTGAAAAAACACCTTTAACATGATTGGTGTTCATATCTTTAGTATATTCTAATGGGAAAAATTCAAATTTATCCCAAATAATTTACACAGATCTATCCACTTTGTGTTGTATACTCAGTGTATAATTAATCTTTCATCATGCCATCTGCCACATTGAATGGTTTTTAATTGCAAAACTAATGTCTGAAAAATCCTTAAACCTCTGCCACTCTCAAAATGTAATGTTCAGATGTAGATTTCTACTCAATACGTCTGTAGGGAGGTGAAAAGCCTGCATTTGTTTATTGAAACCCAGAGTGCCACTTACCCTTAATGGGCTTGGATTAAGAATGTCACAATTTTGTTGTTGTTACAGATGGGGAACCCAAGGGGATTTTACGACAACCCATCCTCGGCCTGTCGTCAAAGTGAAACTTTTTACAGAAAGCACAGGGGTCCTGGCACTTGAAGATAAAGAGCTAGGAAGGGTGAGTGTTATCAGCTTTTTTACTAGTATAAAATACTGAGTTAGAGGGTAACTGCTATAAGCTTCTTTGTGAACCCCATAAATATGTATTAGTTTCAGACTTACAGTGAAAATTTGTAGATAACAAATTATTAATGAACTGTAACCAGAATGTATGGAGAATGGCAAGATGTTTGGTCTATGCAATTCATAAATGTAAAATAGAATTTGTCAGTAATTCATATTTACTTTATCTCTGAAAATGGTGAACCTGGTACTTTCAGTGTAAAAAATAATGTTGTACTTATTAAAAGTAGATACTAACAGCTGGTTTTGAACTGTCCTTTATGCTTTATTCATTTTTTTTGCTAGTGAGGTTCTCAAAAATAAGAAATAAGCTAGCTAGCCTTCTCCAAATATGTTAGAATAGTAACTCCCAGAATTTCCAGCCAAAATGGTACTTTCTGAGAATTTGAGAGTTATACGACCAAAACATCGGGAGAAGAAGTTGGGAAAGGTGAATCAAGATTATACCTCCGGTTGTAACAAATTCCAATTATTATGTGCTCAGTATCTGTTCAGCAATATATTGGTGAGGGGAAGACAATAAAATAGGATGAATTGTCTTTTTTGACCCCTCCAAAATGCCACTGCATCTGGTATAGATTGTCCTTGTTTAATGACCACAATTGGGACCAGCAACTTGGTCATTAAGTGAAAGGGTTGCTAAATGAAACCCTGACTGTGCTTATGATCTTAATTCAGCTTCTTTGCTTTACAGACCTGTAAATTCAGAAATACAAGGCTTGGTTGTAAGGTTACGTTTTCATAATTGTGTAACTGCAAACAGTCACTAAATGAGTGAGTTGCTAAATGAGGACTACCCTGCTTCCCCGAAAATAAACCCTAGCCTGATTTTTAGCATGCTCCTAATATAAGCCCTACCCCAAAAATAAGCCTTAGTTAAAGTTGTCATCAGTGGGGGGGGTGGCCAGCACCGGAGGTGGCGAAGGCGCGGGGGCCGACTGTGTCCAGCAGCAGCCGCAGCCTGCACAGCACAGTTTAGTTGATTACCTCTCCAAGCAGCAAGCGGAGGCAGAGGTGGGGGGAGGCCCGCGATCCAGACGCGCCGTGTGGGATGTGGGAAAGCTGAGGACCGGAGTGGCCGGCTGGCCGCGGGAGGCTCGTCTTCACGTGGCAGCACCTGCAGCAGACAGAGGCAGAGTTGCAGGGGGGAAAGCCGAGAGACGCGAAGATGAGCCTCCCACGGCTGTCTGCCCACTCCATCCCACCGTCTCTTGGCTTGCCTGCTCTGCAGAACAAGTGGGCCGGTGGCCACGCGGGGTCCTGCTGGACAGGGCTGCTGGAGCCACCGCCGTGAAGCGAGGCAGGTGTCGGGGAGTGAATGGCCTAGCTGCAGGTCCCTGAGGTAAGCCAGTGCTGGATGCATGGGGCAGTTTCAACCCGCACCTCACGATGGCGGCACTGGTGTGCCGTGCGGTCTCCTGTCCCGTTGCGGCCGTGAGCAAACAGAAGAAGTGGGCCTCCTGTACATGGGAAAAAAATAAGACATCCCCTGAAAATAAGCCCTAGTGCTTATTTTGGAGCCCAAAAAATATAAGACCCGGTCCTATTTTTGGGGAAACACGGGTAGTTATATTTGAATTTTAATCAAGCCTCCACTTGGAGTATCTGGGTACAGCTCATTTGAGATAAAACAGTAACTTTAAAAACATGATGTATGAAATTATTAGAATAAAATCCAGGTATTACTTGCTTACCAACCATTCATTCAGTAACCATTCAAAGTTGCAATGGTGATGAAAATAACTTTCTGGCCTATTTGCAATCATTTGAGACCTTTCAAGAGAGAAAGGGATTTGCTCTTTTATGTGTTGAAAACAATGTGATCATACACTGATAGTAGGTAAGGGTCAGGCAAAGAAATACTGTCTGCAAAAGGCAACTGGACTTTCTGGTTTTCCTTTGAAGATGTTTCATTTCTCATCCAAGAAGCTTCTTCAGTTCTGACTGGATGGTGGGAATGGAAGGATTTATACTCCTTGGAGACAGCTGTTCATTTGCATTCTTTTAGCGAGTTGTTAAGGCCACCTGAAGATTTACATGTGTCCTCAGAGTCACCTGAGAGAGGGCTGTTCAATTTTGATAATGATGGCCTCAACAGAGGGGGAGGAATTCCAAGCTTCTTGGATGAGAAGTGAAACGTCTTCAAAGAAAAAACAGAAAGTCCAGTTGCCTCTTGAAAAAAGCACCTTTGGGACAACCATGACCTGGATCACTGAGAATCTCCTTAGACATTGTCTACAGAAATTGCTTTCTTTTTCTCCCCTCACCCTCACCACCACAGAGTGGAAAGAAAGGAAGAGATTTCAATTGAGTACTGTAAGATGTTTGTGTAGCATACCCATGGCTCCCAGGCCTAGACTGTGGTGCAGTTACATTGCTTTCAATGTGAACAAGACAGTAAGCAGGTGCTTGAGCATTCCAAAGGCCAGAGGAATGGTTAGAAGGCAAGCAAAAACTGAAAGTGTGTAACTAAGTAGTCTTGTCTCTTTCTAGCTGGAAAGCACACTGATCACTGATTTCCCAATTAAGGACCGCTTCGCTTAGCAGCAGAGTTGCCAATTTCTAAGAGGGTCGTTAAATAAGAACTCCCTGGAGCCAGAAGATTAAAGTATTGACATTAAGTTATGACCCTTTGCAGATCATGCTTATTAAAAGAACATTGGATAAAGCAAGTAACAATGTTAATGGAAAAGCCTCCAACACTTGATTTCAGCATTGAGGCGCATCATTATACAGAAGTAGACAATTCAGTATTTAAAGAAGATGCACATGATGGAACACATAAATCATACTTGGTTTGAAGGCAAATTCTTTGTGTGAGGCATTGTCAGTCTTAGCAAGCAATATAGCCTGAATGAGATGTGGTGCTGGTTATCAGCTTGGCTGACTTTAAAAAAAGGTTTGGATCGATTCATGAAAGTCATGTGGATCAATAACTATTAGCCTTGATGGCAGTGTGACTGCCTCTGAAAACCATCTGCTGGGAGACTACTGGGAGACTTCCTTGTGCAGTTAGTTGGCCACTGTGAGAACAGGCTGCTGGATAAGGTGGGCTGAGGTCCGATCCAGCAGGGCACTGCTTATGTTCAATTTGTTCCTTATTGTGTAATATCTGCTGTTTCCATATTCTCCTAAGCAAAAGAAGATTATTTAAAAGATACAACTATTACTGACTCTTTGGTTTCTTGAAGCAGTACAGGGGGAAAAAATCAGTATAACTGGTTAGGAGATGTCTTATAAAATTAAGCTGCACTATTGCTGGAATATTGTTCAAATGATTTGGATGGTTGTCACTGCAATATGGGCTTTTAATACTGAGAAATAAGAGCCAGTCTTGATTTTTTATAGGCTGGAAATTTTTCTTGCTTTCAATTGTATGCTAAATTGCATGAGAAGGTATAATAGGTTTATTGTATTCCTTAAATCTTTGCAAAAGTGATTGTAGATTTAAAATAACAACAACCCTGTCCAGAAGGTAGGAATCTATATATATAAAAGCGAAAACCACTCACACATTAATCACGAAATCTCCAGAACCGTAAAGCCTACAAACTTGAAATTTGCCACGTATGTTCCTCTTGGCTTCTAGGTGCTCACTAAGAAAGGATTTTTCAAAATGACCATCACAGCATGAGTATTTCTTACATTATTATTAACAAGCTCTGATGCTAAGGAGTTCTACTCCCCCTCCCCACCTGAAAAGAAATCTGATCCAAATGCAAAACACAAGCAGAGGAGTTTCAGTTTCGCTTTTGCTTTCACAGCAGCAAGCAGCTTTACTACAGAACAGTTGAGCTAAGCCACGCTAGCCAGATGAATACCGATGGATGCTGGTAGGCAGGGACAGATTTCCCCCCCCCCTCTTATTTTCCTCCTCAGTTCAGACGAATCTATTCCTTCTACTCTAACACCAGTTAAAGGGAAAAGAGACAAAAAACACAGGAAAATATTTACAGATGCCATTAGGAAAACACAAGTAAGGGAAACTGCCTGTTTCTCCCATGGCCAGTTCTATGTGGCATGCTCCAGAGTCAGTTCACCTGACAGCCTGGTCATCCTCCAGCCAGACAGCAAAACCAGGAATGTTGTCTACAGGGAGGTCCTGAGCAATTCATCTGAGGGACGAATTGAAAGTCTATGCTATGCAAATAATGTCTTCATCTGTAACAGAAACTTAGCTTACCATCTCTAACAAAATAATACAGTCTCTTTTTTAACTACTCATTAATTTTCAAGCTTTAACTTTATCAAGCCCCATCACATAGTTTCGTAGCAAAGCACGGGTATCAGCTAGTTATGAATATTATCCATATATTCAAAACTGATAGCGATGCTACATTTCTATTGGGAATAACATCCTATTCTATGATGGAAGAGGTCATCATCTAGATTAATTTGTGCCTAAGTGTCTCATTGAAATGAATAAATAAATCCTTTGTGCTAGTACACTGGGAAGGACTTCCAAATTCCTAAGAACTGGTGGATTTGGAGCAGTAAAAGTGGTAGCCATTCTTCTGATTGTGTTAACTGACTTGTTACAGGTAGTCCTCGACTTGCGACTGTAATGGAGCCTTCCTGTTATGGTCATAAATCATGACAGTTGTAAAGTGGATCATCACGTGACTGACCCAATTTTATGACATTTTTGCAGTGGTTGTTAAGGAACTGCCACAATCATAAAATGACTGTCAAGCGCCAGAAAAATCAGGAGAGCCAGGCAGTTCAAATGAGTATAAAGATTTATTGTAAGCTTAAGCTATCTACAAGAATCTGAACTACTAACAGTCAAAGCAATTTGGTGGTAAATGAGCAATGGTGAAATATACATTGACTATATAACTTCACTATTCGGAACTTCAGTTCAGACAAGCCAGTCTGCTTTAAACAGAAGTGCCAAAGCCAAATTCTGCATGCATCAATACTCCTCCACTTTGTTATATTAAATTACATCCTATTATCTAGCTTCTACACCAAATGTATGATACTTATTTAAATATTTCTTAATGTTTCAAAGACTAATTCTTTTACATCTGTTCCAAAGATTATTAATTCTTACATACACAGAACCATTTGCTTTTAAAGCTGTCTGATATGGTATTATATTCTAGTCAAAAGTATTCTAATCATTTTCTTAACTGAGAAAGCAAACTTAAAAATATTACTGCAGATGTCTAGTACATTTGCATCTCATGCAAAACCATGTGTTGTGGATGTAACCTCCAGCCAGACATTCACATTACTCTGGGCTGTTTGCCAGATGGTCTCAGATGTTTAGTTACATCCATGAGGGAGAAATGCTCTTTGTCACATACATACAGAGATTTACTCCAGTCTCTTCTATTCTGGAGATAAATCATTTGGGTCCTTTAAAAATAAAAAAAAGGCAGTATTGGAGAAGGCAACCAAAGGAGCAGTTATGAACCAGGGCTGAAAAAAAGCCTAAGATTGTTTCATTCTACCTCTTATTAAAATTTAGACTTGCCAGGAATCTACAGAAGATCCAGGTAATTGAGAAAAATAGAGCGTCTGTTTTTCAGAGAATTTTAGTTTCGAAGATATAAGTAATACATTTACATAGGAATCTGAACTAGGATTAATATCTTTTTCTATGCTATGTAAGTGTCTCTTTCTGGGTAGTTTTCTGTATAACCTGGGAAACTGTAGACTGTAATCACAGTCTTGCATTCTAGTCTTCAGGTTGAGCAGGAAAATGTTTTATTTATAATATTTTGGTGGGCTACCTTACCTCAGAAAAAGAGTTTATTTGTAGCAAAACCCCATCGTGTAGTATGCCTGGAATATTGTATTCTCTTTTATGATTTTAAGCTTTATATTTTCTAAGTAAAGTTTGATATGCATATTCCTCATATACAGAATCATTAAAAATCATTATGGATGCAAACACCAATTTTCAGTAGTGGGTAGCATAGCTTGTTTTTAAAAAGATTTACCTTAAAATCTACCTTAAAAATATGGTTAGTCACTGATGGGAAAATGGCAGATTGAGTAGCTCCTGCAAAGGAGAACCGACACCACAACTGATTTAATACTCAAGCAGAACACTTGTAGCCTGAAGAATTATCTGGATGTAAGGGAAATCCTGAAAATCAACTATTTGTCCTCTAGACAATTGCTCTTTGCAAGAAGATCATGAAATTGAGATTTTTCATTCAGCTGATGAGTTCAGCAGCTGAGAAGCAGGGCTTACATCCAGTGTGGAACTGTGGAGTAACCAGTTTATACAAACACTAAAACTGACCCCCAGACACATACCCCACCCTTTCCATAACACTTTATATAGCTTAATATTTTTTAGTAGAAGAGAGGTTTTCTTGGGAGACACCTAAGTACTTCCTTTTGGAGCTTTTCAGTATTTCTGTGACTATAACTTACAAATTTGATGTGGATATTGGGCTTGTTTACTCAGAAAAAAACAAAAACAAAAGTCTGGACTATTGTTTGCTTGTTTGTTTCAGTGAAGAAATGAGGAAAAAATTTAAATAGATGATTAAAACTTCTTTTTGGTAAATGTGAGAGTACTGCTTGTTTCTCTATCAACCCTTGCATTGATCAGAGTCCATCTACAATGAGTAAGGATTTGAAATTTACACTGAATTACAGTTTGAAAGAGAATTGTTATAAGGACCAAAGAAAGTCATAAATTATTATTTTTATATTTTTGTTCTCTTTGTTTCCTGCACTCAGTATGCTTTTTCCTGGAAACCCCCCCCCCTTTTCTTCCTTTATTTTTTTTCCTGTTTCCTTGCATTTTACGTACTTTTCAAAAAGGGAGGGAGGGAAGGAGGGAAAGAGAGAGAGAAAGAAAGAGAGAGAGAGAGAAAAAGAAAGAAAAAGAAAGAAAGAAGAAAGAAAGAAAGAAAGAAAGAAGAAAGAAAGAGAAAGAGAAAGAAAGAAAAAGAAAGAAAAGTCAGTTACCAAATGCTCAGATATTTTCTATACATACATACATACATTCATATTCATGAAAACATGTCATTTTTTTACTTTTGCTGACTACGTTATCATACCCTTGTGGTTTTCTTGGCTATAGGAAAGTAGTTTGCCATTATCTTCCTACAGGATAGGGTTGCTGGTTGTTGGTGGTTTTTTTAAAATTCCAGTTTCTTTATACTTTCCCATCCAAGTACGTATAACCAGGGTTGCCCCAGTTAGTTTTTATGTGGTTCAAACAAGGTCATTTAGATGGTGCCACCTGCTGCAACTGAGTACCGTATTTTTCAGAGTATAAGACGCACCGGAGTATAAGACGCATCTTAGTTTTTGGGGAGGAAAATAGGAGAAAAAAATTCTGCCTACCAGGTATTCATCTGGCTAGCGTCCTTAGTCTGGTCAGCTTCAGCACATTAGTTTGCTGGTTTTGAGCGGGATAAAAAACAGCTTCTAAAGCACAGCTGATAGAGAGAAGCAATGAAAAAAGCACGAAGAAGATCGCTTCACTCTTAGCACCTCGTTAGGGCTGAAAAAAAGCTTCGAAAAAGTTACATTCGGAGTATAAGACGCACCCAAATTTTCAGCCTCTTTTAAGGGTGAAAAAGTGTGTCTTATACTCCGAAAAATACGGTACTTCTTACACAATGAAAAAAGAAAATGGAATGAAAAGGTGAACATAGAGATATGAGAGTGAATATTTCCCTTCCTTTCCAAGCGAATATAGTGGTTTTCCATTCATTAGCAGGAGATGAGAGGAATATATTAACAATCCACAGTTAGAGATGGAAAATGTTACCCTCTCATCAACAACCTTTTATTTAAAAAGTCCCTACTGAAGGTCAGGGTTCAGTCCACACCCCTTTGGAGTATGGAAGCATCTTTTTGCCTCTGTGCAAGTCAGCAGATAAAATCACTTTATTTATATGCATAGGGAAAATGAAAAGTAGGCATCCAGCAGTAATCTCAGCATGTTATAGTAAAAAGTCTGGGCAAAGTTTGTAACTACCTCTTTTTTAAAAAGCAGCGTAGAAAAATTAAGCATAGAAGTAGAAAATAAAAGAAATACAGAAATTGGCTAAATTGCTTCAAGGCATATAAACTTCTGTGCCAAATGATGTTTTCTTACTTTCCTTTTTTGTTATTGTTGAGCCAGCCAGAAAAGCAGATAAATGGTGAAATCTAAATGCTTATTATTTCTGTCTACTCGATTATTTTGCCTGAATACATCTGAGTTTTGCAACTTCATGATGCAGCTGGTTCTCTGTTATAGGAGAAGGGAATCGCCCAGGTTAAGCAACACTGTCTCTATTTCCCCCTTGGTGTGATATCAATTTAGGATTCATTGTTGTGATCTTGTATTACAAGTAGACACTCAGACAGCTGTCAGAGGCTGTGGAGCTATCTGTTGTATTGTATTGAGCGTCATGTGAATAACTGCACGATCAGTGCAATAACCTCTTGATTCTTAGGGAGCAGGTTCATTCTCATAGGGCCAAAATAGATGAACAAAATTAGCTAGGGAAACAGAGAAGTTGGCAACAAAAGTCAAGGATAAGATGGTAGCATATGACCTCAGCCTGGAACATCAGCTTGCGGTAGGGGGGTATTCATTTTTTTTAGAGGTTTACACATAGAGATATGGGTGTGCCATCTGCACAATGAATTTTCTGCCTAGTATAAAGGTGGCAGACACTGTCTACATAGTTATTGTATGTAGATAGTGCTGGGAAAAGCTGTTCATTGGCTGTGGCTCATTTTCGGCATCAATGACTGATGATACCACTTTTCCACGCACAGAATCAATTAGGTTTAGCTGAGAAGTCTCAATGAATGATTGAAAAAAATATTATTGGGAAAAGGAGTTTAGATTTGTGAGGTACTAGTACTGTATATCTGTTGGGACAAACCTAGTCTGCACAAAGAAGGATGGTTGCACTTGAACCAGTAGTGTGCATAACATAACATCAAAAGGATGATAAGCAGTTTTTAAATGGATGCTGCAAAGAAAGCCAGCAGAATGCAACAAATATCCAGCACATAAGAATCACTCATAGCAGAGGGTGACATTTTTGGTAAGGTTTTCAGAGAATGATAGATCTAGGAAATGAATATAGTCAGTCAAGAGAGCTACAGAGTGCCAATGGTAAAGGAAAATCCAAGGGTAATATTATGTATGTTTGTCAAATGAAAGAAGATCTAAGTAAAAATGGGAGAGCTGGAGTGCTTGATGTTAGAATGCAAATAACAAATAAAATATATGGTAGATTGTAGGTAAGAAATGAGATGCATAGTTATCTCTTATACAAGCTCTGTAGATAAGGGCATATTGAGGGTAAAATTGTCCTGTAACTTGAGAGTGGCATGGAGTAGCATAACAGAGTATCTATATATGGAGCAAATTCTTTCAATGAGTCAGTGTGTTTGTCTATATACTCTCCCAAAAGACAGTTAGTACTAGTGACATTTAGTCCAAAGAAGCTAAAGTTAACATAAAAAATGGCAAATGAAGTTAGACATCTGAAAAAGCTGCAATGATAATGATGGGCAGTTTCAATTGCTTTCACGTAAAAAGGAAAATGTCAGTTTGGTGTATGGTTAAAGATGCAGCTTAGAAACTGGGAGACTGTGAGCTATAGTCACAAAAGTCAGCCTGGTGGCATTGAGACAATTACTGTCTCTCAGCTGTAGAAAGAAAGCAATGACAAGTGACTTCTGAAGACATTGCCAAGAAAACTGCAGGGACTTGTCCAGGCAGGTCACTAGAAATCAACACCGATTCAAAGGCACAAAAAACAACAACCCACAACAGTGACATTAATGTCATCTTTTCTGACAGAGACTGATCAGAAATAATTGCAGATGGCTTGATGAAAATGTCAAACTATATGTAGCTGCTGCAAAACCAGAAAATTCTATGCTTGCAAACATTTGTAGGGGAAATGAAAATAGAACTGCTGATATAATAATGCCCTTATACAAATCAAGGATGAAACCACACTTGGAGTATTATGTATAGGTCTGGTCACAATTCCTTTAGAAAGATATTATAGAAGTGGAAAAGGTTTTGAAACAGAACGACCAACATAATCATGAGGTGGACTAGCCTCCTATGAGGAAAGATTATAGCTCCAGCTTGAAAGCAAAGGAGACTTGACAAAGGTATGTATAATCGCTTATGGCGTAAACAGCATAGACGGAAAAATGTTTTTCTTTCACTCACAATGTAAAACTGGTCAGGGAAGACGGGGAGTTTCAGAATTGATGAAAGAAATCTGTGGTTTCATAGCACATCGCTCAATTGTGGAAGGCAACCAATTTGGATTGTTTAAAAGTGGACACTGATGCCTGCTCATTACTTCCTGAATCATAGGCAGTAGGGTTACTCCGAAGCAATGCTGAAAGGGGCTGTGGTCCACCAGTCCAACTTGCCATTTGTGACCCAGAGTACTGTACTTCATGTGCCTTTGGCCTGATCCAGCAGAATTGTTCTTACGTTTTTACTTGTCTTGGGTTTATCAGATACGAATCCTGGGTGTCAGGTGCTAGTGAAGGATTATAAGGGGAGAAGGAGAAATTTCTGTGCAAAACATATCCTTGAAGTCATCTTCTTCCTTCTGTATATGCAACATGGGTTGGTTGTACCCAGCAATCTCCATGCCTCCCACCTCCCCAATATATTGGTTTACTTATTTATTGGACTTTTTAATTGCTTTGAAGCTCATCATATAGTAATGTAAAGTAATAGCTGCAAGCATAATCTTTCTTTTCAAGAACGATTTTGTACCTCATAGTTTATACCAAAGGTACTATTAGAAAATAAAATGAGAGTCACTGTTATATAGGGAAATGTACCTATATGGCCACAACAAAAAAGACAAAGATAAACTAAAATGAAATTTCTTGGGAAACTAGAGGAGAAAGTGTGGACAAATATATGGAGTTATCTTCTGGTAAATCACTGCTTTCTCACTGGCCATGTTCACATATGTTTAAACTACTGTATGTTCAGATAACAGGAACATTGACCCAATGGTTGTTCTTAATTGGTTATAGTGCTCTGAAGGAGGGATCTTCTTGGATTTGTAGTTCCTTCTGGAGCAGCAGGAGAAGCCATAGCTAGTGAAGGAGTTTTGCCCATTCACATTATAATCTATCATAATTGTGCTTTCTTTCTTTGTCCTTCCTTCCATTCATCCATCCAATGCTCCAGCACTGGAGGTTTTTAAGAAGAGATTGGACAACCATTTGTCTGAAATGGTATAGGGTTTCCTGCCTGATCAGGGGATTGGACTAGAAGACCTCCACGGTCTCTTCCAACTCTGTTAGTCTGTTATCCTTCCCTCCATCACGTGAATTCTCAGTATTTGGCTTACATTCTATGTTCTAAGATACATATTTAACCCACACACTTTTTCTAGTAGATATATGCTTTTTAAAAGGAAGGTAATACCAGTGTGAGAGGAAGGCTGTTTGAAAGAAACTTTCATTGTGTGGAGTAAGTATGCGTTCAAAAGAAACAAGCAATATTTGTCTTTATTTTAAAAAAATATTGTGACTTTTGCCTCCGTGAGTGAATGAGACTTTTGCTTCCAGGCATAAATAATATCCAATTCATTCATAGATTAATGCAATAGAGCAATATTGAGTTGTATGGGAATAGTAGGGATAGAGAGAAGATATTTGATATTTAATTTGGCAAAGACTGTATATAAATACAAGAGCGTGCTTTGTCATGCACATATATTTAAACTTTATATCCATAAAAATGTTTACTTATTACAGGCAGATCCATATATTGGTTCCCGACTTAATTACGTTTAGAATAGACTCATTAAATTTAATGGAACATCAATTAAGCATTCTTAATGTGACTCTTTGTTTCATTAGTTTCCTCTAAACATGACAAAGTCTGGATAAAATATTTTAGCAGTTTTGAAAACTACCTTCTGAAGATATGTTTTTGAGATGGGATTAGGATTACTAAATTCTGTACCATCAAAGAGCTTCTTCCTCCTCTACGTCCTGTCATATTCTGGCCTTTGGAAATCCAGATATTTAAAATTAATTCAAAGCGGCATTCAATGTACATGCTTAACACAGAAGTGAATTCAGCATGGGAACAGCTGGGGTTGTTTGAGCACAAAGCCTATTTCAATAAAAAGAAAACTTAGTCTTATTAGTTTTGATTATTCAGTTAAAAAAATAAACTCTAATTTCTTTAAGCTGCTTGTCAAATCCTTAAGTAGCCAATAAATAATTTAGCATTTGGAGGGTGAGCATGCGTGTGCATGCTTTATATTGCTGATGTTCTTTTCTGTAAATGCTAATGATAATCTTAAAATAGCTTGCTGGCATGCCTTGTGAACATAGTTAAATAATTTCCCATTCTTCAATGATCATTATTGTTTTTCTTTTGTTGGCATAAAATTGCTGCTTTGTCTTCAACTCATTAGGCTTTTATTCTATTTCTTTCCCATCTGACAGTGAAGATTCACCACTCCTCTTCCCCTTAACCTGAGAGAGCTTTATTTTATCCCCTAACATCTAAGAAATAACATGTTCTGATACCCATCTGTTTCAGTGGTTGGTTCTGATTCATGTTGGTTGTTCAAATAGCAGCCCAAGCTAATCTTTTAGAAAATAACTGATAATCCTTTCTCTGCCTCTTGCATCATAGAACTTGGGATTCTTTAAGTTGGTATGTATTTCCTTGCCTTTTGTTTTTTTTAGTTTAAATATGTTTCAAATTTGTCCATCCTTTTGTTTTCCTTTGCCAACCACAAACTTTGGAAGCTCACACATTTAACTGATGATGTTTTTCTGTTCACTAGCATATGGTAAATGATGCTTGTATAGTCCTATAGTGTTCATCAGCTCCATCCAGATTTGACACTGCCAATTAAGTACAAGCTGAATGTACAGTATGTAGGGTTGTAAGTTAGATGTATTCAGGAGTATGGAATAGCTTGTAGTCAGCAGAGAAGAGAGTTCAGGGACAACGTGGGGAAGAAGGAATTTTGCTTACTCTAACTAATAAGTATTGTTTGAAAATAACTATTCAAATTGGGAAAATGTCATAACATAAATTATCTTTGTTCCAACCTACTTGACAGAGAACTAACGAGAGAGAGAGAGAGAGGAGGGTGTCTTAATATATCATTACACACTTGCCACAACTATTTACTGAAAATTTAGAACTTAGTCATTTGTACCCCAAGTGATTGGGGCAATTGAAAGTGCTGAGCTATTAGAAGGACATAAAGGGCTTTAATAAATCTTCAAATCTGAAACAGATTCTGTCTACAAGAAAAATATGAATGAAAATGTATTCTTTTTAATTCAGTTTTAATATTTAATATTGTTAAAATACAGCAGGTTAGTAAAATATACAGAGACTAAATGTAACATTCTGGTAATTTGTACTGTTTCTTGACACCGAAAAATGAAGTTATTTTTACCACTTAAATCGTTCCAAGAATACATTTAATGATACAGTAAGGTATTTTGCTATGATGTTGATATCTACTTTCTTTCAAGTGAATGGAACTGTTTGTGTTAAGATAATAAAAGGAACCAATCACACAAAAGGCATGTTTAATGTGAAAAAAATACTGCAATCATGTTTATTATCTGCTTTGGTTTTTCTGATTTTGTTCCAAACTATGCAGTTTAACATTATTCACTGGAAAGTAATGTGTATTTGCAATGAGATCAAGTGGATAAAAAACTTGGTTTGTGTTAGCAATTCCTACAGCTTTCAGATTATGAGATACACATGTGAAACGGCCCAGAAAAGATGGACATCACAATGCAGTTCACAGTGTTATAATATTATTGTGTAAACATAGCACGTCTTTATCTTTTCTAATGATAACAAATTTCAATCAAGTTATTTTCATTTACAACAGAATAACTTAATAAGTGAAACTGAAGCTCAGCTACTTTAAACTAAGTCTAAAATATTATTTTAGCATAGTTCTATTAGCTGCATTGATTACAATAATGAAGGTAGTATTAATTTATTTAGGATAATTACTCCTAAAGCATTTAATCCAAGACAGTAAAAAAACCATACAAAGAAGTTATAGTTTAGTGCTCTGTAATGTTCATTGTTAGCAAAAGCACATAAAATCTGGGGAATATTGAATAGCATGCTTATTATAAGTGCTTGGTTCACTGAAGGACTGTTTTTCAGCTTTCAATGCTCATTATGTTTTTAAAGTAGCCCAGTGGAGAATCAGAACTCTTATGTGACCTATTTTTGAGAAAATGAACCTGTCTTGACTGAAGCTATGAATTGCAATGAGATGGAAGCTTGTGACTTTCTTTGGATCCCGTGTAATTTTTAGGAAATAGAAAAAAGTGGCATGGACAGCTTCTGGGTTGACCAGAGCTTCCAAGTAAAGTTTACTGTAACCTGTCAGACTGATAAACAATTTCTTTGTATCTTTTCTAGGTTGTGTTGTACCCAACTTCCAATAGCTCAAAGTCAACAGAGCTACATAAAATGTTAGTCCCTAAAAACAGCCAAGATTCTGGTTTGAGGATAAAATTAGCAGTGAGAATGGATAAGCCACCACACATGAAGCATTGTGGGTGAGTGCCTATTCTGAAGAAGAATAAACACTAATTCCTTTTCAGCTGCCCACGTGATTTTTTATTACATGGCCTACAGCCTGAAGAAAAAAAAGTAGAGAAGCAGTCTAAGTATGGTAAGATAAAATGTAACATTAATTTAAACCAGGTCACCTTTGTAGCTTCAAAATAAGTAAAAGGCTCATTGTACAATCAAAAGCAAGAAGGGAAAGCAATGTGTACATGTATTGAAGGGAAAGCAATGTGTACATGTATTGAATTTTTAAATGGTGATTTCTACTGATATATATTCCATATTTCCAATTGTGTTTGTGTACAGATCAGATTTACCACACATAACTCTTTTCTGTTATCATGTTGTTTTCCAAGTATATGTAAAACAACAAATTGTTGTTGTTCTTTATGTGATACATGTGATCCCAAAGGAGGAGGAGATGTTGTTAGCTAGTATATAAAATACCATAATATAAATTTAGGTGGATGAATATGTTACTTCCTATTATACATTGACAGACCACTTGTAAAATTTAAAAGACTTCGAGAAGCAGCTTCGGATTCTCTAAAAACGAAGTGAGGAAATTGAATCATATTGGACATGCCTAAAATAACTGCAAACAGAATATTGTCAGGGATATAAATATCTAAGGTCTTACACTAAAATCTTCCACAGTTAAGTATAATTCTTTAATGGGAATCTTTGCCTCAGAAAGAACAAACAGTTCTACATGTAGCAAAATGAAAAGGTCACTGTATACATAATTTATGACAGAATTTTTAAAAATTGATGAAAAATACTTTCTTTGGGCTGTAAACAAGAAGACAGGTTTGAAAAGATTAGGCGCTAACCATTCTACTTGGAGTCTGCCAGGCCCCGATGCTGAAGCAGATTTTTTCTTTATTTTTTCCACTGAAAAATTTAAAGAATGACTTCTAGCTAGTCTGTCTCAAAACTAACACTTTAATACAAGCAAATGTTTGAATTTGCAAGTTGCTTCAGTCAGTGTAAAAAACAAAATGTTTTATCAGATGAGTTATGTTTTAGCACAGCCTAGTGGCCAGAAACATGTGTTGCTTCCTTTAGTAAAAAAACATTGTGAATATTTTTAAGCCATTAAATAAAATTTAGGAAATGAATTGTTGAGTTGGGGGGAAAGAGGAAACAGAAGAAATCACCTCCAAAAGTCTCAATAATGTTTGTAGTTGTGGGCTTCTGCTTCTCTATCTAGTCAGTTTTAATCTTTAGAATTTGGCTGAGTTTAACCCTGATTGGATTAGATGAAATTGTCTACTTTCTATGTGTTATATTCTTAATAGTTTTTAGAGCCCATCCCCATTTGTTCTTGTGACAACTCATCTCAAGGTCTAGATGGAGATTTTCCTCAGCTATTTCAAGTTATTTATCTGTCACAATTGAAACCAAAGGCTTTTCTTTTGGGTTGAATGGATAGATGGCTAGAAAAAAAAAGCCATAGAATTTTATTTTTAGGTATGACAACTGCAGTGATATTACTACCGGTACGTGTTCAAAAGTGGTAAGGTTCAACACTACTCACGATAAAAGAATGGCTGGTGAAGATGTTGGAACTTTCACAAATGGCTAAATTGACTTCTATGATTAGAAAAAAAAGACAATATCTGCATTTATGGCTGATGGGAAACCGCTTATAGACTTTTTTGCATGAAACAGAAAAAAAAATGTACTTACAACTCATGTTTTGATAATTAAAAAAAATAGATAACAGAAAAAGTGAGCTTTTTTATAATCATAGAGTAAGAGATAACTTTGTAATCATACCTGTATTTGTCACAGAAAAAACCTGAAGCTTCTTTTTCCTATTTCTGCCTTTTCTTTTTGCACTTTTCTCTCTCTCTCTCTCTCTCTCTCTCTCTCTCTCTCTCTCTTTCTATTTCTTTAATCTGTATTAGTTTGTTAGTTTTTATTTTATTTTTAAAACTTTTCTATTGATATATATGATATATGGTAATGATAATTATATGATATATAAAGATAGATAGATAGATAGATAGATAGATAGATAGATAGATAGATAGATAGATAGATAGATAGATAGATAGATAGATAGATAGATAGATAGATAGATAGGTGATATATAGTATTTTTCCTGCATTCAGGTCATTGCTTTCTTTGTGACATCCATTCCACTATTTGAAGAGTTCCTGTATATTCTATTTTGAGTCATTTTTTCTTAAACCTAAACATATGCAGCTTCTTTAGTCTTTTTTCATAGTTTTGGGGTCCCTTCTCATCCTCACTGTCCTTCTCTTAACCTCTTCCAATTTCTCTGAGTCCTTTTTGAAACAAAAGTTGAGGTTGGCAACTTACCAAAACAGAATAAAATAGAATATGTTTCTTGTAGTAGTGAGCACTTTATCTTTGCCCTTTAGGAATACATCCTTTTTTTTCTCCTGTTCTTCAGTCTCCTGAATTCTCAGAGCCTGTTTCATCTTCAAAAGACCTGAAAAACTGTTCCTCAGTACTAGCAATGCAAAATCTAATCTATGTTTCTTGCTTCTGATTGTTTGTCTCACCCACTGGTTTTGCTTCTCTCTTTGAATGCCTTCCTTATGGAGAGTTGTTTCATCTGTTAATTTGTGCTGCAGACTCCCTTTACAGAAGTGATCAATGCTTGTCCTTTCTCATTATCTCATTATCCTTGCCTCTTTTCTTGCTTATCCTTGTCCTTCCTTATTATTATTATCTTCTTCTTATTAAACTGTGTAAGCTTTTGTTGTCCTGGTCCTTGTTTCCCTACCTGAAAACAACCTGCCATATATTTGCAGCCAATACAAGCTTGTAACAGCCCTTGGAGGGAAAATGAATGAAACAAGCAAGGTCACAAGAGTCAAGATTCAAGTCCATTCACCTATAACCCTCTAATGCAGTAAAAGTAAGAAGGTTGCAAAAGGTGATCACATGACCCCTGGGACACTGCAATCGTCATAAATATGAGTCAGTTGCCAAGCATCTGAATTTTGATCATAAGACCATGGGGATTCTGCAACAGTCGTAAGGGTGGAAAATGGTCACTTTATTCAGTGCCGTTGTAACTTAGAACAATCACTAAATGAACTGTTGTAAGTCAGGACAACTTACAACTCCTCGACTTACAACAGTTCATTTAGTGACCATTCAAAGTTACAATGGCACTGAAAAAATGATTTATGACCATTTTTCAGAGTTACGACCTTTGCAGCATCCCCATGATCATGTGATCAAAATTCAGATGCTTAACGACTGGTTCATACTTGTGACCATTGCTGTGTCCCGGGGTCATGTGATCACTTTTTCAACCTTCTGACAAGCAAAGTCAATGGGCTATCCAGATTCACTTAACAACCGGGTTAATAACTGATCAACTGCAGTGATTCACTTAACAACTATGGCAAGAAAGGTCGTAAAATGGGGCAAAACTCAATTAACAACAGACATTTTGGGGTCAATTGTTATAAGTTGAGGATTACCTATATAGAGATATATATAATTTTAATGATTTCTGTTAATTTGCTGTAAGAGGATCTTGAAACGTTTATAACAAGTTCTAGCCACTTTAATTGCATAGAAGAGCTGAGATACTTTTAATTGCCCAAATGTATCTGATTAAATGATATATTCTGTCATTAATAGATAAACTATTAGGAATTACTTTAGTGGTGTAACTAAATAACATGAGTAAACAATGTTTAAGTAAAAGACAGCTCAAGAGTTTTTGTGGCAGTGTTCAGCAAATAGCATTTCCCATATTCAGGCTACCACTGATCCAAAGGAAATGTTCTTAGTTTTCCTAAAGAAAATCTGGCAGGAGATTTTCCTGCGCAGTGTAGTAGGATTATGCAAATCTTTCAAAAGAGGTGCTTCAGAACACATATGTGCATGTATGAAGTGGATGGTGGCATGCACACACAGGCCCTTAATTTTGCTAGAGGAAAAGCAAATGAGAAGCTAGCTACTGTGACTCAGTTACTGTCTCTGGGGCTTTGTTTCTATTCTGAGTGTGAAGCCTGTTAGACCTTGGTAACCCAGTGGAGGCAGCAGGACACTTCATGGGAGAAAAAGGACAATTCCAGAATTGAT
The DNA here is from genome assembly GCA_003457575.1 of Thermophis baileyi. Classification (NCBI taxonomy): domain Eukaryota; kingdom Metazoa; phylum Chordata; class Lepidosauria; order Squamata; family Dipsadidae; genus Thermophis; species Thermophis baileyi. The sequence goes on along the minus strand of QLTV01000615.1, from coordinate 339,267 downwards.
TCTTGATTGTCTGGTGAGGGAGGGAGGAAGAGAATGGGAGTCAGAGAAACTCTGCTTTAATCACAGGAGCTTTAAATCGTGCAGTTACTTTGAGGAACTTTCAAGATTAATGTCAAGCTTGTGTGGCTAGCAAACTCAGGAAACCGGAACTTTTTAGTTTTGGAAAGATCTTTATTGTTATTACAGTAACGTAATAGAATTTTTAAAACCTTCCCAAGACATTCTGTCATACCATGGAACTCACAGGAATACCCTTGCTGTATCCATCAAAATTGACTTCTCCTTTACCTTTACAATATTTGTTATGGCTGCTGGAGGAGCATAGTTGTTTACAGTGCAGAAGGAGGAATTTTGAGGAAGTATTCTCTTTGAACCTCCCAGGCCCACAATTCTTCTCTGGGAAGACAAAGCTAAGATTGAAAGAAGGTTCCTCTACTCTTGGGGAATAGAAAGGAGGTTTCTTTGCCCATGTCTTCTCACTAGTACAGAGAGTAACATAATAACAGAATTGGAAGGGATATTGGAGGTCTTCTAGTCCAACCTCCTGAGCAAGCTGGAAACCCTATACCAGTGATGGCGAACCTTTTAGGCACAGAGTGCCCAAACCAGAAGGCACACGCGTGCACGTGCCAGAGCACCGGAAACCCGACAACCAGCTGGCCGGCGTGCATGCGCGCCTTGGAAACGCGACGACCAGCTGGCTGGCGTGCATGCGTGCCTTGGAAACCCAATGACTAGCTGGGCGGTGCACATGCGCGCCTTGGAAACCCGATGACCAGCTAGCTGAGCTGGGGCAACGGCGCGCATACCCACAGAGAGGGCTCTGCGTGCCACCTCTGGCATGCGTGCCATAGGTTCGCCATCACGGTCCTATACCATTTCAGACAAATAGTTGTCCAATCTCTTCTTAAAAACCTCTAATGTTGGAGCACCCACGACTTCTGGAAACTTCCACTGATTAATTGTTCTGTCAGGAACAATTTCTCTCTAGTTCTAGGTTGGTTCTCTCCTTGATTAGTTTTCATCCATGGTGACTGAAAGGATACCTCACATTAAGTCCAACTACTATTTCTATGAGGAACTCCTACGCATCCCTGTAACATGCTGGTGAAAAGTGAGATCAGAATCTTTCCTTTTTACTTATATAGTTCAGAGAAATAAGCAAGTACAAATATGAATAGTGGATTTACTGAGCTGGTATATGCTTTGTAATACTATATTTTAGTCTCTATATGAGACTAGATGCTGGTGTTCATTTCTGTTTAGCAGAGATAAATATCCATTCATGTTGGCTATTGTGAGTTTTTCATATCTGTTGATATATCACTGTGCTGCAATTATGTATGGTAATTGTGTGGTAGAATTCACATACAGTATGTCACAGAAGTGAGTACACCCCCTCACATTTTGTAAATATTTAAGTATATCTTTTCATGTGACAACACTGAAGAAATGACACTTGGCTACAATGTAAAGTAGTGAGTATACAGCTTGTATAACAGTGTAAATGTGCTGTCCCCTCAAAATAACGCAACACACAGCCATTAATGTCTAAACTGCTGGCAACAAAAGTGAGTACACCCCTAAGTGATAATGTCCAAATGGGGCCCAAAGTGTCAATATTTTGTGTGGCCACCATTATTTTCCAGCACTGCCTTAACCCTCTTGGGCATAGAGTTCACCACAGCTTCACAGGTTGCCACTAGAGTCCTCTTCTCCATGACGACGTCATGGAGTTGGTGGATGTTAGAGACCTTGCACACCCCCACCTTCCATTTCAGGATGCCCCACAGATGCTCAATAGGGTTTAGGTGTGGAGACATGCTTGGCCAATCCATCACCTTTACCCTCAGCTTCTTTAGCAAGGCAGTGGTTATTTTGGAGGTGTGTTTGGGGTCGTTATCATGTTGGAATACTGCCCTGCGGCCCAGTCTCCGAAGGGAGGGATCATGCTCTGCTTTAGTATGTCACAGTACATGTTGGCATTCATGGTTCCCTCAATGAACTGTAGCTCCCCTGTGCCGGCAGCACTCATGCAGCCCCAGACCATGACATTCCCACCACCAGGCAAGACACACTTGTCTTTGACCTCCTCACCTGGTTGCCGCCACACATGCTTGACACCATCTGAACCAAATAAGTTTATCTTGGTCTCATCGGACCACAGGACATGGTTCCAGAAATCCATGTCCTTAGTCTGCTTGTCTGCAGCAAACCATTTGCGGGCTTTCTTGTGCATCATCTTTAGAAGAGGCTTCCTTCTGGGACGACAGCCCTGCAGACCAAATTGATGCAGCGTGTGGCATATGGTCTGAGCACTGACAGGCTGGCCCCCCACCCCTTCAACCTCTGCAGCAAGGCTGGCGGCACTCATACGTCTATTTCCCAAAGCCAATCTCTGGATATGACGCTGAGCACGGGCACTCAACTTCTTTGGTCAACCATGGCGAGGCCTGTTCTGAGTGGAACCTGTCCTGTTAAACCGCTGTATGGTCTTGGCCACCGTGCTGCAGCTCAGTTTCAGGGTCTTGGCAATCTTCTTACAGCCTAGGCCATCTTTATGTAGAGCAACAATTCATTTTTTCAGATCCTCAGAGAGTTCATTGCCACGAGGTGCCATGTTGAACTTCCAGTAA
>QLTV01000615.1:317313-336581 GCA_003457575.1 Thermophis baileyi | reverse complement strand
CCTGCTCCCCCTTCACACCTGAGACCTTGTACCACTAACGAGTCACATGACACCAGGGAGGGAAAACAGCTACTTGGGCCCCATTTGGACATTATCACTTAGGGGTGTACTCACTTTTGTTGCCAGCAGTTTAGACATTAATGGCTGTGTGTTGCGTTATTTTGAGGGGACAGCACATTTACACTGTTATACAAGCTGTATACTCACTACTTTACATTGTAGCCAAGTGTCATTTCTCCAGTGTTGTCACATGAAAAGATATACTTAAATATTTACAAAATGTGAGGGGGTGTACTCACTTCTGTGACATACTGTAGCTCTCTCTTATAGTTCTCTCTTATTAAAGTATATTTTGTTTATTTGGATGCTGGCCGACATCCATTTCTTAGGTCTCTAGTTAAATTGATTCTGACCTTTCAGAGTACTTGTGGTGAAGGAAAAGTTGTGATACACTTATCGTCTTCATTGTGATTACATACTGAGAAGCATTTCATTATCTTATCTCATCTAATTAGAGTGGCTACTGAGGTCAATTGCTTTTTCATTAGCATGGCAGGTTTCATGATTTATAGCATAAAGCAAACTGTTTCAATTTATAGTAACATGCTTGTAAGAGCTTTTTATTTTATAACATTTTGTTTCCTAACAGATTCTACAGAATTGACTCTAAATATCTCTAACTATGATTTCAGAGATAGAAAAAGTAAAAGGCAAATCCTAGCATCCTTCTCTTTTTATATTGTTGAATAACAGTAATTTTGGGGTCAATGATATCTATATACTACTAAAACTCTTGTATCTGTTTGATACTTTGTAACTTCAAAGTTGGGCAAAACTTTGTCAACAGAAATGCCTCATATTCAGAATGCTAAGGCCCATTACTCCCCAGGAAATGAAATTTGGGGATTTTTGGCTGCTTCAGTGCTGCTGCATTGCTGCTGTTCAGTACTGTTGCTGTGCTGCCTTGGTGAGCCACATTCATGATCCTTATTTTCAATGATCCATGACAGCTTCCCACAAGTCAATAGGGAACCTGGAAAGAACTGACTGCTTGTGGGAAGCTTGCAGAGAGAAAGTCAATGTGCATTTTCCCCCAGTCCCTCTGTGTTCACACTGCCCTCGTTCTGTGATGAAAAGGAGGGAGGGAGCCATTTACCTGCCAGCTGGGAAGGGAAGGGAATGAATGAATGAACGAATGATAGAAAGGAAGGAAAGAAGGATTTTGACACTGCGAGCTTCCCACAAGGAAACTCAATGGGGAAGCCAACAGTCGTTCCCACTCTCACTGATATTTTTGCCCACCTGTCATCATTCTCGTTCTCTGCTTAGGTAAGGAAATATATCTGAAATGATGACCCAATGGGGCATGGTTTGTCTAGTTTTCCTTAAAGCTTTCTAATGAGATCATTTTGAAAAGAAACATGTGAAAAATGTGCCTCTGAAAACATGGTAGCACAGTTTTCTCAGCTTTCCAGACAATCTTGAAAAAGAAAACAGTAAAAAAAATATAAAATACATAAAATAAGTAACAATTTAAAAGGCGTGTCATTAAGCATAACACTGTCAAATAAGCAAAAACAAGGCATGGCAGTCTTTAGCTGCTAAGCCCCAAACATAAGAGTAAAAGGCTATGTCTTCATAGATGTCAACTTTGTGATGTAGATCCAGACAAGTAACACATCTAGAGGAACTAATTCTAATTTATTGTAAGATTACATTAACACAACCCTGCAAGTCTGAAAGTACATTTCTTCCCCATTGTTTTTACAGCTGAAGAAAATAGGAAAGGTGTCACCTGAGATGTTTTCTGCACTCACATTCTTGTTGCAAGCTAAGCTGCTTTTATCTAACCATTGCCTTGGCTACAGCTCTTTCTCCATCTTCCAAGGACATTCCCACATATTATAACAATAGATCATAGCAGGGCCAGTTGGGCTCTCAAACATGGGATTCGAACACAGATTTCAATGTTCAAACAGGTAGACATGAAAAAGTAAATTCCTATCAGGCCACAAGAACCAAGAAAGACATGTAGAATTACTTCTGAGCAGTTTCACCAATAGACAGAAATCTTGCCAAACTAGAGCAACTACTTGCATCATTATAGATATACTCGGAGAATTGCTAAGGAGGAGCCATCTGAACTCTCTCTCTCCCAACCAAGTTATCTAAACTTTGCTGCCTCTTGGCCCTCTGGAATGCAAACCCTTTCTGGGAATCTACATTGGGAATCTATACTATATTCCACCACAGTTCTTCAAACATCAGAGTTCAAAGCCATTAAGGTTCTTGAATGCCATTACTAAAACTTTGAAATTTGACTGGTATATTGTTGCCAAAATGTGTGGTAAAGTGTGCAATACATTTTCTTTCCATTATATTTATTTGAAGGGAACTCTGTGTGACAAAGAGGCAACAAAATTCTGCCGCTCCTTCATGCTCCATTCCTCAGATATACACAAATTGACTTCAAACTTCACACAAGAAAATTCAATTGTAGGGCAATCCTGTGGATGATTGTTGTCATATGTATACAGTAGATTAATCATAGAGGATCTGCTTAAACTTCTCATGAAAACACCTCACCTGAATTAAAATGTAGACTAACAGCTCCACCTTCTGACCTTTACTATATTTGTAGGATGTTCATAGCAAAAGAAGGAAATGGAAAGCAGATTGCTGTACATCTACATGTCACCTATTATAATTCCTGTAGCATATAGTTGTATTCAGGGGCTAATTTTGGATAGTGACCCCCATTGAGATTAGGTAACCATTTGTCTGAAGTGGTGTAGGGCTTCCTGCCTAAGCAGGGGGTTGGACTAGAAGACCTCCAAGGTCCCTTCCAACTCTATTATTCTATTCTATTCTATTCTATTCTATTCTATTCTATTCTATATTCTATATTCTATTCTATATTCTATATTTTATTCTATTCTATATTCTATTCTATTCTATTCTATTCTATTCTATTCTATTCTATTCTATTGAACAGCTAAGAAATACTGCTGCCTTTGAACATTGTGTTCCCCATTTTTAAGAAACTGATATGATGTTGATACTGAAAAAAAGATAAAGCTGCATGATATTCACATCCTTTTATTAAGTAGTAACTTCAGAGGCCAGTTTGTGAGCGAATAACTTTGTGATATAGAAATTCTTTCTGGACCTCTTGTAGACCTGCAATTTGAAAGGATGCCTTCTATAGTTTCTTATTGCTGATTGGCAATAAGAAAGTGAATGTATTCTAGAATTACCCTGACATGATGGGTTACTGCTTATGTGAATCTTATGTTGAACAATATTGCACCATAAACTGAGAATGTAATTGTTTATACAAAAGTATGACCTCATGAGAAATTTTTCTTTGTTGAGGATTCAAAACCATCTTTTATGTATCTATGCTATCTTTATAATGAATATTTCTGTGACAGATTAATTTTTCCTTTTAAGTGATTCATGTTTGTCACTTTTAAATGCGCATACTAAAAGTAATGTGTGTATGCGTGTATTCTCTTCAGTCTAAACATTAATGTATGAAGTATTTTCAGAAGGAAGACTTGATTTTGCTGATACTTATGGTGACAAATGAAGTTCAGATATAATTAGTATCAGTAATCCAATGTTTTACAAAGGGCACCATGGCTTTTAAACAATAATCCAATAGAAGCAGCTGCTGTATTTATAGTCTTGTGTATTACTATGAAATATTAAATAAATTGATCACAAGAGGGCAGCATGGTTTAAAGGAATTCTAAGAAAACTGTTGAACTGATATAAAGTTCAACATGTAAAATATACAATATTACCATATGTTATTTTATAGTTATAAATTACTTTTTTATTTTCAGCAACATATTAATAGCAGTCTCGTTCAAAAAAAATTGAACTTTAGTTTTTAGAACTAAAAAAATATATCATTGACATACAAATATTTTGACTTACATTTTGAAAAGAAATAACATAACCAGGAATTGAAATTTTTGGTGTTACACATTCAAAACTTGCTTTGATTTATACTAGATTTCCCATCAGAAGTGTTGCCCAGAATCCCCAGACAGTAAAAACATTGATCCAAGACAGGGGAGGCAAAAAATTCAAGATGGTGGCCACTGAACTGAAGTCTTGTCCTTTTTTACATGTGTCACACATGTAGCATACATGAAAAGAACATGGCTTCAATTGGGTAGTAGGAGCCACTAAATTTACTTGTTTAATCCTAGTCACAGAGTACTACCTCCATCCAAGATCAAATTGGCCAAGTTTGGTTTATGCATTTATGATCACATCAAAATGTGTAGCTTTAGCCACACAGCATAAATATTGGATTGAGAGAGAAGATTTCAAGCCTCAGCACCTTATTGTCATGGAAAAAGCTGAGTATTAGCTGCCACCAAGGTTATGATATTTTCAGAAGCAATCCAGTACTGTAGATGTTACAGGCAAACACAAATACAATAGTTTCTGGATCAAGTCACTAAGAAAGTGACAAAATTAGTGGACCAGAGGAATGCTGTGGATATAATTTACTTGGACTTCAGTAAGGCATTTGACAAAGTAGATCACAACCTACTACTTGATAAGATAGAAAAATGTGGGTTAGACAGCATCACCACCAGATGGATTCGTAACTGGCTGACCAACTGCACTCAACATGTAGTCCTCAATGGAACTGCATGTACATGGATGGAAGTATGCAGTGGGGTAACCCAAGGCTCTGTTTTAGGCCCAGTACTCTTCAATATCTTCATCAATGATTTGGATGAGGGGATAAATGGGGAACTCATCAGATTTGCAGATGACACCAGGCTGGCAGGAATAGCCAACACTCCAGAAGATAGGCTTAAGATACAGAAGGATCTTGACAGACTTGAACATTGGGTGCTATCTAACAAAATGAAATTCACTGATGAAAATAGTAAGGGTCTACGTTTAGGCAAGAAAAACAAAATGCACAGGTTCAGTATAGATGGTATTGCACTCAATAGTAGTAACTGTGAGAGGGATCTTGGAGTCCTAGTGGACAACCATTTAAATATGAGCCAGCAGTGTGCAGCAGCTGCCAAAAAAGCCAACATAGTTCTAGGCTGCATTAACAGAGGGATAGAATCAAGATCACGTGAAGTGTTAATACCACTTTATAATGCATTGGTAAGGCCACACTTGGAATACTGCATCGAGTTTTGGTCGCCACGATGTAAAAAAGATGTTGACACTCTAGAAAGAGTGCAGAGAAGAGCAACAAAGATGATTAGGGGACTGGAAACTAAAACTGGGTATGTCTAGTTTAATGAAAAGAAGGACTAGGTGAGACATGATAGCAGTGTTCCAATATCTCAGGGGTTGCCACAAAGAAGAGGGAGTCAAGCTATTCTCCAAAGCACCTGAGGGCAGGACAAGAAGCAATGGATGGAAACTAATCAAGGAGAGAAGCAATCTAGAACTAAGGAGAAATTTCCTGACAGTTAGAACAATTAATCAATGGAACAACTTGCTCCAGAAGTTGTGAATGCTCCAACACGGGAAGTTTTTAAGAAGAGATTGGACAACCATTTGTCTGAAATGGTATAGGGCTGTGATGGCGAACCTATGCAACGCGTGCCGGAAGTGGCACACAGAGCCATCTCTCCAGGCACGTGAGCCGTCGCCCATTGCTCTTCCGGATTCCGGCATGCCGGTCAGCTGGTCTTCACGTGCGCAGGAGCGCCGGAAACCGGAAGAGCATACACGTGCCGGGAAGATGATCTTCCAGTTTCCGGTGCATGCATGCGCACCGGCCACCTGGTCCTCCTGTTTCTGGCACGCATGCACACACAAAGACCAGCTGGCCGGTGCACATGCATGTGCCGGCAACTGGAAGATCATCTTCCCGGCGCGTGCATGCGCACCGGGCAGCTGGTGTTCCGGTTTCTGGCACGCGCGCTTCTGTTTCAGCACTCGGGGCCGAAAAGGTTCGCCAACACTGGTATAGGGTTTCCTGACTAAGCAGTTGGGTTGGACTAGAAGACCTCCAAGGTCCCTTCCAACTCTGTTGTTCTATTCTGTTCTGTTGTGTTGTGTTCTATTTATAGGTTAAGGTAACCCTTGAGTTATGACCACTTCTTCAGCAACCATTCAAAGTTATGATGGCACTGAATGAGAGGTACTAAAGTTCCAGGCAAGTAGAATAAAGCGGGTCCTGGCCCTGGTTGTTATGACTCTGCTCTTTCATTTTCCTGAAGTACTTCAGGCAGAGTGGATGCCCTGCAGACAGGAAGAGTGGTGGATTCTGGGAGTCCTACACAGGCCAGCAGCATGTTCTAGGTCTTGCAGGAATGGAAGCAGAGTTCCTGGATTTCCAGTGTTTTCACATTTCAATGGCCTTTCTCTGTTCTCTTCCACAGAGCCAGTAGCTCAAATCCAGTGACAATGGCAGCTTTAACCATCATTGTGCAGCCAGCACTGTGATTTGGTATCCAAAAAAAGGAAGCTCTTTCATGTGATTTTTTTTTCTTTAGCTTTGACCCAGAGACTTTTGTATTAATCTATGAAAAGATTTCAGTATTAAGTTGCTTGGCCTAATGAAGTAGCTCTCACAAAACATTTGTGACTATTTCCATTTGAGGCCCTACTCTATAAGTGTAACGTTTTGTTTGATATTTGATATTCTGGAATATTCAGACATGTTTTAGATGTTACATGCCCTATAAAGCAATTATTAAGTCAGGATGTTTCAGATTAATTTCATTTAAAATGGAATGATGCTATTAATCCTAAGCAATCGGGTACATAGGTGTGAAGGCATTGAGAGTTAAATTATTACTACCAATAATATAGTAAAGCAGTGTTTTAAAGCTGAGAAGCAAAAGGCAACCTACCCAATTCAAATACACAATGGACCTAATAAAGCACAAGATAGAAAAGGACAGAAAAGAAAAGCCAGTGTTAAGAGGTTGGCAAGCAACCAGAATGTTTAGTTGACAAAACAGATTATCAGGGCTTTGCTGTTGGCAATATGCATTCAGTGGAAGCACTTGTGTCAAAATCCTCATACTGTTTGGGAAGGGTGGTTGACTTGAATTGGATTAGACTGATAAAAATGTTTCCCAATAGTGCTAAAAGTAGTGATAAGATAGCAGTATTCTTTTATGATTACCTTTGTGGAGATTTAAATATAATTTTACTTCTTTGAGTAGGGAATAGAATGTTTCCTAGCAGGTATTTCACCATTCTGATTATGTGTGGTTGGGTCCACATGAAATTTAGAGCTATGTTGAGAATTAAATTTCAAAGTTAGAGAAAAGGACCTACTTTTAAATGTCTTTCTTTAAGTTGTATTGTTTGCAATGACTGTATGGAAGATATGAAACCAGGTATTGACAGACAGTGCTGTTAATCTTAGAGGAGATGAACTGATATGAATAATAATGAATAATAATGACTTTTATATTAATGTTGCTAAATTTTATATTTTACATAAATTTTGCTAAAACCTATGGTTGCAAATGAATGCATTACTATTACCTAAATAGATAGGTCTATTTGTGATTTTCTGCTTAAGTGAAAATTTGCTTTTGTTCCTCAAGTGCAAAACAATTTTACCTACAATGCAGATTTTGTCCCCCATTCCACTCACCACTTTAAACAGCTTAAAAATAAGTTCAAGAGTTCTTACATGTTCATGCAATAATTCATGCCTCCTAGGAAAAGGATGTCACACTTGAAAAGGAAATCTAAATTCATATCGCCTTTTAACTTCCCTGAGCCCTCATAGTTAATTTTCCAGAGTCAGAAAACTTGATCTGAAAGAGCTTCAAAAAGGGACAAGACAAGGGAAAAAAATCAGATCTAAAGAAGAATTCCTGGCTAATATAAATATATTTGTTCTTGTTCATTCTAATATTAGGGTGGTGCTGGTGTTTTTCACCAGGAAAGAAAACTAAACCTCACTTCTTCAAACAATCCTAGCTTGATTGTCAGAATTTAATTCCTGATTCACATGTCATAAGAGAATACATCTTCCCAGCAGGTGGCAGAACCTTACCAATCATGTCTGGGCTTTGAAGCAAAACAGGGAAACCATCTGTTGGGCACCATCAGGGAATACCTAGACTGTAAACTTGATTGAGAAATTGAAAAACTCCCCAGAAGAAAATAATAGCAAACTTCCTTATAGTCACCAAGAGTCCAACTCAAGGGGTTTGTTACTAAATCTTAGTTGGCTGGTTGCACACATAAACTATAAATAATCGCAACCCACTAAGCTCCAAAGTAATCACTCAATGTGGTAAGCTAAAATGAAATTTATAGTCTAGAACAGAGGTGTCAAACTCACGTCACGGCGGTGTCACGTGACGTATCGGGACTTTTTTCCCCTTCGCTAAACCGGGTGTGGGCGTGGCCAGCACATGACGCATCCGGCCCACGGTCCGGGAGTTTGACAGCCCTGGTCTAGAACATTATGTGAATCAGACTAGTCTGTCCACCAGTTTGGAGTATTTCTTTTCAGATTTTAATCTGTAGAAATGGAATGATAACATATTGACTATCCTGCCAAATGGTGGAGTGTTCCATGGTTTGCTTATTAGTACTTCAATTTATTTAATATGATCACCTGTAGACTGAGGTAGACATGTTTTGGTGCCAGTAGGTTTCATTAAACATTTTTTGTAAAGATGAGGGCTATGGTATGTGGAGCAATAATGCAAAGAAGACTGTTACATTCATAGGGAACACCAAGATTTTCTCTTTTTCTTGTTTTTGGAAAGATAACTTTGGAGAATTTGTTTTTAGGATTTAGACTTGTTTTTGTTTGTTGCTGTCAAATGATATAAAACTTATGCCATGATTTTTGACAATTGTGGTCAAACATTGGGAGCCTTGTTTTTAAGGAAAATATGAAAAATATTACCTAAGAAATTAATATTGAAAGACATTAGGTGTAAATGTCATTATGAATAATATATAGAATTACCTAGTCCTGAGTTAAGTTTTATTACTTTGTATTTAATTTTATGTCTGTGAAACTGACGTGTCATTTCTCGATTGAGGTGTGGTAATGAATTCGTGAAGCTCTTTATTAACCTGACAGTATAGTATGTCTATTAAGCAGCTAATAAGTTTTGACTTGGAATTTCATTGTTTCATTGATTAGATTCAAACCTCTGACAATGTTTTAAAATATTTTGTAAATTAATTTTCTTTGTAAAAAACTGATCATGTTATTACAAAAATAATTACAAAATACTCTTAATACCTGAATAAATATCTGTGCATAAATTAAGGAGAAGTAATAGATTGTTTCTCCTAAGTACAATCACAAAACAGTTTGAGATATGCTTTGGAGGGGCAATGAATTCTAGAATCTAATCCATCCTGAGTTTTGAAATCTGGCATGGTAAGGTTGGAAGTTTGGACATCAAAAGTAAAGTAAAGCACACCTTTTTGTCAGTTTAGTTATGGGAATAGTTAGGATCTTCTCAGAGAGGTTAATGTTATATTCTGCAGTATACTGTGTGGTACTTACTGCCACACATTCAGGGGTGGGATTGAAAAATTTTAACAACTGGTTCTCTGCCCGGTTGCTGGGGGCGTGGCCATGGGGGTGTGGCCTATTCGGCCTCCTGCACCACGGTGGGGGAGGGCGTTTTCACCCTCCCCAGGCTCCGGAGGCTTTCCTCAAGCCTCCGGGAAGGCGAAAACGTCCTCCCCCGGGCTCCGGAGACCCTCCGGAGGCCGGAAATGAGCCCATTTCTGGACTTCCGGTACTTCCGGTAGGCCCGTTTTTCGCCCTCCCAGAGCCTCCACGCGGGCCCTGCACTTACCTGGCATCCAAAACAGGCCTGTGGAGACTCCTGGGAGGGGAGGGGCTGGGTGGCGGGGTCAGCCAGTCCTTGCAACTACCGGTTCGACGAACCAGATATAAAATTAACATCCGGTTTGCCCGAACCGGTCCTAACCGGCTGAATCCCACCTTACTTTTTAGTAAAGGTTCTTAGTCTAAATTTTGGATGGTGGTATTGATTTAGACACTTGTTTATTTTTGCTATTTGATATCTACGTGTTCCCAGAAAAGCTAGCTTTATTAAAATTCAGGATTGGGACTGATTTTGGAAGTAAATAAACTCCTGGTTCATGCTAGTGGATGACTATACCAAGGGAATAAAAACAAAGTATGTGGCCCTATTAGTATTATTGTGTCTCTTAAAGCTTTCAGTAGGATCAACATTGTTTTCTGGATTACTTCTGTGGCTTTCAATTAAAATGTGCAATATTAAAGGGGCCCATATTTTACCAAAAAATCAGATTCAGAATATGATAGCAATAGTAATAGCACTTAGACTTATATACCGCTTTATAGTGCTTTACAGCCCTCTCTAAGCGGTTTACAGAGTTAGCATATTGCCCCCAACAATCTGGGTCCTCATTTTTACCGATCTCCGGAAGGATGAGTCATCCTTGAGCCTGGTGAGATTTGAACTGTGATGCTTTGAGACTTGCGTCCAGAGTTTTTGGGGTACCACTTATTTCCATTCTGTTTTCTATTCTGTTCACATCTCAATGAAACTATTACAAGTAATCCTCATTCAATGATGCTATTAAGGATCAGAAATTCTTGTCATTAAACATTGTGGTTGTAAGTTAAAAACAACAACAACATGTGACTGCACACCACTTAGTGATGGCAGTTCCGGCAGTCCTGGTTGCAGTCATTAAATGAAGACCACATGGATCATTAAGCAAGAACTTCATGTGACTGAGACTTCCGACTTCATGCCAACTTCCCCATTTATTTGACTTATTGGAAGCTGGTGAGAAAGTTAAAAATCACAAAAAAAATCACAATCAGGTGACTGTGGGCCAGTGCAAAAGTTATAGTACAAGTTTTGGTCATAACTACCACTCGTTTAGCACCCTTATAAGTTTGAGCAGACGCTGAATGAATGGTTGTTAAGTAAGAACCACCTTTAGAGAAAATCATTGGAGGTGTGTATTGGAGCATTGCTTCCATGCAAGCAATAAGCAATCCTACTGCTGTTTTCACCAAGTTATTGAAGGGAAATTATAAGATATCTAAATAGGTGATTGAGAAAGTATAGAAAAAATGTACAAGAACAAGTGAAATTTAACCAGTTGTAATAGCGTTACTGTGGATGGGTAAATGTGTTTATCCAGACTAAGATATTTGTCTAGATGTCGAAGACAGATGCACATTATTTAAAAGCATAGTTTTATAAATCAGGCATGCTTCTAGGTTCAACAATGTCAATGGAAGCACATATGGTGAATAATCAAGAATATATTAACTACTGTAAGTTTAAATGGTAGATGACCTACAAAGTTATATCAAGAAAAAAGGACAAATATCCATTTTGCGTGTGAGAATGATATTCATCATGGATTATTGTAATGTCACCTATGGTTGAATTTATTGTTTATGTAAAATAAAACTATACATGTCCTTGTGAAGCAAATCATTATGCTTATACAAATAATATGCCACTTACACTGATTACCAATGGTTTTTTAGGGCCAATTTCAGCATGTTGCTTTTGGTCTTTAAAACTTTAAAGATGATATGATATGGATATTACTGCATTATTGTGGTGCAAACCAGTATGATCATATTACACCATGTGATGTGGTTGCCAAAGGGCTTTTAACATATTATTTTATCCCTTTAATATTTTACATAATTGAAATCCAAGATACTTAAAGGATGAAACATTGAATACTCAAAGCTTGTAGACGAGACTAAAGACCTTTTTACTACCCACTATAGTAATATATTACTGCTTCAATGTGTTTTACTTTTCCTGACTTTTTAATGGATAAATATTTTGATATTATCTATTTTTATTGATATTACAGAATAACAGAGTTGGAAGGGACCTTGGAGGACTTTTAGTCCAAAGCCCTGCTCAAGCAGGAGATCCTATGCCATTTTGGACAAATGGCTGTCCAATCTCTTAAAAATCCCAGTGATGGAGCACCCGTAACTTCTGAAGGCAAGCAGTTCCACTGGTTAATTGTTCTAACTGTCAGGAAATTTCTCCTTAGTTTTAGGTTGGATCTCTCCTTGATAAGTTTCCATCCTTTACTTCTTGTCCTGCCCAGGTGCTTTGGAGAATAGGTTGACCCCCTCCTCTTTGTGACAGCCTCTCGAATATTGCAAAACTGCTATCATGTCACCCCTAGTCTTCTTTGTTAGACTAGACATACCCAATTTCTGCAACCTTTCATCATATGTTTTAGCCTCCAGTCCCCTAATCATTTTTGTTGGTCTTCTCTGCACCCTTTGTAGAGTCTCGACATCCTTTTTCTACTGTGGTGGCCAAAACTGGATATAGTATTTCAGGTGTGGTCTTACCAAAGCAATATAAAGTGATACTAACACTTCATGTGAAACCACAATTATTGGTTTCTACAATAAATTACTTTGTGGAGCAATTGAAAGATAATATTCATAATAATAGAATGGGGGGGGGTGTTGCTGTTGTATTTTTTTAAAGAACATCCATGTTCATACATAATCACTGATTCTTTCTTTTGAGGTGACAAATGTATAGACAAACATAGTGTTTTGAAAGCAGAAAAAGGCATATTCGGGTTTTTTAAAAAAGACCTGAATGCTTAGTTTCACCAAAGTTTTTTCTGAAATGAATTGAACTGCATCAGAAGGCAGGACAAGAAGTAATGGGTCTTTGAAGTCCCAAAGGTGTTTTTTTTTCAAGAGGCAACTGGACTTTCTTGTTTTTCTTTGAAGACGTTTCGCTTCTTATGCAAGAAGCTTCATAGAAAGTCCAAAACACCTTTGGAACAACCAAGACCTGGATGACTGAGAATCTCCATAGACATGGGCCTTCGAAGCTAGTCAAAGAGAAATATAACTTAGAACTAAGGAGAAGTTTTCTGACAGTAAAAGCAATTATTCAGTGAAATAGTTTGCCTCCTAGAATTGTAGGTGCTCCATCATTTGACTGGGACATTATAAGTCTCCTGCCTCAAGTAAGAGGTTGGTCTGGAAGACCACCGAGGTCCCTTCCAGCCCTATGATTCTATGACAGTGGTGGCAAACCTATGGCACACGTGCCAGAAGTGGCACGCAGAGCCCTCTCTGTGGGCACGCGAGCCGTCACCCCAGCTCAGCTCTGCCACACATGCACACGCACCTCCTGCCGGCCACCTGGCCTTTGGGTCTCTGCCGCGCATGCACGGGGGGTGGGGCGCATGCGCAAGGCAGGGGGCATGCAGGGGGCATGTGCATGCATGCGGGGGTGGGGGCATGCAGGGGCATGCTCATGCATGGGGGTGGGCACATGCGCAGGGCACATGCATGTGTGGGGGCAGGGTGCATGCGAGGGGCATGCGTGCATGCACAGGGGTGGGATGCATGCGTGGGGGCTGCATGCGCATTGCATTTGGGAGGTTTGCGCACGCGCACGCTTTGGGCACTCAGTCCAGAAAAGGTTAGCCATCACTGTTCTATGAGATTTTTTTGTCATAGGTACATTGGATTCTTTTTTTATTTTGCTTGTATGTGTGTTTGTTATTTTTCTTTTATGTAGATTTTAGTTTGATTATATACTGTAGTACAGTCATGGCGAACCTTTTCGGCACTGAGTGGCCAAACCGGAACGCGCGTGCGCGCTGGAATACCGGAAACTCGAACACCAGCTGGCCGGTGCATATGCGCGCACCAGCCACCTGGTCTTCGCGCGTGCCGGAACGCCGGAAACCCAAAGTCCAGGTGGCTGGCGTGCATGCTGGTCTTCGGGTTTCCGGGGCTCCGGCACGTGTGAAGATCAGCTGGCCCACATGCATGGACGCCAGAAACCAGAAGAGCAGCTGGCGACGCCACGCGTGCCCACAGAGAGGGCTCTGTGTGCCACCTCTCGCACGCATGCCATAGTTTCGCCATCTCAGCTGTAGTAGAAAACTGATCTGCATGAAGTAATGCTCTGGAATGAAGGAATGCAGGAAGAAATATTTTAGAAATTCTCATGAGAATAAGCAATATGTCAAAGAATTGAAATAAATGCTGTAAATGTTGGTATCCAGGAAAAAAATGATGAAAATTTTAAACGTTGAACAACAGTAAGGTGTAACTGCAGAAGTATTAAGATATAGGTGTGGTTTATATGTGGAGTGGCTCTGCAACTTGCTCAAAATGTGAGCAGGGTGTAAATCATAGTTGTTTACGGTATTTATGAATAAATGTGTAAGGAATGCTTGTGCTAATGTTAAAGGTGTGTTGGTTGGGGACATGAATATGCATGCTCTTTTGAATGCAAATGATCCCATATTAGCTATAAAATGATTTCTTAGATCTGATGCTACGTGGAAAATTAATGTACAACAAACCAAGCTGGTTAGGTTGGAAAAATTAAAATTGAGCAAACAATTCTGACTTGTTTAAGTGATTAAAATTTAGAGAATGTAGGTGAATTTGTACACAATAGTATAATGTTAACTAAAAATAGAGAAATTGTATGAGATGCAAATACTGATGAAAAGATAATAGTAGCATGTGGTCTGTAAGGAATGATGATACCGTATATTGTTGAAAGAAAAATAGTGCTTCTGTACAAGATTGTGTTCTGCTTATTTTCTTTTTTGAAAGCGAGAGTTGTGTATGTCAGGAGCAACTTAAAAAGTAACTGTAATAGGAATGAGTTAATTAAAATTGGTAAAACAATTAAGATACAGGGTCAAAAATGAAAAATAAGGGAAGAGTATTAAAGAAATACACTGAGATGGCTTGGTCATATAAAGAGAATTGATTAATAAAACATATATGAAGAATGGAAAAATGGATCAAGAGGAAGGAGAAGGAGAAGACTGAGAAACCTGTGTTATGAAATCATAAGAACAAAAGGCTATGTGTAAATTGGTATATTGAAGTAAGAATGATTTGCAAGGATGGGAATAAATAAGGGATGCAGAATTAAAGTATTCTAGATTTGATGAGAATTTCTTTTTTCTCTCATTGTCTGCCCTTAATTTCTTTTGCTCACTATTTTTCTCTCTTTGTGCTTTGCATAACATTGTTTAATCTAGGAAGGGAATAAGTTGTAGAAAGGTACTATGTAGAATAGAATAGAGCTGGAAGGGACCTTGGAGGTTTTCTAGTCCAGCCCCCTGCTCAAGCAGGAGAACCTATACCATTTCAGGTGTCTAGTCTCTTCTTAAAAACCTCGAGTGATGGAGCACCCATCCGGTGATGTGTGCAACTGTATCTCTAATCATACATTGAGATACGTTTTCAGCATGTAAGTGTGTTTGATTTGTCAATTGTGTTGCATTTTCTTCCCCTCCCCTGTTTTTTAAATTTTTCAGTGGGCTTCACACAAACACTATATTTGTTTGCAGTCTTACACCACTGACTGGAAAAAAGGCATGGAACTCACTGGATGTATGTCTACCTTAACATACATTATTTGGCATTTTGTGTAGAAAAAGTACTGTGGAGATTTTGCTTTTAAAGATCCTGTGCCAGGGGTACATAAAGACTTGGGAGCCAGCAGAGTTGGGGAGGATGTTTTTCCCATTTTGGGGAATTTAGGAAAAGAACTATGGGACAAAATAGAGGCTTTTAGTCTTGTAAAAGTTCAAGGAACCAATTAAGGGCCTTAAAATCTCTGAGCCAGAGAATTGAGGATCCAGAGTCCATGTTTTTGTTGAGTGTGCAAAAGAGCACACCTTAAGTACAAAGATTGAAATATTCCTGATGACGGTTGCACACTCCTGCAATTTGTAAATGTAATGCCCCAGGTAAACAGCTGGCAAGCTCAAAATGAATTCCAATGTCCCTCCTCCATTATACACACCGCCTTGTGTGAAATTCAAAGAGGCCAGACAATGTTATAAGTAATTTAAATTTAGTTTTTAAAATATCAAAATACCACAAAAGTGGAAAGTATTTGATTTTTGTCATTTATCTAAAGATAATATATCTTTAGAAAAATTCAGCTGTTAGGCTACTATTATCCTAGGCACCTATATACAGTATTGGAATGCGTATTTATTATTATTTCTATAAAAAACTCAATGCACAAATGTACATACTCCTCCTCCTATTTTCCCCACATTGACCCTATGAGTTGAGTTGGGCTGAGAGAGTGTGTGGGTCCAAAATCACCCAGCCAGTTCTCCCTCATAATGGATATAGCATCCAGGAATGGGTTAATCCGTCTGCTCCATGATTGGACTGAGTGAGCCTATCAAGTTGTTTAAGTGCCTCCCTTGTTGCTATGCTTGGCAGTTTTGTTCACTCAGTCGCTCTGGACAGTTGTGCCACCATTCCTCTGGGTGTTATTTCAGATTAATCATTTCTGGACTTGTCTGTTTGAATTTCCTGTATTGAACCTGGTGTGGTGAGTTAGTGACAGTTTGTTGCCGGGCGGATAGCTGAGCCTCAGCTCAGGCTGCTTTAGGCAGCAGGGCTCAAGTCGGCCCCTTTGATCCCAGCTGGTCGTCGGAGGTCGCGGCGGCCATTTTGGCTGCATCGCGACCGATCGCAATTCTTTCCTGTCAAATTTGGCCCTCAGGAGAAGGATTTGGGCAGATTGGCTTTGCGTGCAGGGGTGCCTGGCTCTCTGATGGTCCACTGACCCTGTGCCTTCGTTCTGGTAGCCCGCAGTTATTGCCACGCCCGCGCAGCAGCCGTTTGATCGGCCAGCGGCCATTTTAGGTTGGAGCAACTGCCACGCTGTCTGCCTGTGGAGACCAAAGACCC
Organism: Thermophis baileyi; assembly: GCA_003457575.1. Lineage (NCBI taxonomy): Eukaryota > Metazoa > Chordata > Lepidosauria > Squamata > Dipsadidae > Thermophis > Thermophis baileyi. Next base: position 319,864 of record QLTV01000615.1, on the reverse strand, counting down.
CAGTGTACTTTTACTAAGATTTCGGTCTCCTTGACTGCAAACACAACGGACAGAAATAAATAATAAAAAAAAATAAAAACAAAAACAAAAAAAGAACACCGGAGACAACAACAAGGAAAAGAGCGCATTGCATGCACATTGAGTGGAGTGTCAGCGCTCCCAGTTTGCAGTCAGCCACGCCCTGTGGGGCACGGCATAAGTCACCCATATATTCATATATTCCTATATTTCAGCCTAGGCCGTTGAGTGGAGTGTGAGCGCCCCCAGGCCAACGGCTAGCCACGTCCCGAAAGGGCACGGCTCTTGGTGACTGGCAGAGCCACGCCCTGCAAGGGCATGGCTATTTAGGCTCGTCCCACTGGGACACGACCTGACAAGAGGCATTGCCAGATTTGCCTTCGAACTGACTTTCTTATCAGCTGGCATCTGGCTTCGGTCATTGGTTTCACAGTCTCCTTTCTGACCGAGGGGTGTTTCCTTGCCTACTCAGCGTGCGACATTGCCGGGTGGTGCCATTGAGATGGCGTCCAAGGCCTCCTGCTCCGCCTCGTCTGGGACAGCCAAAGGACATCGTGGTCGTCATAGGTCTTCTGACTCTGAACGGCCCACTTCGTCCAAGGCGCAACCCTCTATGTCTAGGGCAGCCAAGCCGAGCAGTAAGTCCGAGCAGCGTCGCCACAAGAAATTAGATAAACTGTGTGATAAGGCGGCCTCTAACCGCCGGGAGGCCAGTTCCACCCCGGCGGCAGCTGATTTGGGGCCTCCTTCACTTGAGACTGACTTGTCTACTGTTGGGGATGCCAACATGGACACTGTGGCGGCTAACTCCAATTGTCAACTTTGGGGTCCAGGAGGGAGTTTCCTCCCATTGTCTTCAGCTGCTGCGGGGACCTCGCAACAGCGAGATACTGCTCCAGAGGCCACCTTTACTCCCACGGCGGCCGGCCTTCGGGCCCCAGACGTGTCCGGTTCAGCAATTCCGGCCGACATGAAGGCTATCGTGGCAGAGGCTATTAGGCTTGGAATTGTGGAAGGACTTCAACAGTCCAGGCAACACGTTCGGGACGTTGCTGGTACTTCTTCTAGGCAGGGATATGACATGGAGTGTCTGGCAGACGACTATGCTCAGTCGGTGGGTCAGGGATCGGACCAGTCGGCGGGTGATGATCAGTCTCAACTTTCTGCCCGGGACTACAACTCTGACCTGGAGTTGTCAGGCGATGACGACGTGCCACTTGAGATGCCGTCAGTAGTCGGTTTGTTTCCGATCCATCTATTTCGACCCCTACTCCATAAGGCCAAAATTGCAGCAGGTTTGGCCTCACCCAATTCCGAGCCGGAGCAACAGCAGGCCCAAGATTTGACGGACCCTCTCTTTCTAGAGCGCACGTCAGAGGCTGAGGTGGTCCCCTCGCCTAAAATGTTTGTAGACATTATCGCGAGGCAGTGGTCCTCTCTGGGTGGGGGCCCCAGCCCTTCTTCAGCGGAGAAGAGGCTGTATAACGTGGCTCCAGATTTAGCCAAGTCCTTGCAGGTACCACAGGTTGACGCACCTGTGGCAGCGCTATATGCATCTACCAACTTGCCTGGAGATCCGGCGGAGTCCTTGTGCCCTGACGATCGCCGATCGGAGCAATCGCTTCAACGTGCTCACCACACGGCGGCGTGGGCGATCAGAGCGTCCACCACTGCGTCTTTCTTCTCCAGGGCATCTCTCATTTGGCTGAGGCAGCTGATGGAGGGAATTCCAGCCGCCGACAAGCGTCTCAAGCAGGACGTCAACAAACTGATGGCGGCTGCCCAGCTGACTGCGGATGCCACATTGAATGCGGCACGCTTCGCGTCCCGGTCCATTGGGGCTACGGTGGCGGCTCGGAGGCTTTTATGGTTGAAGAATTGGCAGGCGGATGCCCGCCATAAATGGCGCTTGGCCACGGCCGCCTTTGCGGGAGATGCGCTGTTCGGGGAGTGCTTGCAGCCTTTGTTGTCCGAGACTAGAGACCACAGGAAAATATTGCCGTCTGTGAATAGACGCCCAGATTTTCGGCCTGCCCCTTACCCGAGAAGGTCGGCCTTCCGATCAGGTGCAGTGTCTCAGAGGTCTCAGGGTTTCTTCCCTCAGAGGCCGAAACAGCGACAGGACCGCCCTGACAGGGGTCGCCCCTTTAGATCTAAACGGCCCTTTCGAGGGGGAGGAGGTCGTTCGTTCCGGCGCCCTCAATGAGTGCATTCCTGAATATCCCATCGGGGGCCGGCTGGCCTATTTCGCTGACCGGTGGGATGAGTCCACTTCGGACTCTTGGGTTCGAGAGACTATTCGATCTGGTCTCTCTCTGGAGCTCCTCTCCACTCCCCCGAGGTTTTATCTCCGGTGTCCGGTCTCCCGGATTCCGGGAAAGAGGATCCTCATGGAGACAGCTATTCAGCACTTGCTGGATATCTGTGCCATTGAGGCCGTCCCTGAGGATCAGCACGGACATGGTTTCTACTCGATTTTGTTCGTCGTACCTAAGGCCTCGGGGGGGCGGAGGGCGGTGCTCGATTTGAAACG